>VHKM01000757.1:0-427421 GCA_007210695.1 Neogobius melanostomus
CCTCAACTCATTATCACCGCTTCATGTTTAAGGGCAAATCTCATTCATAAGTCACTTTGCATTTGCCTTTTATGGTCAAATAGAGGCGGGCAGAGGGCGTGTCGTGATGTCCGCAGCTTTCTGCTCCGCTTGTGATCAGCGAAGGAAAGATTGCGGTCAGGTGTGCGTACCGGCGCATACGCATTTATAAATCGGGGAAAAACTTTGCGTACAGAATTTTTTATTACTTTCCTACACACTTTCAAAGTCAGAGTCTCACGCACAGTTTGATAAATGAGGCCCCAGGTGTTTACCATGTCCTTCATTCCCAGTTTTCTCAACATCATCTTGTCTTCGTGGCATTTGCTCGACCTCTTGAACTGATCTCTCGAGAGTGCTCTATGTTTCCCAACCTTTCTGAGCAAAGGCAACCCAACTAACAAAAATGTCAAGAGAGTAGGCCTATGTTTATTAAAATCTGCTCACTTTGTGTGAAATCTGTGCCTGCTTAGTTGACCCTGCGGATCCAGACAGTTACGGCATGTCGGGCCATAAACTGACGATTGCCCCCAATAATTCGTGGATCATTGTATTAAGTCGCATCTAAATAAACATCTTTACAACTGGTTTTTATGACCAAACTGTGCAAGGAGTGGGCGGGGCCTGTGTCTACAGACAAATACGATATCGGGTATCAGCTACAAATATACGATAATGAACCGATACCAGTTATGGCTCTCATAGCTTTAAAAACACAACTTTCACCGACTAAATCTAATTAAATATGGCCAGGCTGTACCTCATCTTGAAGGGTAAGACTTATTGTTGACTTATTTGTTAAACTGGTATTTCTCATATGAAAGAAGACACTAGAAACACAAGCTCTTTTAATAATGTTTAATAAAGCAGATATGAGAGGGACATGATCAAAGCTGCAAACCAGTGGATAATCAGACATTGTATTTATTGATTGATTGATTGAATCCCTTAGTGGAGTTTGTTCAGTGGAAGTCAGTTGTCGGAATCACACACACAGGTTTAGAATCGATAGTGTGTGATCTCACTGAAATGTACTGTGGATTAGAGCAAATAGGTGCAGCAGTTTACAAAGGGAACAGCAGGAAGCCAGTGAGAGTGCAGCGGTGGTGGCCGTCATCATAAAGGTAGTAATTAGCTGGGATCTTCATGTAGAAACATCTCCTTGCTCCATCTCCAGAATGATGGCATTAGAGTAGTATCTAGCTCGTCCAAGGGGAGAGAGTCCTGCGTGAAGCACTTTCTTTTGATTGTGGTATATAGTTAACCCACTCACAATATTGTCACGTAAATCAAAACCAGTGAAACGTAAGAAGTACGCTCCTTCTTTGGAGCGGTGAAGATGCCTGTTATCGGGTTGTAAGCTCCGCCAAGGTTGAAAAAGACCTTCTTATAGACCAGAGTCGTCTCAACATTGAAAGGTCTACACCACCGGAGTTTGTGAGTCCAACAGAGAAGGCAACTTTGTTCTGTTCAGCGTTGTCTTCCAGAGTCTTCTCCAAGAGCATCATCCTGGACTCAAAGGCTGTTAGCTGAGAGCTCTGGGCAGAGTTCTCCTTCCTCACAGTCTCCAGCTCAGACGTCACACGCAACAGCTCATTTTTCAGGCTCTGCTGCTCAGATTTCTGCTGCTGCAGCTCGTTCTTGGTGGCGCTCAGTTCCTCTTGAGTCGACTTCAGTGCGGCCGCTTGTTCGCTGAGTTTCTCCTTCAGTATTTGCATCACCACACGCTGCTCGATCGCCATGTCCCTCAGCTCCTTCAGCTCAGCGCATGTGTTACAAAACGTAAGATGTTTATCATGTTCTTCATTTCCAGTTCCTGAACGTCATCTTGTCTTTGAGGCTTTTGCTCGACCTCTTGAATTGATCTCTCAAAAAGAAGCAGCAGCAAAACGAGGGACACCAAGCTCTTCATTTTGAGTCCTGTAAATGTCCCTAGAAGTAATGGCTTTATATTTGCAGCCGAGTGTGCAGTTTTTGGCTGATAACAGCTGCACCAGTCAATCATTAACATTTATTATCATTTTGCAATCATTTAGCGCAGTTTACAGACCTGTTAACAGACCTGTATTCAGACAGACCTGTGTTCAACAAGGTCTTGCCAACAACAACAACAGGACACGTGTTACAAACTGTCAGCTGTTTACCATGTTCTTCATTCCTAGTTTTCTCAACATCATCTTGTCTTTGTGGCGTTTGCTCGACCTCTTGAACTGATCTCTCGAAAAGAAACAGCAGCAAAACCAGGAACACCGAGCTCTTCATTTGAGTCCTGTTAATGTCCTTTGAAGCAATGGCCTTATATTTGCAGCCGAGTTCGAGAGAAACGGATGACACAGATACAAACAGTTAATGATTAAACTTGTATTATCTATTCTCAATCTTTTGGCGCAGCTTAGTGGGTGGTTAGTAGTGCAGACGCCTGATGGCCTGTTCTCAGCTAAGACTTTTGTCTTTCTCCAGCAGAACTAACACATATAGGTTTAGAACTGACTGAATGTGATCTTACTGTAAGACTTAGAGACACTTATCCATGCGTTTGTCTCCAGCAGGTTAGACGACTGTAACGGCTGCTCACTGTTAGAACAGCTGCAGTACGTCCAGAACCAGGAAATACGACCATATTAGTCCAGGGCTTCCTGCCGCTCAAAACAGCTCTGCTTGTTACACATCTTTTCATGGTTTAGCACTAAAGTCCATCTCGGACATGTTAGAGCCGTATGAACCATCTGGGAGGGGTCTCCTGGTGGTTCCCAGAGCCAGGACTAAACACGCTGACGCTAAAGCTAAAATCTGTAACAGTCTTCATGAGGATGTGAGACAGGCCTCAACTCTGACAATGTTCAAATCCAGGCTGAAAATAGTTCTTTGGATTTATTTTATGGATTTACTTTTTTCTGCCTCCTTGTAATTTATGTAACTTTAGAAGCACTTTGAAAATTAATTATTTGAATTATGCTCTACAAATTAAAGGCAAAGAGAGCACATACAAAAACAAGTAATGACAGAAACAGTTTTGACTGGAGCCTTTGCACTAGCAGTCAGGGACACAATAAAGACTGCAAAATTGTAAGTAAACTGTATTTATTGATTCTCACTCACTCAGGAGTTAGTGTTAAATCGATCGCTTGGCGTCCCATCGAAATGCTGGACTTAGGTTAAAGCAAATTGGTGCGGTTGTTTACAAAGGGAACAGCAGGAAGCCTGTGAGAGTGCAGAGGTTATGCAGATTGTCATAAAGGTGGTAATTCGCTGGGATCTTCATGTAGATCACGTCTCCCTCCTCCATCTCCAGAACGATGGCGTTGGAGAAATATGCATTTCTTCCATCGGGATGTGTTGCTGCGTGAAGCACTGGCTTTTGATTATGAAACATAGTTATTCCAGCCGTAATATTTGGGCGGGTATCGTGACCGGTGAAACGGAAGTAGTACGCTCCCTTCTTGGGGTGGTGAAGATGCCTGTTATTGGGTTGTAAGCTCCGCCGAGGTTAAAGAAGACCTTCTGATAGACCAGAGTCGTGTCAGCATTGAAAGGTCCTACACCAAAAGAGTCTGTGAGTCCGACAGAGAAGGCCACTTTGGGCCGTTAGCGTCGTCCTCCAGGGTCTTCTCCACCAGCATCATCCTGGACTCAAAGGCTGTTAATAGAGAACTCTGAGCCTGAGCGTCACACGCTGAAGCTCGTTCTTCAGAATCTGCTGCTCAGTTTTCTGCTGCTGAAGCTCGTTCTTGGTGGTGCTCAGTTCGTCTTGAGTCGACTTCAGTGCGGCCGCTTGTTCGCTGAGTTTCTCCTTCAGCATTTGCATCACCACACGCTGCTCGGTCGCCATGTCCCTCAGCTCCTTCAGCTCAGCACACGTGTTACAAACTGTCAGCTGTTTACCATGTTCTTCATTCCCAGTTTTCTCAACATCATCTTGTCTTTGTGGCGTTTGCTCGACCTCTTGAACTGATCTCTCGAAAAGAAACAGCAGCAAAACCAGGAACACCGAGCTCTTCATTTTGAGTCCTGTTAATGTCCTTTGAAGCAATGACCTTATATTTGCAGCCGAGTTCGAGAGAAACGGATGACACAGATACAAACAGTTAATGATTAAACTTGTATTTATCTATTCTCAATCTTTTGGCGCAGCTTAGTGGGTGGTTAGTAGTGCAGACGCCTGATGGGCCTGTTCTCAGCTAAACTTTGTCTTTCTCCAGCAGAACTAACACATATAGGTTTAGAACTGACTGAATGTGATCTTACTGTAAGACTTAGAGACACTTATCCATGCGTTTGTCTCCAGCAGGTTAGACGACTGTAACGGCTGCTCACTGTTAGAACAGCTGCAGTACATAAAGAACCAGGAAATACGACCATATTAGTCCAGGGCTTCCTGCCGCTCAAAACAGCTCTGCTTGTTACACATCTTTTCATGGTTTAGCACTAAAGTCCATCTCGGACATGTTAGAGCTGTATGAACCATCTGGGAGGGGTCTCCTGGTGGTTCCCAGAGCCAGGACTAAACACGCTGACGCTAAAGCTAAAATCTGTAACAGTCTTCATGAGGATGTGAGACAGGCCTCAACTCTGACAATGTTCAAATCCAGGCTGAAAATAGTTCTTTGGATTTATTTTATGGATTTACTTTTTTCTGCCTCCTTGTAGTTTTATGTAACTTTAGAAGCACTTTGAAAAATTAATTATTTGAATTATGCTCTAAAAATTAAAGGCAAAGAGAGGACATACAAAAATATAGCCGCAAGCGGCGATTATCGGCCCTCGCCGACCGCCCTGCCTAAAGCAAGGGGGCGCTTCGCGCCCTTTTGTCTCCCTCAATCTAAAATTATGGTATTGCTACTGCCTTTATGTTTGTTTTTAACTTTTTTCCCAGGGTCTTAGTTTTAGGATTTTTGGAATGCGCTAACGCGCACTCCACGCTCAATTTGACATTATACAGAGAAAAATTAGTATGAATTTGTATCACACTATATCTGCAAACTAAAGCATATTTTTACATTTTACTTAGGGCTGCGGCTGCGCCGCAGAACATCCACAAAGGTTATCCAAGTACGTTGGATAACCTTTGGTTCCTCACTTCTCGCTGAATTATGGAGTTTAACATTTTCCATCAGAATAAAATGGGATGTTCTGGTCATCGCTACGGCAACACCGTGAAAAATATGGCATGGGTGAGATTGACTTTTCTGATCGGAACGACCAAATAGAATTTTGTGCCAAATTATTTTAATTTTCGTAAAACTAAAATTTGTACTCTCCATATAATTCCTATAGGGGGCGCTATCGCGCCCAATTTGAATTTTGCCAAATGAAAGTGTTTAGGACTGTGACTTTAACAACTGATCCCAAAATGAGCGAAATCGGGCTTTATATGTGCGAATGGGAGCCATTTTTTGTTTGCGAAAAATCTCAAAATACTTCGTACAGTTTGCGGCTTCGCCGCATAAAAACCGTAAAACTTAGAAAAATAATTTGGATAACTTTTAAAGTTCTACTTCTCAAGATTATTTCCACCCAAAATTAGGTCGTTCCGATAAACGCTCTAGGAGGAGATAGATTTTGTACAAAGTGAAAAATAAAGGCGGATTCCTGCTTCGCGGGCTGTCATCCAAAATGGCCGACACCCAATATGGCGGACGGCGTTGCCGTAATAATATTTTTTGCTCAACTTGTCATGATGCACGTCTGTACCGATTTTTATGATTCTACGACAAACTTCATTTTTGGCCAAGTCCTATCTCGCAATGTTAAAAAAAACGGAGGTGGCGCTATCGCGCCACTATTTTGAAATTCAAAATTTGGAAATAGTCAAAAGTTGCGTCGGATCGGGTTTGAATTTTGGGCCAAAATCTGTGACTTTTCGTCGATGTTCACTGGGTGAAAATTGCGACGGTGCAAAAGAAAGAAAGAAAGAAAGAAAGAAAGAAAGAAAGAAAGAATAATATTCCCATACGAAAACAATGTTCCCGCTTACGCGGGTACCATAAACTATATATTTTCGGAAAGTGCTCACGCATTCCTACCTGATGGTAGAGGTCCTGGGTCACTGACGGGCCCATTGACTTTTATGGGCTCTGTACAATTACAATGTTGATTTTTGCTTTATATATGTATGTGCACGGGACGTGCACGACAAGAGGAGTGTGTTAGTGAGTGTTTGAGAGGAGGGGAGCGCTTCGCGCACTTTGGGAGTGCGCACTTTGGGAGTGGGAGTGCACTCTATACGATTACAAGAGCCCCTTCGCCAGCCCTGATGGTGCTCGGGCCTAACAAGTAATGACAGAAACAGTTTTGACTGGAGCCTTTGCACTAGCAGTCAGGGACACAATAAAGAGTGCAAAATTGTAAGTAAACTGTATTTATTGATTCTCACTCACTTAGAAGTTAGTGTTAAATCGATCGCTTGGCGTCCCATCGAAATGCTGGACTTAGGTTAAAGCAAATTGGTGCGGTTGTTTACAAAGGGAACAGCAGGAAGCCTGTGAGAGTGCAGAGGTTACTCAGATTGTCATAAAGGTAGTAATTCGCTGGGATCTTCATGTAGACCACGTCTCCCTCCTCCATCTCCAGAACGATGGCGTTGGAGAAATATGCATTTCTTCCATCGGGACGTGTTGCTGCGTGAAGCACTGGCTTTTGATTATGAAACATAGTTATTCCAGCCGTAATATTTGGGCGGGTATCGTGACCGGTGAAACGGAAGTAGTACGCTCCCTTCTTTGGGGCGGTGAAGATGCCTGTTATCGGGTTGTAAGCTCCGCCGAGGTTAAAGAAGACCTTCTGATAGACCAGAGTCGTGTCAGCATTGAAAGGTCCTACACCAAAAGAGTCTGTGAGTCCGACAGAGAAGGCCTGTTTAGAGTCATCCATTGTCTTCTCCACTAGCATCATCCTGGACTCAAAGACTGTTTGCTGAGAGCTCAGGGCCGAGTTCTCCGTCCTCACAGTCTCCAGCTCAGACGTCACACGCTGAAGCTCGTTCTTCAGAGTCTGCTGCTCATATTTCTGCTGCTGCAGCTCGATCTTGGTGGTGCTCAGTTCGTCTTGAGTCGACTTCAGTGCGGCCGCTTGTTCGCTGAGTTTCTCCTTCAGCATTTGCATCACCACACGCTGCTCGGTCGCCATGTCCCTCAGCTCCTTCAGCTCAGCACACGTGTTACAAACTGTCAGCTGTTTACCATGTTCTTCATTCCCAGTTTTCTCAACATCATCTTGTCTTTGTGGCGTTTGCTCGACCTCTTGAACTGATCTCTCGAAAAGAAACAGCAGCAAAACCAGGAACACCAGGCTCTTCATTTTGAGTCCTGTTAATGTCCTTTGAAGCAATGACCTTATATTTGCAGCCGAGTTCAAGAGAAACAGATGACACAGATACAAACAGTTAATGATTAAACTTGTATTTATCTATTCTCAATCTTTTGGCGCAGCTTAGTGGGTGGTTAGTAGTGCAGACGCCTGATGGGCCTGTTCTCAGCTAAAACTTTTGTCTTTCTCCAGCAGAACTAACACATATAGGTTTAGAACTGACTGAATGTGATCTTACTGTAAGACTTAGAGACACTTATCCATGCGTTTGTCTCCAGCAGGTTAGACGACTGTAACGGCTGCTCACTGTTAGAACAGCTGCAGTACGTCCAGAACCAGGAAATACGACCATATTAGTCCAGGGCTTCCTGCCGCTCAAAACAGCTCTGCTTGTTACACATCTTTTCATGGTTAGCACTAAAGTCCATCTCGGACATGTTAGAGCCGTATGAACCATCTGGGAGGGGTCTCCTGGTGGTTCCCAGAGCCAGGACTAAACACGCTGACGCTAAAGCTAAAATCTGTAACAGTCTTCATGAGGATGTGAGACAGGCCTCAACTCTGACAATGTTCAAATCCAGGCTGAAAATAGTTCTTTGGATTTATTTTATGGATTTACTTTTTTCTGCCTCCTTGTAGTTTTATGTAACTTTAGAAGCACTTTGAAAAATTAATTATTTGAATTATGCTCTAAAAATTAAAGGCAAAGAGAGCACATACAAAAAATATAGCCGCAAGCGGCGATTATCGGCCCTCGCCGACCGCCCTGCCTAAAGCAAGGGGGCGCTTCGCGCCCTTTTGTCTCCCTCAATCTAAAATTATGGTATTGCTACTGCCTTTATGTTTGTTTTTAACTTTTTTCCCAAGGGTCTTAGTTTTAGGATTTTTGGAATGCGCTAACGCGCACTCCACGCTCAATTTTGACATTATACAGAGAAAAATGAGTATGAATTTGTATCACACTATATCTGCAAACTGAAGCATATTTTTACATTTTACTTAGGGCTGCGGCCGTGCCGCAGAACATCCACAAAGGTTATCCAAGTACGTTGGATAACCTTTGGTTCCTCACTTCTCGCTGAATTATGGAGTTTAACATTTTTCCATCAGAATAAAATGGGACGTTCTGGTCATCGCTACAGCAACACCGTGAAAAATATGGCATGGGTGTGATTGACTTTTCTGATCGGAACGACCAAATAGAATTTTGTGCTAAATTATTTTAATTTTCGTAAAACTAAAATTTGTACTCTCCATATAATTCCTAGAGGGGGCGCTATCGCGCCCAATTTGAATTTTGCCAAATGAAAGTGTTTAGGACTGTGACTTTAACAACTGATAACAAAATGAGCGAAATCGGGCTTTATATGTGCGAATGGGAGCCATTTTTTGTTTGCGAAAAATCTCAAAATACTTCGTACAGTTTGCGGCTTCGCCGCATAAAAACCGTTAAACTTAGAAAAGTAGTTTGGATAACTTTTAAAGTTCTACTTCTCAAGATTATTTTCCACCCAAATTTAGGTCGTTCCGATAAACGCTCTAGGAGGAGATAGATGTTGTACAAAGTGAAAAATGAAGGCGGATTCCCGCTTCGCGGGCTTTCATCCAAAATGGCCGACACCCAATATGGCGGACGGCGTTGCCGTAATAATATTTTTTGCTCAACTTGTTGTCATGATGCACGTCTGTACCGATTTTTATGATTCTACGACAAACTTCATTTTTGGCCAAGTCCTATCTCGCAATGTTAAAAAAAAACGGAGGTGGCGCTATCGCGCCACTATTTTGAAATTCAAAATTTGGAAATAGTCAAAAGTTGCGTCGGATCGGGTTTGAATTTTGGGCCAAAATCTGTGACTTTTCGTCGATGTTCACTGGGTGAAAATTGCGACGGTGCGAAAGAAAGAAGAAAGAAAGAAAGAAAGAAAGAAAGAAAGAAAGAAAGAAAGAAAGAAAGAAAGAAAGAAAGAAAGAAAGAAAGAAAGAAAGAAAGAAAGAATAATATTCCCATACGAAAACAATGTTCCCGCTTACGCGGGTACCATAAACTATATATTTTCGGAAAGTGCTCACGCATTCCTACCTCATGGTAGAGGTCCTGGGTCACTGACGGGCACTTAGTGACTCAGGGCTCTCAGTCGCCCATTGACTTTTATGGGCTCTGTACAATTACAATGTTGATTTTTGCATTATATATATGTATGTGCACGGGACGTGCACGACAAGAGGAGTGTGTTAGTGAGTGTTTGAGAGGAGGGGAGCGCTTCGCGCTCGTTTTGTGCGTTTTGTTCGCACTTTGGGGGAGTGCGAACACCGTCGTATTACAATGTTCGTTTTCTGATACATGTGCACGTGCACGGAACGTAGGACGGAGGAGAGGAGTGCGTTAGTGCATGTTTGAGAGGAGGCGAGCGCTTCGCGCTCGTTTTGTGCGCTCCGTGCACTTTGGGAGAGTGCGCTCCGCTTCGCTTCGCGCACTCTATATGATTACAAGAGCCCCTTCGCCAGCCCTGATGGCGCTCGGGCCTAACAAGTAATGACAGAAACAGTTTTGACTGGAGCCTTTGCACTAGCAGTCAGGGACACAATAAAGAGTGCAAAATTGTAAGTAAACTGTATTTATTGATTCTCACTCACTCAGGAGTTAGTGTTAAATCGATCGCTTGGCGTCCCATCGAAATGCTGGACTTAGGTTAAAGCAAATTGGTGCGGTTGTTTACAAAGGGAACAGCAGGAAGCCTGTGAGAGTGCAGAGGTTATGCAGATTGTCATAAAGGTGGTAATTCGCTGGGATCTTCATGTAGACCACGTCTCCCTCCTCCATCTCCAGAACGATGGCGTTGGAGAAATATGCATTTCTTCCATCGGGATGTGTTGCTGCGTGAAGCACTGGCTTTTGATTATGAAACATAGTTATTCCAGCCGTAATATTTGGGCGGGTATCGTGACCGGTGAAACGGAAGTAGTACGCTCCCTTCTTTGGGACCGTGAAGATGCCTGTTATTGGATTGTAAGCTCCGCCGAGGTTAAAGAAGACCTTCTGATAGACCAGAGTCGTGTCAGCATTGAAAGGTCCTATACCAAAAGAGTCTGTGAGTACGACAGAGAAGGCCTGTTTAGAGTCATCCATTGTCTTCTCCACCAGCATCATCCTGGACTCAAAGGCTGTTTGCTGGGAGCTCAGGGCAGAGTTCTCCGTCCTCACATTCTCCAGCTCAGACGTCACACGCTGAAGCTCGTTCCTCAGAGTGTCCTTCTCAGATTTAAGTTGCTGCACCACGTTCTTCAGAGTCTGCTGCTCAGTTTTCTGCTGCTGCAGCTCGATCTTGGTGGTGCTCAGTTCGTCTTGGGTCGACTTCAGTGCGGCCGCTTGTTCACTGAGTTTCTCCTTTAGCATTTGCATCACCACACGCTGCTCGATCGCCATGTCCCTCAGCTCCTTCAGCTCAGCACACGTGTTACAAACTGTCAGCTGTTTACCATGTTCTTCATTCCCAGTTTTCTCAACATCATCTTGTCTTTGTGGCGTTTGCTCGACCTCTTGAACTGATCTCTCGAAAAGAAACAGCAGCAAAACCAGGAACACCGAGCTCTTCATTTTGAGTCCTGTAGTGTCCCTTGAAGGCAGCACGAGAGCGAACCACACAGATGCTCACCAGTTAATGATTCATCATCGCACTTATTGCTACAGTTTAGCTGAAAGAGTGCAGAGTACAGTCCCTGTCACGGCATCGTAACAGCAATGGCAAAAGAAGCCATGTGAGTGTGTGTACATTTGTATTTGTTTTGCCCCTCAGTCAGGAATGCTGAGATGAAAGTGCTCAATGTTTCCCAACCTTTCTGAGCAAAGGCAACCCAATAAGCAGAAATGTCAAGAGAAGTAGGCCTATGTTTATTAAAATCTGCTCACTTTGTGTGAAATCTGTGCCTGCTTAGTTGACCCTGCGGATCCAGACAGTTAGGGCATGTCGGGACCATAAACTGACGATTGCCCCCAATAATCTGTGGATTATTACATTAAATATATAAACATCTTTACAACAGGTTTTTTTAAATACATTTTCATAAAACAAGCAGCGTTTTGCAGCTTATGATCCAGGGAACGCTCACTATGCCCTTTGTCTGTGATCTGTCTCTGAGCAAGTTGAGGGGCGACAGTGGCGCAGAGAGAAGAGTGGGTCATCTTGTGATGGGAGGTTCGAATCCCACAGGTGCCCGCTGTCGTCGTGTCCTCCGGCAAGACACTTCACCCACCTTGCCTCAAGTGTTTGCGTACGCCGGTGTATGAATGAGAGTGTGAATGGGCTCTATGCTCACGAAACTCCGAGTGGATCCTCAGGAGGCGCTGCTCTTCCTGTCTCCGTTATTTCCCCATCAGTTAGTAGCAGCGTCTTGTCTAAAAAAATAAATATAGCTGAAGATTACAGCAGACAGTGAGTTACTGGTGGACAGTCACTTGCATCATGTTAAAATCATCACGCCAGGAGCTCATCACAGTGTTTTTGTCAAGAAGCCACACTAAATTAAAATGAAAATAGCAACAAGATTTTGAACGAGCCGCTCACAATCGGCCTGTCTTTAATATAAATAGTTTTTGTTGTATAATTTGTATAATTTTTTATACTAGCAGTTAGCTCTGAGATTAAAAAAAAGAGAGAGAGCTGTATTAAAGTCCCAAGACTAAATAAGGATCTGCTAAATGCACCCAGTTGAATATGTGATTACACTGACCACTGTTTGTGCCTTCCACACTTCAAAGTTCCATGATAAAACAAAAATGTTTAAAGGGGGGTATTATGTAAAATTGACTTTTTCAAGCTTTATATCATGTTATTATGTCATTCCCTCATTAAACACATGCCTGGAGTGTTGCCTTGGCTCATTCACATATTTTTGAGTAATCAGTAAAAACTTAGACGGCAGCCATTTTAGGTGTAGCTATGCCTCAGTCCTCCTAGGAACGCCCCCACCTCCTGGAGACGCCTCTGGACCTTTCGTCACCAGCCAAGCCACCAACCACTGCTCCTCAGCTCAGCAGAGCCCCCTCCCCGCACAGTAGTGTTGTTTAGATGCCACAGCAGTGTGCTGAAGGGGGCGTGTCGGAAAGCTTCTTAAAGAGACAGAGGCCTATTTCAAGACGTTCAGTACAGCCATTTTGAGAGAGCAATTTTATTCAAGGCAGTTATTTTAATTTACTGCATATACAGACCAACAGAAGGTTACGTCATCATTGTAGTATGCTATAGACTGGTGCTATGTGATTGAAAAAAGCATAATACCCCCTCTTTAAACATCCCTGAACTAGACCTGCATTCATGACACTGTTTTGTTAGATCTCCTGGTAAAATAAACGCCGAAATCGAAAAACGAAATCCCAAACGAACTGTATTTGATTTCTGCAGACCTACCCCGAAGGTGGAGTGGATAAAGAAGGACGGGAAGCTGGAGGAGACGACTGGGGAAGTGACGAACCACGGACGCTGGTTTCACTTCGAGAGCGTGGAGCAGAGCGACGACGGCGAGTACCAGTGCAGAGTCCACAACGAGCACGGGGAGACCAGCCACTCTTTCACCGTCACAGTGGAAGGTACGAGGACGGCGGATGTGCCGATATATTTGTGATATATCGCCCTATTTTGAACGGCATCAGGCATATTAAACAAAGAAACCAGGTCCACATTAGGGCTAATTTTGAGCTGCTGTGCTTATGTCATGATCAATGGGTGAGGAAAGCGCTTCTCTTTGGTCCTAATGGTGGGAGCTGACATTGTTGTAATACCACCCCCTGGGACAACTTCAAAAGACACTTTGGAAACAGGATTCCTATGTAGCTTTGCACTGCTTAAAATCCTGGCTCCAAAAAGTTGTTTTTCTTCTAACATTGCTATGACTCATGTGACAACGCTGGGCTGGGCTTCGCAGACCACTCGGGATCATTACTATGAATGGGGCTGAATGGATAGCTGTCTATCTCATGTATTTTATATTTATCTTGTGTATATATATGGTCATGAAGTAGCTGTATGTGGCTAATAGCAGCACAAAGCAGGAGAAACTAATTCCAGAAAACATGTCGTCCATGACTGAACTACAGTCTGTTCCTGTCATGTTGGTCTCAACAGCTTCAGTTTCCTCTTGTAGCTTCACAGTGACAGCAGCTAATGCTAATGCTGCTGTCACAGAGCAGGAGCTGTCAGTCAAAGCTCTTTTTCCCCTTTTTGAGGAGGCAGCCAATCAGCATTCAGCTGGTGCATGTTAGAACACCGCCCCCTGCTTAGCTTCAATGGGTTTTCCCATAGAGCTTCAGCAGCTCTGAAGGAGAAGGAAACTACAGAGAAGACCACACGGTAGCACAGCGGTTAGCGCCTCCGCTTCACAGCTAGAAGGTCCAGGGTTCAATTTCCACCTGGACGGGGCCTTTCTGTGTGGAGTTTGCATGTTCTCCCCGTGTCTGCGTAGGTTTCCTCCGGGCACTCCGGTTTCCCCTACCACTAAAAACATGTGCAATAGGTGAATCCTCCAGCCAGAGGACAAATTTCCCTACGGGGACAATAAAGTATACAAACAAAACAAACACTGAAACACCTGATTAACAATGGACTTTCTCACACAATTCGCCACACTCCACTGTGCAATATAAATATATTTTTTTACTGAAATATTGGGGGAAGTTCAGCTTTCCTCGTAGTCAATGAGGATTTGTCATTGACGTACATAAAAGTGATTTAAAACGGACTCTGATCTCCCTCAGTGTCACCTTCTCCAACAGAGCGAGAGGCAGAGGCAGAGGAGGAGCTAAGCAAGATTTAAAGCTGTTAAGCTATTTCCGATGATTTCGGCTTAGGGGGGCAGATATTACAGTAAAATAAAATAAATGTATTAATTTTGAAATAAAAAAATGTGCTTGTGAGAAGGGCACTTAAAGGCGCACGTCTGTAATTTCTTATAATGTACCTCTTGTCTCTTGTCTTGTTTCCTGCAGCTGCTCCGTACTGGGTGAAGGAGCCGCAGAACCTGATGTACGCTCCTCGAGAGAACGTTCGTCTGGACTGTCAGGCCGAGGGCATCCCCACCCCCACCATCACCTGGACCATGAACGGGCAATCGCTGTCAGGCAAGACACAAGGGCTCAACGATTACGGAAATAACAGAGCTACGATTAAACATTTTACACTTTACAGCCAAGAGTCAGTGCACATTTTTAACACAGCACCTCAACAGTTATAAAGGTTGTGAGGTGAGGCGGATCATGGAGGCACAGACTTGACATATTCATATCCTATAAACTTGGAGCATTTCCTTCTCAACCCCAAAACCAAAACAGAGACAGTAAAACGTCACAAAATGTCCAAATCTGAAAGTTATGTGGAAATCATTATGCGAAACACCATTTTAACAGACTCTTGTTCCACGATCCACTTTCTATTGTCACTGAGAACTGGCCAACAAGTTCCACTTTTAAGGGATGGTCCGCAAACCCGCAGTAAAGGAAAGCGCTGCTCTGGCTCAGAGGTCACGACACTTGTAGCAGCTGCTGAGGGAAACGGTCTGTAGACAAACTCTCCATTGTCTTCAGTCAAACATGTCCAGGATGTTCACAGAAAGGAGCCTTAGTTTGAGAAAAGGGTTTACAATGTTATAGCACAAGTTGTAGTCCTGCTGTCCGTAATTGGTCACGTTGATAGAAATGAAAAGGATGCATGTGGTCAGTTAGCAAGTTGGCTAGTGCTCAATGTATTCTTCCTATAGCCGTTAGCATTAGCCATCACATATAGCAAATGATCATCTAAATTAGCATCTAAAAGTGTCCTCTGAGCTAAATGCTAACTCAAATTCAATCAAGTTTCTGTTTTTTGTGGCCACTAAACATTATCTTATAAGATGTTAATGATAAAGAAACCACAGAAACTATATAAATGCCATGAAATGGACAAAACACACCTGGCCATAGTTTAGTATTGTGCCTGGATTCTCTATTAATTTGTATAGGGATAGAACGTTCAATTTAAAATGACTCCAGGGAGCCGTTGGCGAACAAAATGTGCACTTTTGTAGGACTCAACTTGATTTTTAATTTGATTTGATTTACTTGAGCTATTATTTACAGTGCGTTATTATTTACAATATTTACATCATTTCATTTACATCATCACCAAAACTTATAGAGCGCTTTTCCACCTATATTAGTCACCCAAAGCGCTTTACAGCAAGGAACCACTCACCCATTCACTCTCTCATTCATAAACCAATGTGCGCAGACACTGGAGGCGAGGAGGGTGGAGTGTCTTGCCCAAGGACACAACGACAGTGTGCACCTGAGCTGGGATTCGAACTGTGTTACCAAGTTTCTCAAAGCGCTGCACTGTAGCCATCATTCATTTCTCCCCGTGTCTGCGTAGATTTCCTCCGGTTTCCCCTACCACTAAAAACATGTGCAATAGGCCAGAATGAATGTGAGTGAGTGAGTGAGTGGGGGTGGGAACCTCTGGGTACCTCACGATTCGATACGATACGCGATACATGGCTCACAATAACGATTATCTCACGATACTGCGATAATCGATATATTGCATAAAAATAATATACGATACATCACAATAAAAAAAAACATGCTACTTTTAACCTTTATTTTAACATACTACATATTATTCATCATTTACATTTCTTTTCATGAGCTTTGTACCACTTTTATAAATGATCCCCGACTTACTCACTGAAAATGGGTCATAGATCTGTCAGTGACTTCATTACATTTAAATAAACAAGAAATCACAGTCCTATTTAAAAAGGAATAAATCAACCCCAAATTAATCTTCTTTATAATTATAAAAACTATCATTAAAAGTAATTTATTTGTGTGACAGTGTTTGGTCCAAGTGCTTAAAACTGTAGTGCTGCCCCCTGCTGTCCTGACTGAATTCTTGATCATTATTTGCCTCTATTGACTGTGAAAACAGTGGAGCACTGCTACCTCATTAGTATGCATGACGTTTCTCATTAATATGCATGACATCATCAAAAGTATCGATATCGGAATAAAAAGTATCGGTATCGTATCGGCCCGCAAAATATCGCGATATATCGGGAAATCAATATATTGTCACACTCCTGTGAGTGAGTGAGTGAGTGGTGGTGGTCGGAGGGACCAATGGCAAAGACTGGTAGCCTCACTTCCGTCAGTCTACCCCAGGGCAGCCTTGTCCTCTGACCCAGCTAATCGTGAATGTAAAAGATGCGGGACAGGAAGTATACAGCGCCGATGCCTCTGTCCAGGAAGAAGTCACGTGGGGACACCGTGCATAAAGCCCGTTCTGAGAAAAACTCCTCAGACGTTCATAAACAGCACATTACAGTACACACAAAGAATGAAGTACGCATCACACAAATGTTAAAGTATAAAGTATAAACGTGTAATTGCCTTTTGTCTCCCGCAGAAGTGGACGCTGACCAGCGGCGCTCCGTGTCCGGGGGGGTCCTGAAGCTCTTGGACGTGGAGGTGGCGGACACGGCGGTGTATCAGTGCGAGGCCAAGAACAAACACGGCTCCATCCTCCTCAACACCTACATCAACGTCGTCGGTATGGATTTAACAAGGCAACGAACAATAACAGGGTTTTAGAGGGATCGTATTGTGCATGTTACAAAGTTCATCAAAAACACACCTCCCGCCATAGATAAATAAACAACTAATGAATAAACGTGATTTTAACCTGCTCCTCCGCCCGTGTGTCAGAGCTCCCTGCACAGATCCTCACGGCTGACGGGCTGCAGTACAGAGTGACGGAGGGAGGAGACGTCGCTCTTCAGTGCGAAACCTTCGGGTCTCCACAGCCGCACGTCACATGGTACAGAACTAACTCTTATTATGCAAACAAACGCACTGACACGAGCGGCGAAATGTGGTGTGTGAGACTTGAATCTGAGCATTTATATATTTGTGAGATGGTCCGTTATCTCACTATAACACAGTATAACACAGTGCTACTCAATTATTTTGTTATGCATTTTTGTAACTTTTTTGTAACTTTTTTGTAACTTTTTTGTAACTTTTTTGTAACTTTTTTGTAACTTTTTTGTCACTTTTTGTCACTTTTTGTCACTTTTTTGTCACTTTTTGTCGCTTTTTTGTCACTTTTCTGTTACTTTTTTGTCGCTTTTTAGTCACTTTTTGTCACTTTTTGTCACTTTTTGTCACTTTTTTGTCGCTTTTTGTCACTTTTTTGTTACTTTTTGTCACTTTTTGTCACTTTTTTGTTGCTTTTTTGTCACTTTTTGTTGCTTTTTGTCACTTTTTTGTTACTTTTTTGTTACTTTTTTGTTACTTTTTGTCACTTTTTGTTACTTTTTTGTTGCTTTTTTGTTGCTTTTTGTCACTTTTTTGTTACTTTTTGTTACTTTTTTGTCACTTTTTTGTCACTTTTTTGTTGCTTTTTTGTCACTTTTTGTTACTTTTTTGTCACTTTTTTGTTGCTTTTTTGTCACTTTTTTGTTACTTTTTTGTCACTTTTTTGTTACTTTTTTGTCACTTTTTTGTTACTTTTTGTTACTTTTTTGTTACTTTTTTGTCACTTTTTGTTACTTTTTGTTACTTTTTGTTACTTTTTTGTCACTTTTTTGTCACTTTTTTGTCACTTTTTTGTTACTTTTTGTTACTTTTTGTCACTTTTTGTCACTTTTTTGTTACTTTTTTGTTACTTTTTGTCACTTTTTTGTCACTTTTTTGTCGCTTTTTTGTCACTTTTTTGTTGCTTTTTGTCACTTTTTTGTCAATTTTTTGTTACTTTTTTGTCACTTTTTTGTCACTTTTTTGTCCATTTTTTGTTACTTTTTTGTCGTTTTTTGTCACTTTTTGGTCAATTTTTTGTTACTTTTTTGTCACGTTTTTCTTACATTTTTGTCACTTTTTCGTCACCTTTTTGTCGCTATTTCTTAGGGTTTTTTTACGCTGTTTTGTTGCTTTTTCATCCTTGTTTTCTTGTTCTTTTTTGTTTTTTGTTTTTTGCTATTTTGACCCGTTTTTCAAGAAGCTTTCAGATTTGGGTTATACCAAAATTGGGGGAAATGTGCTCGGTTCAGGCGGGGGTTAAGAGATGAATCTACAGCAAGTTTCATATTGATATCTCTGCATTGAAGTTTTTCCCTCTTCACCTGTAGTGTCTTGTATAGATGATTAAGTCTGTGATGTCTGTCTGTCTCCTTTACCTTCACCTGCCTTTAACATGACGATGGTCTCTGATTTACACCTCCTCCTTCACCTTCACCTGCCTTTAACATGACGATGGTCTCTCATATTCATTTTCCCATCACAGTCTTCTGCGTTTCGTCCTGTGGTCGGGATCAGCTCGTCTGACGCCATGTTTTCCTGACTTTGTAACGTATTGTCTCTGCGTGTTTAGGGACCAACAGGAGCTGTCCCCGCTGCTGTCTCACTATCACGTGTCTCTCCTCACCGACGGCACTCTGGAGGTGGTCAACGTGAGCCAAACGTACAGCGGCGTCTACGTCTGCTCCGTGGAAGAGAGCAACATCAGCATCAGCGCACACCTGGAGGTCTACGGTAAAGAGCAAAACACTCACAAATCAGTCAGTTCCTCAGCCAAACTGGGATCACTGGATTAGAAACGTTCCTATCGCCATCGCGTAACAGACAGTGACAGTGGAGATGATCATGGACTTTAGGAAAGACACAGCCCCAACGTCCCCACCCCTCGCCCTGACAGACTCTCCCACCCCCATCTCCATCGTGGACTCCTTCACCATCACCCAGGACCTCATGGACGTAATCTGCCCTGTTGCACTGTGTGGTGTGTCCACACTTAGATCTGCTGCAATCACTTATCACTTTATATACACATCTGTAAATACAATCCCACTGTTGTGCTATGTCAATTGTTGTCGTCTTACCATAATTTACTTTGTATTTTTTTTAATCTTATTTATTTAATATTCTTATGCATGCCCCCTACAGCCTTATAGTTTAAAGTTTATAGCTTATTTTTTATCTAGATTCTGTGTTGTATGTTTTATGTTGGACGTCAGCACCGAGAGAAATTCCTAGTTTGTGAACCTAAAAACGATTCTGGTTCTGATTCTGAACCTTTTTCCGCCTCGGAGGGGCGCAGTGTGAGCTTATGTACAGGTTTGGAAAAAAAGTTTAGGTTCTACCAGAATCGAAAAAATAAAAGTATCGAAAGCAGGAGCCGAATAAAAAAAATATTAAGATCCAAGTTTTGATGCTCTTGGTTCCAGGGAGAGAATTAAAGGAAGTCACTTGCTTCAATATCAATGTCAATGTTATTTATAAAGCACATTTAAAAACAACCTGAGTTGACCAAAGTGCCGTATAGGTACAGAAACAATACGTACAATATACACAATAAAACTTAAACACAGGTAAGGTTTATTGTGTATATTGTGTATACCCAATAAATTTTACCCAATTTTTTTCTCTTCTACCCAATTTTTCCGTTTATTTTTGCTAACTTTTTAAAAATGTTCCCCCCCAATTTCCCCCATTTTTTTCCAAAATTATTCCCAATTTACCACACATTATTGTTCTGTTTTCTAGTTCTAGAATCTTGACGACAAATATCCTTGTATAGGTATCGGGAAAAGTATTGTTCGGGTATCGGTATCGAAAACCAGGTATCGTTAAAGTACTGTTATTAACAGTACCCAGCCCCAATGTTATGTAGAACAACCACTTGACAACATGTTGAGTAATATCGATTGAATGATTTGTATTTCTCTTTTTGTGTGTGGTCAGAGCGGAGCCTGGTCCTGGCCGGCCCTCAGACCCTCCGTGCGCCCAGAGGATCCACGGCTCTGCTCCGGTGCGAGGCCTTCACTGACCCCCGGCTGAAGCACGAGCGGCAGATCGTCTGGAGGAGAGACGGCGCCAAGATCCTGGAGTCCGCCGCTGACGACAAGTGAGAGACACAGTCACGCTTAACTTAAAACAAAACATATTCTAACTTGAAAGACAACGCAGGTTATGTTTAAAAAATTGGGAGGCTGGAGTGCTACTTGGATGTAAAAGAGTATGAAACTTTGTCCTTTGGGTGCTCTTCAGTGCAGGGATCAGTTTCAGCAAAAAAATCAAATAAACTGAGGCACTCCAAAAGTAGAGATATTAAAAAGCCTTTATTAATACATGGCTAGATGAGATAAAATCATAGCCAACGCGTTTCGGCTCTAGGTCTTCTTCAGGGCAAGCTCGAGATGCCTCTGTACAGCTATAAGCTCACAGCATTGGTCACATGTCCCGAGTGGGTTGGTCAAAGGTGGGTGTGTTCTTTGTCACCTGGTACATAGAATACAACACATTAAAATATGTACAATGTATAATATAAAACATTGTTCTGTACATTGTTAACAGAGAAATGTGAATAATTATTTGTACAAGATTAGACCCATACATTTTACAAAAATACTGACAAATCTAATTCTCCATTGAGGCCTGGGAACTCCATGGCTTTAAGGGTATAAATCCAAAAGCATTTCCTTTGAAGGAGTTTTTTTAATCTGTCCCCTCCTCTGATAGTCTCTTGTATTCTAAGGCTATTGCAATTCCCATGATGGGCATCTTTATAATGCATGGCCATAGGATATAGGGGGTTGCTAGTTCTAATAGCTTGTTTGTGTTCTGCTAGTCTGTTTTTTAGTTTGCGTTTTGTTCTGCCAACATAAAATCGACCGCAGGGACATTCAAGTCTATATACAACATAGGTGGTGTTACAGTTGATGATGGTTTTAATGTTGTAAGTCTGACCTGATGTTGTATCCTTGAAAATGTTAGTCCTTTGTATATTTTCACAAAAAGAACAATTACCACATCTATAGCAACCAGCTTTACTGTCAAGCCATGTCTTTTGTTTTAGTGGTGGGAGATAACTGTGAACCACTTGACGACCAAGAGTGGGGCTTTCCTAAAACGAATGGGAGAGCATCTCTCAGTGTGCTATTACTCCAATTTTGTTTGATTATCTGTTTAATTTTGTTAGCTTCCGTACTGTATTCTGTCACAAAAAACACTTGATTTGAGTTCTCATTTTGTTTTGTTTTTTGAATCAATAAATCTTCTCTATTGGAGCTTTTAGCTTTGTTGTAGGCCGAAAACACAGTATCGTTGGAATATCCTCTCTCTTTAAATCTTTGGCTCATATCCTGAGAATTTATTTCAAAATTAGAATCAACGCGTTGGCTATGATTTTATCTCATCTAGCCATGTATTAATAAAGGCTTTTTAATATTTCTACTTTTGGAGTGCCTCAGATTATTTGATTTTTTTTACAGTTTCTGTTTATTTTAGCTGTGCCATTGTAGGTCCACATGCTGCACAACCTGCCTTTTAGGGCTGCACGATCAAGGCCACCTAGGGCGCCATCTGCTGGAGGGGGCGACAAATTGCACTTTTTAATTTTTTTAACCCCATGCTCCTGCCATCTACAACATCACCAATTATTATTATAATACGTTTTTTTTTTTGCAGACTTGCGGTCTATTGTGTTGAGAACTAGACATTTCAAGCTTTCAAACGAGCCCTCCCTGGTCCTTCTAAAATGTGTACATTTACTTCAGAAGTGGAGGTTCATGTTCCCTTAGTTTTTTCTTTTTTAAATAGATAAACATAATATAATATAACAATGATAATCATAATAAAATACAATAAAACTAGCCTTTTCCTTATCCAGAGTGTGTCCAAAAGGATTTGAAAAAAAAGCTAAATGCCTATAGAACTATAGAATGTTATTTGGGTGGAAATTGGAAATGGAAATTAATAAAATAATATTAATAGGTTATCTTCCCAATTTTATTTTTTTAAATTTATTTAAAAAAACAATAAAATAAAATAAATAAAATAAAATCTTCATTCTTGTTTTACCCTTTCCCTGAATGCAAAAGTTCAATCTCGCCTAGGGCACGATGTAAGACAAAATGGTGATATTATATATATATATATATATATATATATATATATATATATATATATATATATAATATTAATATTACCGAAGATAGAGTTGACAAACAAAGCGTCTTCTTGTAAAACATGAAATGCTTCTCTCTAAAAATGCTGCTTTATGTAAAGTCAATGCGGACATTTATAATTGTGTAATTCAGGAATTTGTAATGTAAAGTGTTATATTGTATGAAAACATGAGATGTTGTATTACTGTATCCGGAATGTAAATTAATTTTGAATATGGGGGTAGGCACTTATAAGCTTTGTTGCTTCGGCCTCAAACTCCTTTTGAGTTTTTTGTTGCTTTGTTTGTTTTCTGCACTGCAATAATATTGTTGTAAATAATCACTCAAATAAATCCAATCAATCAATCAATCAATCTTAAAGCAACACTGTGTAACTTTTGGCCACTAGATGCCCTAGACCTGTGTAGCACACCTATTGTGTAGATAGATTTTTGTTTTCCTTTTGTGCGATCCCTTTCTCGCCTTCTCTTTCCTCCCTCCTCAGACATAGCAAAGCTTATCTGTTTATATCAGAGAGCAGCAAAGCAACACTTTCACATCACGTAACTCATTCAGAGGGCCAGTCTCTCCTGAAAAGTTGCGAGGAGGATTTTTGAAGCGAGCACATAACAGCATTGTCCTCAAAAGTCATGTGATATAATTCAAATGAAGCTCATATTTAGGTTTAAATTGTAATAATTTACTTTCCCCATGTAATATGAATGTTTTAGGCCCAGATTATTTGCTTTGATTGGCAGAATTTCAGTTAGTCAAAAAACACTTCTTGAACACTTCATGAAGAAGAAGTTTTCTGCAAAAGGTGGTAAGGAAACTGCCCTTAGAACAGGATTAAAAAGCAGATTATCACACAGCGTATTCACAATTACGTTTGACAACTTTTTCACAATTATATCACTTTTCAGGTGTGTCAGACGTAAAGGGATGAGTTTGAATGTTTTCTTTCTGAACTCAATGCAGGTTCACGGTGTTCCACAATGGGACGTTGAGAGTGACCGATGTACGCCCTAAGGACAGCGGCGTCTACAGCTGTGAGGTCATCACCAGCCTGGACCACGCCCAGGCCGAGGGAGCCATCAGCGTCGTGGGTACGTGGTCAATGTTGAGATCTTTAGCTAGTTTTCTCCTTCACATCTTCTAATGTCAGAGTAAAAAAGGGGCGCGGCCCGAATGGAGAGCATTATGTTCCATCTCTGCACTACTGCGTGTGACTGTTTTTGACCGGGTTGGGTTCGCTCTTCGTCGATTAGCGATTAGAGCCCCTCAGTTTTTCTTCTTTTGTTTTGTTTATAATATCCTATTCAAAAACTAAACAAGATCCATAACCCTCTTAAAAAAACAACAAAATAAAGCCATAAATGTATGTTTTCCCCCATTAAACAACACTGACTTCCTGAAGTAGACCCTGTATTTGAGTAACGTCTCGTACTTTTATCTTCAGCACCGCCGGACCCGCCCACTGAGCTGTCTCTGATCAAGAACGACGCCCACAGCCTGAACCTGACCGTGACGCTGCGCTGGACCCCGGGATTCGCTCACAACAGCCCCATCACCGGTAACTCACAAAACAACAGCCCTATCACCGTTAACAACAGCCCTATCACCGTTAACAACAGCCCTATCACCGTTAACAACAGCCCCATTACGGGTAACTCACAAAACAACAGCCCCATCACCGTTAACAACAGCCCCATCACCGTTAACAACAGCCCCATCACCGTTAACAACAGCCCCATCACCGGTAACAACAGCCCCATCACCGTTAACAACAGCCCCATCACCGTTAACTCACACCAGGAATAGGAGACGACTGAGTTTACATGTCACACTCTCATTTCTTCTCCGCTGACAGAAACACATTTTCTTCCAGAGTTCATCGTGGAGTCTCGGGAGGAGCAGCACACGGAGGAGGCGCGGTGGCGCTGGGAGGAGCTGAAGCGAGTGCCTGGAGACTTCCGGGAGGTGGAGCTGAAGCTTCACCCGTTCTGCACGTACCGCTTCAGAGTGACCGCCGTGAACGACCTGGGCCGCAGCGAGGCCAGCGAGGCGTCCGACTACCACGACACGCCGCCCGCCAGTGCGTCCCCTTTATGGGCTTTCCAGATGAGAAATGTGATCAAATGTTTATTCAGTAACTGTGCGTTTTTGTTTGCAGTTCCCAGCAGTTCCCCGTCCAATGTCCGCAGCGACTCAAGTGAGCCCGGGACGCTGGTCGTCACGTGGGACGTAAGTGAAGAACTGACAAAACAAAACAATATAATATATTCAAAATATATTCATTAACATTGCTTTGTCACTGAAAAACAATTTTCCCCCTGTTATTTCTAAATATTTTCTCTCCCAGTTTTATTTTGCAAACCATTTCTTACCCATTTTCTTCTACACTTTTTCCCCCAAATTTTTCTTGACATTGGAGATAAACTTAAATTTAAATTATATATCTTCTAAACAGCCATCTCGATAATATCTTGTAGACCAGGGGTTCCCAAACTTTTGAGGCCAATCAATCAATCAATCAATCAATCAATCAATCAATCAATCAATCAATCAATCAATCAACAACTCAGGACCCTTTCTATGAAATGTAATTAGCATTTATAATAATCTAAGGTGCAAAACATTTAAAATCTGGTTAAAACCTCTTAACCCCCGCCTTAAAGGGATATTTCAGGCAATTGACATTTGCCTCATTATCTAGTTATCCAGAGTGTTGTTGATTTCTTTTTGTTTTTTTATTCATGCAGTCCTTATATTTGAAGAGTTAAGTCGTGCTAGGCTAGTGCATGCCTATGGTAACTAGTAGCACATGTTAAAAACAGCCTGACCCAAGCACAGTGCACCTGAGGCAAATCACTTATAACAAAAGACTACCAATATAAATGTCTGTGTTGACTGAATCATTTTTTAATTACAACCATTTTGCATTTAAAATAACTTATATTTGAGCAGCATCAGCTTCCTGGTTGTAAGCTACGCAGCGGCGGAGTGATCTGCTATAGGTTACCGGATATACAGTAGTTTGTTTACCTGCGGCCGGCATTACTACACGTGGAATTCACAAAGGAACTTTCCACAAATCAGATATGGCAACGTTTGGAGGACGACCCCATGATTTTGAAGAGGTTTTTAATGCAGGCTACTAGTTACCATAGACATGCACTAGCCTAGCACTAGCCTAGCGCCACTAAACTCTTCAAATATAAGGACTGCATGAATAAAAATAAAAAAAATCTCCAGAAATCAACATTCTGGGAAATGTGGCCCTATGTCCAAAATCCTGAAATATCCCCATTTTCTCCAGTTTGGCTTTACCCATATCTAAAAGCTTCACCTCACTTGAAAGCTAAGAGCTACAAGCATTTCTGTCATGTTTTCGTAGTTTTTTGTGTGTTGTGTTTAAGGCGGGGGTTAAGGGGTTAAAATCTTCCCGAGTGAACCAGGCTTTAATTTCACAAAATTCAATATCAGAAATGCAAAATATATTATCTCTAAATCATCTTGCGACCCCCACTTCAGTGTCCCACGACTCGCTTTGGGAACCACTGTTGTAGACGGTGTATTTCCCACCTCTAGACTTGCCCTTGGCCTCAGTCTGAATGTTACATGAGTGACTCCACCCGTCGATCTTCTTCCCGTGTGTTTTGCAGGAGATGGAGAAGCGCCTCCACAACGGGCAGGGCTTCAAGTACAAGGTGTGGTGGCGGGAGGCGGGCGGCCACGACACGCGCTGGAACAGCAGCTACGTGGACAGGCCTCCCTTCAGCGTGACGGGCACCGGGACCTACACCCCCTTCGAGATCAAAGTGCAGGCCGTCAACTCGCTCGGGGAGGGGCCGGAGCCGGAGGCGGAGAGAGGCCACTCCGGAGAGGACGGTAAACCAGGCGTTTTTATATTTGAGAGAGTTTCACTGTTAAAATCAAGATTCAAAACTAAACACACAAAAAAGCAGACTACTTGAAAGAAAAAAAAAATCAGGTATAGTGCCATTAAAGGAATAGGCCACCGTTTTTACATACTGAGATATGTTCTTACCTTAGCTTTGATGAGTTCACCTGTACCTGTCTGGTCTCCACGTGAGCCTTCAGTAACGTAAACACAGCACAGACGGTGTTAGCATTTAGCCTCTCTCTTCTCCTCTATAGCTCCAAACGAGGTGAAGATAGAAGCTACCAAACTCTTCCACGTTTTCCCTATTTAAATATGGTTACATGAAGTGTTACACTACAAAGTATAATTACACAAAATTAAACAATGTGGATTTTCTAAGCGGATAAAAAGGGGAACTATATTGTAAGGCGTAATAATACCAGGAGTAATTCGGCATCCGCGCAGTGATATCTTCACTTTACTGTGCGGATGTTGAATTACTCCAGGTATTATTACGCCTTACAATATAGGGGGTCAGCCCTATGTTCCCCGGTACCTATGTTCCCCCACTTCTATTGATTAAGATTAGGCACCAGCCCACTATCCTTAAGGTTAGTGGCTAGGGCAGGGTCAGGGTTAAGCTGTTTGATATGTATGACATTTCACTCTCATGACTTGTGATTGGTTGAAGTACCAACTCACCTACGGGGGAAAAAAAATCGCACCCGGGGAACATAGGTATGCACCCCAATATAGTTCCCCTTTTTATCCGCTTAGAAAATCCACATTGTTTAATTTGGTGTAATTATACTTTGTAGTGTAACACTTCACGTAACCATATTTAAATAGGGAAAACGTGGAAGAGTTTGGTAGCTTCTATCTTCACCTCGTTTGGAGCTATAGAGGAGAAGAGAGAGGCTAAATGCTAACGCCGTCTGTGCTGTGTTTACGTTACTGAAGGCACACGTGGAGACCAGACAGGTACAAATGAACTCGTCTAAGCTCAGGTAAGAACATATCTCAGTATGTAAAAACGGTGGCCTATTCCTTTAAGCTGCTTATTGAGAACACGTTCATGAACTTGCCTCGTTTAAGCTGAGATCTAGGAATGGCCGTCTTGAACCAGCGATTCGACTCCGTTTCGAAGTCCCAAAGCACATGTGTTTCAAAACACTGCTGCGAAACATGATTCAAAACACACATGTCATGTGACTCAGGCTGAAGTGTTTCATGAAACACCGTTGTTTCAAAACCTTCACTAGGGGGCGTCTGTGTTGAACCTTGGTTGAACCCCAGGGCTTTTGCAAACCCTTCTTCCTGTTGTGTGTAGAGTTTCAGTGCAAAGTGTACGTGCGCTCAGATGGCGTAGTTGGTAAAGTTGCTGCTCGTCTGAGCTGTGTGGGTACAAAGAGCAGAATGACAATATCATTCAATCTACATTAGAGGCCTCTATACCATTTGTTTAAATAATTGTTAATGTGTTTTATAAAAATAGATGAGCAAAAAGACACATTGGAGAAACATACATTCAGGAAAAGTCCATATCTTAATGGCAAATTAAATTAACACAGACGTATCAATAACATGTTTGAATCCTGAAACGCTGTGAATGCGGTTGTAATGACTCATAGATGTCACTTTGTGTTTCCATCAGAGAAAATGCGCGTCTGTCTAAAATGCGCATAATAAATGCTATAACAAAAGTGAATTTTCACACGTTTCCATCCAAGAGTTTTTGCGAATCGTGGCTTTGGTTACCTGGTTACAGCAGGCGGCTGCATGGCACAATTGCAGCATTTACCCAGCAGAGGGCGCACTGTATTGTGCCGGAGACTCGAATCACAGTTCGAAACAATCACTCCACTGTAACTGCGTTTCCATGACTGGATTTTAATGCGTATTTTGAAGTTTCGCATTTGTAAGGAGTGATGGAAACACCAAATTTCGCATTTAAACTCTTAATTCGCGTAAAAAGTTTATCCGCTCACTTGAGGTGGTTTTTGATTTGTGCGCAGAAGCGTAAATGCGCATTTTGGAAGATGGAAAGTTTTTCACATAAAGTTTGACGTAGCGAATAAAAAGTACACGTGCCTGTTGGCGTAGCCGACCTGTGGACAGGAGTGAAGAGGAAAAGTAATCCATCAGTAGCAGGTCGTCTAAAAATATTTCCCAGATGCAGAGGCTCAAACATCACTGTCTTTGCCGCAGCATTTATGCTACAACAGTGTTTATGCTAACAACTATGGACCAAGTTAGCAACAAAACACTTGCCCAGAGACGCAGACGCCACCTGATCCTCATTAGAAAACGTAGTAAACTCACTCTGGGATAGTTTTTGTTTGTCCAGCCTTTACAGGTCATGCGAGACTTCAGAGTAGCAGCAGCTCGTTAGTTACTTCAATACTTTAGCTTAGCTTTAGTGTGTAGGTCGCCTAAATTAACATTTATTCATGGCATTACGAGTAAAAACAAGCAGCTAATTCCAACATGGTAAATTAATTTGGCCAAAAACTATACTAAAAAGCTCGTATTTCAAGTGAAGTTAACGCTTCAACTGCTTTGGAGTTTCATGAAGCTTCACTTTGCCCATCCCTTTGCCCATGCCAGCCAATGGCCGCTGGCTGCTCTGCTTTGCGACGACGACACTGGAGGCCGCCATTGCTGTAGTACCGCCATATAGCCGCTAGTCCCCCATTGGAATGCATTGCACTTTAGACACGTTAAAAACAACTTTAATCCCCGGTGCCTAATTTTTTGGAACTGTCTACAGCTCGATATTCCTCCTGTGATTACGCTGGGTTAGACACAATCAGAGGCACCGGGCTGGTTATCGTAGGATACATTAGAGAAATCTCTACTTAATGAGGGTCGGACTGTTAGCATTGGAGCTGCGCGAGCTACACGTCACACAAGGGCCGAGTCTACAGTGAAGATCCCGCCCTTATGCCCTTATTAGGAACATGCTTCGTCAGAGCTGGGAGGAGGAGTCTGTCAATCCGCCATGAATTCCCCTCGAACGTGGTCATTATGGTAAACGGGAGGAGTGAGGAGGAGTGTCTATATTTGTACAGTCTATGATGCCAGCTACTGTAGATGCTCCTTTCCTGATTTTACCGATATTGGTCCAATCACAGTCCAATCACAGACCGAGAGGCGTTGGAAGTGTTCCTCGTGAAAAAGGAAGTTTCTGAAAAGGCTTCCTGCCACTTGTTCCTGTGTCATATCCAGCGTTTCTTTAATTGGTTGATCCTGTCTGTCAATCACGCCCACCGGGAAATCACGCTCGCTCCCAGACTACATGTCTTTGAACAATCTTTGAAAAAGCATTTAGCTTGGAAGGCCAAAGAAATGTTGAAATGTTCTGCCTTTTTAAAGAGACTAGATGCAGGTTGGTCATTTTTATGCTCACTACTGCCACCTCAGGTCTTACGCGTAACTGCAGTCTCCATATTAAGCTCGTGCAGGATTTTAGAGGCAGTTGTGGTGAACAGGTCTGGGCTCATTCTACACATTAGGACATGGCTGGAACATGTGGGGGAGGAAAATACTTAATATTAACATTTTTAAACTCCTATAGTCCCTTTAACCAGTGAGAGCAGATCCACATGCTCTTCCTTTAATGTTGGCCTGACTCTGCTCTATGCTCCACAGTGCCCCTGGAGGCCCCCGGGGGAGTGGATGTGACGGTGATGAACAGCACAGTGAGAGTGAAGTGGAACGAGGCCCAGAACGTGCGCGGGCTCCTGCTCGGATACAAGGTACAGCTACAACACCCGAGTACAGCTCCTCAGACGGTCCCTTTCTTTAAATCTGTCTTCATTTTAACAACATATTTTTATTTAGTTTCAGTTTTAGTCTTTTGACAATTTCGTTTTTTAGTCAGAGTACTTCCCGTATCCCCCTCTGTACGGCAACACGACAGGGACAAAACTTTCTTCTTTGTTGTGAGACAGTGGCATTTGACAGTACATCTGCACACTGCACATCTGTTCTCCCACATGGACAAAGCACAGACCTGTTCCTTTGGCAGGGAATTTTAAATGAAATAAAGCTCTTTCAAAGACTGAAATTCATATGTTTTTAGTCCATTCTTTTCATTGTTATGTAGTTTTTATTAAGTCACCAAAAATATCTAGAGATTTTAGTCGTACTTTTAGTCTCATTAACTACTTTTAATTTAGCTTTAGTCTAGTTTTAGAAAGCAAAACATACTTGATTAACAAAATGTAGTGTCAGATTGAGGTTATACTCTAATCCAGGGTGGTGATAAACTTACGCTAAGGCAAAGAAGCATATTGGTCATGCTTTGTGCTACAATACCTGGCTGATGATCTGACATCTCTTGTTTTTATAATAATTTGTTGTCTATGTTTTTCTTTGGCCACTATTGTGAAGACGAAATGTCTACTTGTTCCAAAAGGACTTGAAGCATGTGTCTCATGTCTGTCCACCTGCATCGACTTATATTGGTTTACTGTTTGTCTCCACACACACCTGACGAGGCAAGCCGACACGCTTGGTGTGCTTTTAATGTTCTGGCATAATAAAGCTTTTCTATTTTGCATGTGAGTGCTACTGATTTTCTGCACATACTTGTATTGTTGACGAACTAAACACTGCTTTAAAGCAGTACTAAGTAACTTGTTACCTTAATAAATCCTTTCCGTAGTCCCTCTGGGGGTAATACAAGTGTTAATGGGATGATTGGGGGTCTTTCATCTCCCCTGGTGTCTCTGGTCAGAAAACCACAATTGCAACTTTCCCTGCACCGACCCGGAGACCCAATACACACTAATGGAATCACGAAGAAGAAGCTAACAGGCTAACGGACAAAGCTAACTGCGGGCTAGCGCCACTTAAACAGTATTTACAGCCAAGTTTGAGTGAAAAATATGATCTCCATTGTGTAATTGGATGAACAATATCCCTCTGTCCCTTTGTCTTTTCTGTCAGCGTAGTATTTACTCTACGGACAATTAATGAGTAAAAAAACACAACATGCTACGACACCTGCAGTGGCGCTTATGGCCTCTAGGGCATGAGTTACTTAGTGCTGCTTTAATATCTTGAAATGTATCGATTTGATTTCCCTCCGCAGATCTACATCACGAGGCAGGGCCCTAAGGCGAAGCGCCACCGCAGGTCGCTGGAGGAACTGCATGTGGAGGCGGAGGAAGCGGGAGACAGAGCGCGTGGTGGAGGTGCGAGGGATGAAGACGTCAGAGGAGATCACGGGGCTAAAGCTGTACTCCGTCTACAAGCTGTCGGTCACTGCGTTCAACAGCAAAGGAGAGGGGCCCCGCTCCAAACCTCACGGCTTCGAGACGCCCGAGGGAGGTGAGCATCCTCTACTCCGAGTATTTGATTTCATTACTGGAGTAAACGTGCAGATAGTTTTTACTTTGGAGCCTTTTGTAGAAATCGAGTGGAGTAGAAAGTATTGTATTTATCTTTCAAAAGCAAATACCACATTGCATTGCACCTTTTTAACAGCGTGTTAACCTCTTAACCCCCACCTGAACCGAGCACTTTTTCTTCTGTTTTGCTTTACCCAAATCTAAAACCTTCTTGAAAAAAACGTGTCAAATAGGGACAAAAACAAGAAGAAAACACAACAAAAATGCCCAAAAAAGTGATGAAAAAGCATTGAAAGTAAATTTTAAAAAGCGCCAAAAACGTGATGAAAAAGAATGTGAAAAAGTGACGGCAACTTTTTTCATGACCGTCCCGACACCGCCCCGAAAACCATTTGGCATCGTCCCGAAATGGATGTGAACCGTCACAAATTTTAATATGTATTTTAATTATCATTATTTTAATTTTTTAATTATACATTTATTTTAAATGTATTTTTATTATCGTTTTAAACAATATAGTGTGTATATAAATGACTCATTTAAGAATAATTCAATTTATTGGTAAAACATTTCTTCTGAAACAATAAATACAAATGTGTAAAAAATGCACGGCTTCATTTATAAGTGGATTGTAACATGACAAATGAAGTAAACCTTTACTATAGTTTTAAATATTCTTTGTCTGCTCTCAAAAGTAAAACTTAATAATAAACCTTTAGTTTTTCATCCTCGAGCTCTGCTGTGATTGACAACCGTCTCCATGGAGACTCAACTAGTCCAAACCAGGTCTAAACCAGTCCAACCCCGAACTAAACTAGTCTAAACCAGGTATAAACGAGTCTAAATCAGGTCTAAACCAGTCCAAACTCGAACTAAACTAGTCTAAACCAGGTCTAACATGGTTTAGAGCTGGACACATCAAGACAACGTCCGCTGTGTAGTTTAATCATAAACCTGTGGCTGTCATATTTAACCTGTGAACACGTGTGTCCCCCTCAGCCCCCGGACCTCCCGCCTCGCTGATGTTCGAGAGCCCCACGGACACCTCGCTCGTCCTGTTCTGGACGCCGCCGACGGAGACCAACGGCGTGCTGCTCGGGTACATCGTGCAGTACCAGCAGGGTAAGAGTCAGAGGCCCTAACAGGTTCCATGTTTTGCGGGATACCAGCCCACATGAAAGTGTGCCTCTGTGACGTACATTTCTCGTGGCTCCGACGTGAAGTCGACCAGAGAGTGGATTTATGGCTCTTTAATGGCAGTCAAATATTTGGGATCTGTTTGTGTAAAAGAGCGGTTCAAAAGACTAGCGGTTCATTTACATTTGTACAAAACTACTTCCAAAATAGGGTCCGATACAGATATGAATGGCCGATAGCCGATATACTGTACAGGCCGATATTTTAAGTAATTTAATTTGATGTAATTTTTAAATCTCTCAAATAGCCTATTGTTAATTGTTAATGTTAATTGTTATTATAGTAAAAGTTTCAATCATAGAAATCTGCCTAATACACGAAGGAGATAGGCTGAGGCACTCTGAATTTGCAGGTAAAAGGTTTAATGGCGTGACCAACGCGTTTCGACTCAATGAGTCTTCATCAGGGTGAGACTAATACTGCCTAATACAGGTCGACCAATGTGTGTTATTCTAAGGTCAATGCCGATGTCGATATGCACCAACGATATTTTTGGCCACATTTTTAAAATGTCTGGTCTATAATCTTGTGTATGATTATTCTAAACATGTCACTGTTGAACTGTGACAGCAGTGGGGCACTTTTCAGGAGGCATCTGCCCCAGGCCTCAAGTGTCTTAGCAGCGCCCCTACAGAAACACAGACTTTCACAACTGTCTCCCTCATGTCACTCTCTTCACTGGGCTGTGGCTGAAAACAGGGGCTTAAGAAAAGGACATGAACTATTGAGAATGTCTGGGCGTGAGTTTCACGTTGTTTTAAGAGAACATAGAGCTGAAATATTGTGACACAAATACGTGGCGAGAGTGCGGCGCTGAGGTGCGCTAAATGCCGCTCGCGTCTGACACAAGGTTTATTTTTAGATCACATACAAAACTGTCGGCTTGTTGACCTTTTTGGTCCACGATTATCCGACTGATAAAAAGTAAAGAAGCACAAGGTGTGGAGATCGTTGTTCTGTGCAGGAGAGGCCTCTGCTCTCACTTCCTCCTCTATGAGCCGCTCTCTGCTGCAGGGCCGGTGGGCGGGGCATTGAAAACACACGATCATAGACATATTATTAATAGACCGTCAATACTCACTCCTCCCCGTTTACCACAATGACCACGGTCGAGGGGGAAATCATGGCGGATTTACAGACTCCTCCTCCCCAGCTCTGATGAAGCATGTTCCTAATAAGGGCATAAGGGCGGGATCTTCACTGTAGACTCGGCCCTTGCGTGGCGTGTAGCTCACGCAGCTCCAATGCTAACAGTCCCACCCTCATTAGTACGAGATTTCTAAAATGTATCCTACGATAACCAGCCCGGTGCCTCTGATTGTGTCTAACCAGCGTAATCACAGGAGGAATATCTAGCTGTAGACAGTCCCGAAACATTAGGCACCGGGCATTAAAGTTGTTTTTAACGTGCCTAAAGTACAATGCATTCCAATGGGGCCTAGCGGCTATATGGAGGTACTACAGCAATGGCGGCCTCCAATGTCGTCATCGCAAAGCAGAGCAGCCAGCGGCCATTGCACACGATGAACTAACGAGGGGCATGTTAATTTCTGATTTAAGCTAATAATATAAGCTAATAAGGCTTATTGGGGCAAAACCAATGATAAGGACTGTGGCAAAGCTTTGGATAAACAAAATATGAAAACAGATCCGTCTCTTTTGGTAAATGAGACTTGGTTTGAACTGATCCCGTCTCTTCGTGTCTTAAAAGCGTGTGTTTGCGTCTGCAGAGGAGGACGGCACCGTGGAGTACCTGCTCATCAGTGACCCCAGCACCACCCACATCGAGCTGCAGTCTCTGGACTCCAGCTCCTATTACCTGGTCAACGTCAGGGCCCGCACGGCCGCCGGGGACGGGCCGGCCGTCACGCGCCGCTTCGCCACGCTGCTCGACGGAGGTGAACGACCTCATCTTCACTTCGCCAAACTCTTAACGCTGACTGTGCGCTAACGCCTCGGTGTTTGTCTTCCAGTGCCTCCGTCCAACATCAGCATGTATTTAGGAGACACGTATTTCAACATGAGCTGGGTCCCGGGAGAGAGAGACCGAAACCACGGCTTCCACATCCGTTACCTCCGGAAGGCCGGTACGTTTGGACGGGGGCGTTTGTCAAGCCGCATTATGTAACAACACTGCATTATAGTCAGAATCAGAATCGTTTTTATTGCCATTGTTTGAGAAAAGGCTCACAAACTAGGAATTGTTCTCGGTACAATCGTGTAACATAGAACATATAACACAGAATTTAGATAAAAATGAGCAATAAGAACTTTAAATTCTAATGGAATAAGATAAGAAGTAAATTTAATAAGGCAACAACAATTTGACATAGAACAACCGCAGGATTGTATTTACAGATGTGTAGTCAGTGAGAAAGCTAAGGCTGACTGGCGTCCATTATTTTTGTATAACCGCAGTTACTCCAACAAGTTAAATCACTGTTTGTGTTTGTAAACGCTTCAGCTGGACAGCTATGGCCAAAGTTGCAAACAGCGTATTTTTAGCTGAGGCGAGTGCGGCATGTTAGCGCCGTTTAGTTTCGACATGGTTTAGTTCTGGTTTGGACTGGTGTATGCTGGATTTGGACTGGTTTAGACCTGGTTTGGACTAGTTTAGTTCTGGTTTGGACTGGTTTAGACCTGGTTTGGACTAGTTTAGTTTGGTTGGACTGGTTTAGACCTGGTTTGGACTAGTTTAGTTCTGGTTTGGACTAGTTTAGTTCTGGTTTGGACTGGTTTATGATGAATTTGACTGGTGTATGCTGGATTTGACTGGTTTAAACTGGTTTGGATAGTTTAGTTAACTGGTTTGACTAGTTTAGACCTGGTTGGACTATACTGGTTTGACTGGTTTGGACTGGTTTAGACCTGGTTTGGACTAGTTTAGACCTGGTTTGGACTAGTTTGCTGGGACTGTTATCTGTTGGCTGTTATGGTTTGGACTGGTTGTAGTTCTGGTTTGGCTGGTAGACTGGATAGTTTAGACTGGTTAGTTTTTTGGTTTGGACTGGTTGGATGGTTATGCTGGATTTGGCTGGTTTAGATCAGGTCAGGACTGGTTTAGAGCAGGTAACTAAGAGGTCTGTTTTTCCCCCAAATGGGTAAATACTACACGAAGCACAAAGGGGTGTAACATTCAAGGGTTAATCTACTCGGAGACGTGCATTACACAGTTTTGACGCATTATTGAGTGCATTAACTTAAGCCTGTTTGTTTTCAGTGACAAAATCTTACGTTGCTAGTTTTTTTTTTTTACAAGAAGCTCTGAATGGATTGATGAATATTTTGGTAATACTCAATAATCGAGCTCAACGTTGAACTATCGTGACTTAAACCCTCCTCTTTGTTGTAGACGGAGAGACGTGGCAGGACTCGGAGCTGGTGAACTCTACACAGGGCTTTTACTCTCTGTCAGGGCTGCAGCCGGGCACCATCTACCACCTCCAGATCCTGCACCAGAACAACACGCAGTGGGAGAGGATCGTGCAGACTGAAGGGCCAGGTACCAGTGAGTCTTGGGGCCTTTCCGAAACCTTTCCCTCCTCCCTTCCCCTACACCCTTCCACTCAGGCCTCAGTGTGGGCGCCTTCAGAGGTTCACTCATCAGAGAAATTCGTGCTGTGACTTTCAGACGCACTCTCCCTCTCCCCCACGGACTTGCAAAAATCATAAGTTCGACTGATCATACTTTTAAATGGGAAAAAAAAGTTCCCTTATGAGTTTACAAAGTAATTCAGATTTAAATGTGTCGTATTTACATGATATAATTTAGCTTCTTCAAACTCACACACACACCTGTTAAGTCTGCATCGATGCTGTCTCGCTGAGAAGGAGCTTTTCCCCCACTTTCCCTCACTGAGTGCTCCGTTTCGGACAGAACTCCACTCCACGGACACGCGCAAACTGAGTCTTAGGGGTAGGGTGAGGGAGCGATTTCAGAAAGGCCCTTGGGCTGATTCCAAAACCCTTAAATGATAGCCTCTAAGTACTAACACTAGCAACTAATCCTTAAACTTTCATGGGCTCAACTGTTAGATCTCTATGCAGTTAGTGAACTAGAGCTTCAGCAGCATTTGCCCAATTCGACCGTCCTTACCCAGAGGAAGGGGAAGTGACATCACCAACAGCTGCTGTTCTTCTTCTTTAAGGTTATTAGCAGGCCAAACAAAAGCGCATACCGCCACCTACTGTATTGCATATGCAACAACATAGTGTCCAAATAAAGACATTTAAGGAGAAAAAAAAAATCCAAATGAGCCATCACATTTTCCTATAGCCTTATTTTATCTCAACAGCTGTTTCATAAAGCTACAGTATGCAAATTAGCCATGTGGCTTAAGTTTCTACTAAATGAACCAAAAGCACAAACTGCCTTCATTTAGTCCGTTTACTGAGGCGGCTCTTTAAAACACTGACATGTGACTGAGCTGTGATGACTAACATGTATTTCGTCACTTTTATAAAGTTTGGCTTGTGCAGAATCTTTTATATATATTTTTAATTAATTGTGCACCTGTCAATCAACAGTGGCTGCGCATGAAGAATCACTCGAGGGTGGGGGCGAGGGGGCGGGCATGCGGCGCCGTGGCTTATGGGATGGCACATGGCTCCTAATCGCCAGTGAGTTAACCACTATGCCACTATGCTAAAGTGGCTATGATAGTTAGCATGGAGGCTCCTTTTCCCAGCTCCTTCCTAACCGACAGCCCAATCGGACGCTTCTTGTCATGGTGGACGCTGACGCACATCCGGTTTGGATAGACCTCTTACCAATTCAACGGTTTCGGAATCAGCCTAGATTTTAGTTTGCCTAAATGTAATTATGGCAAACTACTGACATAAACCCCAGACGCAGTCGGCATCAAAGCTCTACTGCCCTGCCATGTGGACAAACAGTGTCCTGTAGAACTAGCAATGCATATAAATCCATCTTCTTAAACCAGAGTTTTGAAGTTTTGCTGCTTGATTATATAAAGTGTACAGAAAACCTTTACATTGGGATCCCAAATTGGTTGCCTTTTTGGGATTCGGCCTGACAAGTTTAGGAGCCCTTGATTTATTGGACAAAGTACATGAAGTTTAATAAGAACATATAATCAGAGTTGGTCACTAACTAAATCAATATATTAAGTACCGGCTTAAATAGAGTTTTTGAGGATCTGTACTTGAGTCGTATTGTTGTTGAGGAAAAAAAAAGGCATTAAAAGTATCAAGCTGGCAGCATATTTTGTCCAGTAGGTGGCACTGTGTAGATCACATGTGTCAAACATAAAGCGTGAGAGCCAGATCCAGCCCACGACTTGCAGAGCATAAATTCTTGAGTGTGTCAAACAAAAAAGTAAGTTTCCTGCCCATTTCTGAGGGCAATAATTTTAAAGAAATAATCAGAATGCTCAGTCCAACCACTGGGGGCAGCGAGCTTAAAAAGGGAACGAATTCCACATGTGTCCAGGAGAGGGCACTGACGTAATAAGAGATCAGGATATAAATAACACAAGCCACATGGGAGCATTTCATACACAAGGCAACTCAATGCGCCTGGTAAATGGTCATTCTGCCCCAGGGCGGCTGTGGCTACAGTAGTAGCTCACCTTTGAATAATGACAACAGTGTAGCACTTTAAGAAACTTGTGACACAGGCTGGTAAAGCGCAATACAAGTGTAAGCTGTTACTATTCATTAGGCTACAGTCCTGTCGGGCTTATTTTACAATCACAGCTCATTATTATATTGTTTTTTGAAAAATGTTTCTCAATAGTATTTTAGTGTTTACGTTATGGCCCAAAACCCGCCGTGGCAGCTGAATTTTGTCCCATGACCCAAAATCCATCTACTGTCAGTGTCACCGTCTCACAACACAAGAAGTTTGTCCTCATAGTGTTGCCGACATTCAGCCCAATGGGGCCATGTGGTCTGTGAAATTAACATGGCGCGCATTGCTCCTCCTACAGAGCTTGTTGTTAAAAGGCGGGCGGACCGACTATGAGCCTTCACAGTTCTCCAGAAAAAAAATATGACCCCCTGCCGGAGTTGTCACATGGGTCACAGCGATCTTTAGGAAAAAAGAAACTCTATGAGAGCCAGGCTTTCCGCTTTGGATTCGCCTCTGGCCACTAGAGGGTGGTGTTGTAGCAATGTCAGCTCCCTGCCAGGAGGACCAAAGCGGAGCTCTTTCCTCGCCCATTGGTTGCCGTACATGTGGGGAATTTGGGCACAATCTATATGTTGTCTATTTAAAATGATTGTACTAAACTTTTACTAAGTCAAAATTTGAGTAACTGTTACTCAAGTACTCTGGCCTCCACTTCGTACAGTGGTATCATAATAGGGCTGGGCGATAAATCGAATAAATTCAATTAATTCATGCTTTTTTTTAAACAGACGATGTGGAAAATGGCTAAATCGTAAAATCGTGTCGGCTCCATGTCCCCCTCACGTGCGCCGTGTTGCGGCGCACTTGAGGGATATTTAAAGGAATATTTAAAAGAGATTTTTTTTTTTTTTTTTAATGGGACTAACTGTGGCTATATTATGAATCTAAATTAATGGTCTGGACTGCATTGTCTTATTATGAAAGATCAGAGACCTTAAAAAAAATGTTGGCCATATCGCCCAGCCCTATATCATTATTATTATTATTTGTAGATGGATTTATCATAGCAATAATAAAAGAGTCGGCGAACCTAGATTAGATTATATTAAACTTCATTGTTCCTTGCTGGACATCTGTCTTGCTGAATTAGACAAACATAGTTACATACAATACAACATACACACAGTCGACTACATTACAGACAGTCTGACAGCTAGCAGACTTCCCTAGTGTGAATGGGTGAGTGGATCCTTGCTGTAAAGACCATTTACCTAATGGTGTGGCTGAATTACTGAAGAAAGTACAGCCAAAAACACAACACTCATGTAGAGACAAGCAAACACATCTTACAATAAAAGACGTTAGTAATGCCCGACTCACCGATGTAGGGACAAAAGAAAGCCTGTCAGATTTCAGGAAACATGGAGGACTTGTTAAAATGTGTTTCGTGTCCAACGCGTGTCTTTGTTTCAGGGCTGTCACCGATGCCCAGAGGCTTCGCCAATCAGGGCTGGTTCATCGCCTCATCAGCGCCATCATCCTGCTGCTGCTCATCCTCTTCATCCTGTGTCTCATCAGCGCCGCAAAGGAGGCAAATACGCAGGTAACGGCCGCGCCCTGGCTCCGCCCCTGCCACTGGCTCAAACACTTTCTAACTCCACGCGTTTTTCCTCCCAGTTAAAGACAAAGAGGACAAGGAGGCGGACTCTGAGGCTCGGCCGATGAAAGACGAGACTTTTGGGGAATACAGGTCAGTAGATCTAAAATATAATCATCGCTACTTTACTTTGTACAAACTTTTTGACGTTTTGTCGCTAACAAAACAGATTTCCAGGGAATAGCTACAACATCGCGCTGCACTGGCTGTTTCCCGCGCTTATTCATTCACATATTGCCATATTTGGTGTCCAGAAGGCGAAGCAGGTTGAACAAGTCCTGTTCCTTAAACCTGGGTCGTTAAACCCAGACATGGAGCTTCTAGATCCGTGGTTCCACAAAGCGCTTTATCAGTTAGTTAACCCTGGGTTTCTCTGAGGGTTTGTGAGGCGTTCATGTGGAACAGGAGGAGTCAGCACTAGGGGTGTGAACGGTTACAAAAATGGTAACCGGTTAACCGAAAAAATTGTAACCGGTTAACCGGTTAACCGTTTGTTTAAGAAGTGGACCGCAGTTGCGCTATACCAGGGGTCGGCAACCGCCTCTTTATACTATAAACCTGCAGGCGCGGAGCCGCTGCAGATACACGCACCACTTGCACTTCATCCCAAACGTCTGTTTTAGGATCCGCGCTACACGTTGCAATGAGTCCATCTAAATCTGTTCTCTTTATTTACGCTTATACGTGCAGCTGCTACGTTTTTAGGAACCAAAACAAAGCGCACGTGCTGAAACATGTGCTTTTGCGTGCTTGGTATCATTCAGAAACTACGGCGCTGAAGGCTGACAAGAATATCCTTCGACCCTCGTTCATACAAATAGAGAAATGGAAAGAAAGTTAAGAAATCACTAACAACCTGTTAATGTGCAGCTCCTCCTCTGCGCGCCATGGTGGCGACTGCGCATGCGCGGAACCTTCTTCGGCTGTCCGCATATATAATTCAATGCTCGTCCGTCCCAGGCGTCTCCCAGAAGGAAATATATCATATTTGGGCGTGATAGCGTCATCACGGAACCCTTTGCAGCACACGTGGATGTAAAAGCTGTCAATATTTGTGAAGGAAATACCCGCTGCAGAGCGGTCTTTCGACGCCGGTTTTCTTACTTCCGGGTTCCGTCTGGCTCGCAAGCGGACAAATCATCATAAAATAAGCATCATGCGGGGTGAGTTTTGTTATTTTTATACTCTGACATGAAAACTAAGATGCAAAGGGAGGAAAATAGATACAAATCTCCACTTCGACCACTGCGTGAAAAATCAATATTTCACCTGCCGTGTCTCGCCTTAATTTCTAAATAATACGTGTTCATTTTGACTTTTTTTCGGTTATCGGTTACTGATTTTCCTAACCGGTTATGATTTACTAACCGGTTAACCGGTCACACCCTAGTCAGCACCAAGCGGCCAATCACAGAAGAGACACAGACACAGTTCATCTGAATAGCAGAACTATCTCTTAACTCATGACGAATATTCTACAGCGCCATGAACGACCGAGTGTGAACCGAGCAGCTAAAGAGAATGTTCACATTTGTTAATCTTTATAACAACCTGCAACTCTTACTGTTACGTGGACGAGAAATAAGCCTATTTCATGTCATCATCTACAATCTGTGTCAGCTACATACTGTATTAGGAAAAGTTACAACTTGATGTTGCTGATTTATAAAATCCATGCGCGATTTGAGATAAAGGAGTTCTCTCGCCGCTGCTCACATGGCGACCAAGTGATCCAAATTCAGTAATTTCCTAATAGACTGATTTTCCATCCATCCATTTTCTTCCACTTGTCCGTGCCGGGTCGTGGGGGCAGCTGTTGGAGCTGCACCAGCCCCTATGGCTCCTCCTGCAGGTGGTGGGTCCACAGAAGGACGGCCTCATGGTTCTAACGGGCCTGTTGGACCTGTTTGCCATGGGAGACCCTACCAGGGGCACCAAGCCCCCGACAACAGAGCTCCAGGATCATTCGGGCGCTCAAACCCCTCCACCACGTTAAGGTGGTGATTCCAGGAGGGGCAGACTGATTTTTCACTTATGAATAGCTTATTCAAAAACTAAACAAGATCTAAAATCCCGTCTGAGAAATCTATGGAACTAATTTATCCACAAAATAAAACCATAAACTTAAACTTGGCTCTATCCATTATTCGGCCCAGGACTCTTGAAAAAGCGATTTTTAATCACGCTGATTTATTTTTTAGTGCTGTGACGTAGTGAGACCGAGCGGCTCTTTTGAACGGCTATTTAAAGTGAACGGTAACACACCGGATCTCTATGTGAAAAGAGCCGGATCTTTTCTTTTTTCTTATCAGTTTACCCAGAACTCCCCGAACGAACACAGAATCACCCCAACACTGGAGCAGGCCACACATGTCAAAGCTTTTTCCTCCAAAGTCAAAGCTCAATGCACTGAAATGATTGGTCAGACAGTTGCAGCCTCTTTGTATTAGATTTCATTCACAAACACGTTTTCCAAAGCGTAAATGTCAGTCCCGTTGTAATTTTAGATGATTTAAATAAAACAGGGTGGATTTTATTGATCACGTCTTATTGTGAGTTTCTTCAACCGGCTCTTTGAAATGAATGGATCCCAGAAAGACTCGGCTCCCAGTAAAGAGCCGGAAATCCCATCACTATTATTCTTATATGGAAACATAAAAGACAGAAAACTCGCATTACCTTTTATCTCATATTAATTTCAGTAATCAACAAAAGTAAAGTAAATAAATAAATCCTATTCACCTGCAGCGTCTCGCCTTAAAATGGCGCCTTAGGAACCATTCAATTTGACTTACCTGTGCGAGCCTTGAAGTTGTGGACAAACAGGAAGTAGTTTCCTTCAGCCGCAGCTTGATCTCAGCCTCACAGCGCCGCAGCCTCGCCGGTAACTCCTGCAGATGTCTAAACTCTGACACACACTCACAAAAAAACAACCTCAACATTCAGCATTCGTTCTGTGCTGACGTGACGCTTGTCTTCCAGAGCCGATTATATTCCTGAAGGAGTTATTAACGAGAATCCATATTAAGCAAACAAAAGGAGGAAGTATTGATCTGAAACGCAGAGTGGTGCGTGTGTCAAGCTGTTGCCAGGAAATCAGGGGCGTGCTGGGACCTAATTTCAGCCCGGGAATTTGGAGAAGAACAGCCCGGGAATTATAGCTCTGTAATAGTGCGCTGGTCTCGAGTACAAGAGGTCGCTGGATCAAATACCACACATTGACAATTTTCTAACAATTTCTCTTTTCACATGGGCCGCTGCACACACAGTCTGAGCCTAATACAACCCACAATCAGCACAAGTTATGTAGATAAAACATTTATTTGACCACTTTTCTACCTTTCACTTCCTTTTTCTCTCTTTACTCGCTGGATTGGACTGCACTTGAACTAAAGTGGAGGGGTGTTCCACTTAAACACTCTTAAACACCCCTCTGAGTTAGTTCAATATCAAATGGTATCTCCCTTCAGAATGAAAAGTTCAATGCGTAATATTTTTCAGATTTTCATTCATCAGTCGTTATTTTGATAGATTTCCATGACAATTATGCTTGTGTTACTTCATTTATATCTGGAACAGCAGCTCATACTCCGGCTGCAGCCCAGTTAAAGCCTTTAGGCCTGGAATAGCACAACTGTGAGTCTGTTATTATTTCATTATTTTATTCGATGGCCCGGCCCAAAAGCACCGGAACGTGGCGGCCCACCTGGAAACGTCCCGACTCTCCCTATGGCCAGCACGCCTCTGCAAGAAATACAACAACATGTCCGAATGTAAAAGAACGGCTCGAGTCCATGTCCACCACATGTAAACGAAAGAGCTCTCTGTTAGATCTGTGCTGTTGTCTTTGTGATGCGTTTGAAAACTAATCTGTTCTAAACTTGTTGTGCACATTGTTCTTCTCTGTTCCTTCCATGCTCTCAGATCTCTGGAGAGGTGAGGAGACTCCGCAGTGCATGAGAAAAGTGTCAGACTGCTGGTTTAGTTCTGCTTTAGACTCTGTTGGTCCTCTATTAGAACCTCTTAACCCCCGCTTTAACCGAGCACACTTTCTCCAGTTCAGCTTTACCCAATCTAAAAGCTTCTCCACTGGAGCTTGCGGACTACAGGCCAGTGTAACGCCTCATTTGAAAGCTAAGAACTGGTCCAAGATTTCCTTCGTGTTGTCGCCACGTTTTCGTTGTATCTTTGGTGCTTTTTTTGGCAACTCTTTTGTCGCCTGTTTCGCTGCGTTTTCAAGAAGCTTTTAGATTTGGGTAAAGTCGAACTGGAGAAAACCTACTTGGTTAAGGCAGTGCTAAGTAACTTGTTTACCTTAAAGGGGGGGTATTATGTAAAATCGACTTTTTCAAGCTTTATATCATGTTATTATGTCATTCCCTCATTAAACACATGCCTGGAGTGTTGCCTTGGCTCATTCACATATTTTTGAGTAATCAGTAAAAACTTAGACGGCAGCCATTTTAGGTGTAGCTATGCCTCAGTCCTCCTAGGAACGCCCCACCTCCTGGAGACGCCTCTGGACCTTTCGTCACCAGCCAAGCCACCAACCACTGCTCCTCAGCTCAGCAGAGCCCCTCCCGCACAGTAGTGTTGTTTAGATGCCACAGCAGTGTGCTGAAGGGGGCGTGTCGGAAAGCTTCTTAAAGAGACAGAGGCCTATTTCAAGACATTCAGTACAGCCATTTTGAGAGAGCAATTTTATTCAAGGCAGTTATTTTAATTTACTGACCAACAGAAGGTTACGTCATCATTGTAGTATGCTATAGACTGGTGCTATGTGATTGAAAAAAGCATAATACCCCCTCTTTAATAAATCCTTTCAATACAAGTGTTAATGGGATGATTCTGGGGTCTTTCATCTTCCTCTGGTGTCTCTGGCCACCTCTAGGGGCATGAGTTACTTAGTACTGCTTTTAATAAATTAAGTAGGACACTTAACCGAGTGTATTTGCTCCAGTTCAGCTTTACCCAAATTTAAAAGCTTCTTGACTGGAGCTTACTATTGGTCAGTGTAACGCCTCATTTGAAAGCTAAGACCTACAAAACTGATCTAAACTGATTTTTCCCCCCCTGCGTTGTTGCCAGCACTTTTTCACTTTCTTTTTCATCTCATTTTTGCCACTTTTGCTGCACTTTCATCGCTTTCTTGTCACCTTCTTGTTGCCTTTTTGTTGCTCTTGTGATTTATTTTTATTTTTTGTGGCTCTTTTATTGTGTTCTTGTTACATTTTTGGCTGCACTTGAATCGTTTTTTGTGTGTCACTTTTTGATGCGTTTTTGTGACTTTTTTTGTTGCACTTTCATCACTTTTGTTGTTACTTGTCACTTTTGTTGAATTTTTGGCACTTTTTTGATTCTTTTTTTGTTGTGTTTTCATCCTTGTTCTGGTCTTTTATGCTTTTTTTTTCAAGAACCTTTTATATTTGGTTAAAGCCAAACTGGAGAAAAGCTACTTGGTTAAAGCAGTGCTAAGTAACTTGTTTACCTTATTAAATCCTCTTCGTAGTCCCTCTGGGGGTAATACAAGTGTTAATGGGATGATTGGGGGGTCTTTCATCTCCCCCTGGTGTCTCTGGCCAGAAAACCACAATTGCAACTTGCCTGCCACCGGGTCAGAGTCACCAATACACACTAATGGAATCACGAAGAAGAAGCTAACAGGCTAACGGGCAAAGCTAACTGCGGGCTAGCGCCACTTAAACAGTATTACAGCCAAGTTTGAGTGAAAAAAAATATTCCCATTGCATAACTGGATGTACAACACCCCTCTCTCCCTTTGTCTTTTCTGTCAGCGTAGTATTTACTCTCACGGGCAATTAATGAGTAAAAAACCACAAGATGCTACGACACCTGCAGTGGCGCTTATGGCCTCTAGGAGCATGAGTTACTTAGTACTGCTTTAAGGCAGGGTGTTAAGAGGTTAAATGTTTTCTGTATGAGTTCAGGCCATAAATGTGGATTTTATAACAAGCTTTTTGAATTCTACTCCCCGTAATGGGCCTCAGGGGGAAACAGGATGCCCTCGTGGAGACACATATGTGTTTAGTTCTAGCTTAATTATTAGTCCTGGACTGGTTTAGTTCTTATTTAGACTTGACTTAGTCCTGGTCATCAGGTTGATTTTTCACAAATTACTGCTTTGCAACATACTTTTATGGGGCAAAACGAATGATACCCTACAGAAAGAGAAAAATGTCAAGATATAGGACCTTTAAGTGTTAGGCTCCTATTATCTTACCATCTTATCCATATCCATTATCCATCCATATTGTGCACTTGTAAACACACAGAGTATCATGGTTTCTCTTCACCTGGATATGGCTTAACTTGAAAACTGAAATCGAGAAACTGCATTTACGTGAACAGACAAACCAGGGGTCTCATTTATGAAACTGTCCGTGAGAATCTGCCTATAAGAGTCCGTACGAGCAAAACCCAAACTTCACGTACGGAGAAAAAAATTGGGACTTATGAAACCCTCCGTACGCGCAGCACCACGTAAACTCCCCTTCACAAATTCCACCTGGAGCAGAAATGTGCGCACATGACCCCTCCTCACGTCACGCCCCTGCACGCCTCCATGTCACCATATAAGGATATGCAAAGTAACTTATGAATGAGATTTACCTAAACATGAGGCGATAATGAGAGGGTTTTACCGAGACCCCGGGAGCAGAGAGGGAGGGGCCTCACGCCGCAGCAGTGACAGCAGAGGCCGAGGTGGATCTTTACTGACATGTTACCGCTGTTTCTCTGATCACAAGTTACCTACTGGCAGAGTGCAGAGTCTCATCAATAACACTTTTGGAAATACACTTTTAGAACGTAAAGAAGAGCCTTTTAGACGCTGATTGTGATATTTCCCAGTGCTGTTCACGGAGCTCACATTTCCTGAAACTACAGAATAAGCTCGGTGGGCTTTGAATCACTCAGATAGTCTATTGTTTTTTGAGCTCGCTGTACGTGCAGTGGGGATGAGGCACCGGTTCGCTTTGGGCATGAATGAGGAGCAGAGTCCGGGTGGTATGAGAAAGAGAGAGGTTGTGGAGCTGCAGCGCGTAATTACGCAGCGTCTCTGAATGGACTTGTGCCTTGGACCAGCCATCCGCACGGCCTCCACAGGAGTTGGTCAGACTTTGGTTAAAAGCACAGAGCGGCTCGGATCCTTCCTGCTTCTCGCTCTCAGCCGGCGGCAGTGCGCTCCGGTGTCCGTGCATGAGCGTCATGAGCGTGCACGTCTTTGAGTGTCACACATGACTACAATATTTTTATTAAGTATATAAACGAAAGATTGAAACACTACACAAAGCCAACGGTTGATTTCCTAGATTTTATTTTTAATGATCTTAATCATTCCTGTAGAAAATAAAGAAATGAGCAGTATAATGTGCACCAGACTTCATTTCCTCAATCCGACCTCCCCTTGCTGCTTTCCCTCGCCTCTCCTCGTGTGTTTGCAGCGTTTCTGAAAAGTGCGGACTGCGTACGCCAGGTACAAACCTAGTGTGGCGGTGCGTAATGTTTCACGTTCAGTTTGATTTCTATAAATACCACCTTTGGCGCAGAACAGTTCGTACGGAAGGTTTTGGCCTCATTTTGTCCGTACGTGGGCTTTATAAATGAGACCCCAGGATACTTAAAATACTCATTAAAACCCTTTAACCCCCACCTGAACGAGCACCGGCTTTACCCAACCCTAAAAGCGTCCTGAACAAAGCGTCAAAATAGCGACAAAAAGCAGACGAAAATGAGGATGAAAAAGGGACGAAAAAGTGTGACGAAAACAACAAAAAAAAGCAACAGAAGATTGACGACGTAGGTCTTAGCTTTCAAATGAGGCGTTACATTTTATGGATTTGGGTAAAGCTGAACTGGAGAAAATTACACTTGGTTAAGGCGGGGGTAAAGAGATTAATAACCTGGACACTGGACTGTATGTGACTGTCCCACCAACTGTCCATTAGGTGTCATCTCTTTAAAGGATCTGTATCATGCTATTTTAGCCATTCCAAAGTAAACTATAGGCATTTATATGATATATTGTACCTCTATCACTATGGAGTACTCATTTTTGAGAGAAATACTGTATAAGTATTTTCTGGGGGTATTTTTCAAACCCGGAAGACAAGACGCTTCGATTCAGTTAAATCCGCCCTCTCTCCGCTCATTCCACATTTACAGTATTATAAATATAAATATCGCTGCAAAAAGTGAAGTTACTTCACATAATGCAGTTATAAGGAGTTGACATGTGCAGCACAGTTTCATAAATGGCTAACACACACGCTAACACACATGCTAACACACATGCTAACACCCACGCTAACACACACGCTAACACGTGTTTTGATTGACTCACCGCTCAGCCTGGCTTCCCCATCATCGGGTGTTTACGTTATGGAACTCGCGTTGGTTATAAAAGTTAATCCACTTTGATTCTGGCCGAGGTTCACCAAGCATCCATCAGGTTGGTTGATAAAGTCGCTGAATCCCGGAAAGAAATTCCAACTTCTGGCGAGTGCACTCTTCTTTAGGAAGGTTGAATAGTCCTGTTCCTCTCGTAGCCAAACGCGAACCCGTGACATTATCGTTGGGTAAGAAAAAAGGCGTGTCCAGAGTAGGTGAGAAAGAGCTCCGTCTTCACAAACAAGACTTCTGTTCGGATCCTCCGGGGGTGCGTTTGTTTGTCTTACAACAAAAATAATGAAAAGCTGTTTTATAAATTAAAATCAAGCTGTAAGGCATTACATTACAGACGTAGAGCACTTCCGTTGCTTTCTGACGACACAACTGAACAGCTCAGTGGTTTACCAGGAGAGGGCAGAGCAGCTGCTCAGAGAGCAGGATTCAGGAGGATTACTGAGAACTGCGTGAATGAAGCCAAAAACCGCTCTGGGGGTGTTTTTGAGAAGGAAATAGCAACAACATGGTTAAAAACTCAAAAAAGTCAATTTTGCATGATATAGGACCTTTAATAGATGATTTCAGTGTTTGTGTTTGTCGGTGCTGCTGTGACTGAAACCCACCTGCATGTCTCCTCAGCGACGCCGATGAGAAGCGCTCGGACAGCCAGCCCTCGATCTGCGCCAGCAAACTGGGCAGCGACGACTCTCTGGCGGAGTACGGGGACAGCGTGGACATCCAGTTCAACGAGGACGGCTCCTTCATCGGACAGTACAGTGGCAGAGGGCCCCCCCGCCCGGCCACGAGAGCTCGGGGCCCGCCTCTCCCACCGCCATCGTCCCTCCGCCCCCCATCGCTCCCTCCATGTCCTCCGTCCTGCACCGACCCAGCTAAACACCCCACTGCCCTGAACACACAGGGGAGTGCTCGTGAGTTACAGTGACTGGATTCAGACCTGAAATGTCATGACAAAACAACACATTTGACTCAAACAGGCTGAAAATTCTGTGGAAATCAAGGCAATGTTCGACTGATTTACTCCAGGAGCTTATCAAAAATCAAAACATATGTCCCAAAACACATTCAGTGGCAGATTTAGCTGAAGATTTCTGCAAAACATTGGTCAGTTTAGACACATTTTTACTCAAAAGTAGTAAATGTGTAGATCTTTTTTGCATTTGTGTTTGGGCAAAATATAAAGAACAAACTTGCTGCCACCTGTAAAACCTGAATTGAGTTTTAATAAGAATAATCTTGATTAAACTGTCCATTCATCAGTCTTGATGGCGGATTAGAAGCAAAAGTCTCAAATCACTAATTTCATGAGCAAGAAATGAATGCATCCAGAAAACAAGACGAGTGCAATGTGGCGTATTCAGTTCAGTGTAAGGAAGAGTGCAGTGAACAGTGCATTGGGGAGACTAAACAACAGCTTTGCTGTATCAGCACCACAGTGATCAGTGTTGGCGGTAACGTATTACAAAAGTAACGAGTTACAAAATACATTACTTTTTTCAGTAACTAAGGATTATAACATATTACAAAATACGAGAATATATTAGCCATGACAACTCAAATAACTCGAGTTACAAGTGCATTTAAATGTATGGACGAACAAATGCCAAACTCCTCCCAAATAATATGCAGCACCAAATCAAGTTGGACACTGGTGTGCAGGAAAAGGAAATCTCGTGGCATTATTACTATTTTCAGTTCATATTTTTCATATTTTCAGTTCATATTTTGCCAAAATCAACTCAGAATTGAAAGTAGTGTAATTCAGGGTATCACTTTATTTTACAGCACCTTGATACATTGTGCCTAACTAAATTTAGTACAATGTAATGTGCTCTGTAACAATCTGTAATAACTTGTACCTATATGCGCTACATACACAATGGAATAACTTGTGTTAGTACTTTGTACAGTAGGTACATAATGTAATAGGACACGAGACCCTTAGGGTTAGGGCTTAAGGTTAGGGTTAGAGTTATGTCTTATTACATTATGTACCTGCAAACTACTGATGCATATTATTCCATAGTGTTATTACACATTGTTACATTGTACTAAATTTAGTTAGGTACAATATATCAAGGGTACTGTAAAAGTGTTACCTCATTCAGTTACATTTTTGAAACATTAACCTCTATTATAGAATAATTAAAATGAGTAACTTGCCCAACACTGACAGTGATCTCCGACTTTAAGCCTCAAACCGCTGGATTGGGCCAAAACCAAGTCAGTAAAAAAACAAAATTTGATTCCAAGTGACATTATGTCTAAATAATCAAAATAAAAGGTTTAAATATTGACTCTTATTGACCTCATAAGTTAATCAAAAAACAAAAATGATGTTCCACGGATAAATGTTTGTGTAAATCTTACGCCTAAATGATGTAATTGGACTTGCTGTTACTCACACTGACCTGTGAGAGCCATATATTAAAGCGTGTCATGAAATATCTTAACAATTCAAAAAACTCAAGAGTAAATCGATATTGTCTGTTGTTTTGTCGAGGACTTTCTGAATCCAAACGCTCGTACCTCACTGAAACTTCCCCGTGTTGCTCCTCGGCCTCCGTACATTCCACTGGTTAATGCAGTTTACACTTCTACAGCTTTTAACAGATCTATTCCAAACCCCCTATTATACATGTTTTGGGGCCGTGAGCTCCGACTGTCGGCATTTCGGGACAAAAGGGACTCATTATCCGCTCCATGTACAGACATTTTATCGACACTCAAATGTATTTGTTTTTCCCTTCGGTGACGACTTCTGGATTTTTGTTGTTGTTTGTTTTCGTGGATTTGAATTCACCACTTCGTGTCTTCGTTCGAGCACTGTTTATGTTTAAGCGCATGCATCTCTTTGGGAATGATTTAGGCCTAAACCTAAGACGCGTGTCCAGCAGAGGCACCGGGAATACTTTGATACTTAGCATTTGAGTTGGAAGCGCCACATATCAGTGTAACCATGTTCTAATGTCGCGCCGTCCTATGAAACAGACCTGAAGGACAGTTTTCCTTCTCCAGGTGTGTTTAAGGCGAGACGCTGCAGGTAAAAACATTGATTTTTCATGCCCAGTTTAGTTTTCTCCATTAACATCACAAGAACAGACCAAACTCTCCATTGACAATGTTTTTTTTCATGACTTTGTTGACTCCCACGCATATCCATTCACAAATACGATTGTGTTTGGCTGCCACGCGATGCACGGAATCCCCCGACAACACTCTGTAATCCCAATATGGTCATTTCATTTGTGGACGACGCTACTCGTCAAAGTCTATAGGGATATACACAAAACGATACACAATATACAAAACTCCAGTCTCCAAAGGTTTTCATTCTACTTTTGCATCAACATCTCAGACTCCAAACTTTGCCGTCTTGGACTTTTTTTCTGGGGGATTTTTTAAAGAGGGGGTATTATGCTTTTTTCAATCACATAGCACCAGTCTATAGCATACTACAATGATGACGTAACCTTCTGTTGGTCTGTATATGCAGTAAATTCAAATAACTGCCTTGAATAAAATTGCTCTCTCAAAATGGCTGTACTGAACGTCTTGAAATAGGCCTCTGTCTCTTTAAGAAGCTTTCCGACACGCCCCCTTCAGCACACTGCTGTGGCATCTAAACAACACTACTGTGCGGGGAGGGGGCTCTGCTGAGCTGAGGAGCAGTGGTTGGTGGCTTGGCTGGTGACGAAAGGTCCAGAGGCGTCTCCAGGAGGTGGGGGCGTTCCTAGGAGGACTGAGGCATAGCTACACCTAAAATGGCTGCCGTCTAAGTTTTTACTGATTACTCAAAAATATGTGAATGAGCCAAGGCAACACTCCAGGCATGTGTTTAATGAGGGAATGACATAATAACATGATATAAAGCTTGAAAAAGTCGATTTTACATAATACCCCCCCTTTAAATATCTAATTCCTGCCTGATTTATTGAGCTTTGAAGGCAAAACACATGGCAACATTTGAATATATTCGCAGACTATGAACTCAAGATCCAAAATGCCCACTGAGCAAATCTTTATAACTAAAAAGTCTATGCAAAACGAACAAAAGCTCCTGCACTCAGTCTGACTCTTTTAGACATTTATTGCTACAGCGTTTCGGTTAAACTGACCTTCGTCGGGCTTGAGGACGGCCCTCACTGTCAGGTATTCATAACCTTAGGTCCGGCCCCCAACAAGCAACAACCAATCAGGTTTAGGCTGTGTGTGATCTTCACGATCGAGTGACCCATAAAGCATAGCCAGGTTATGCGGTCAATTTAAGCCTGTCCCTATCCATTATTTAGATTTAGCCGCCGAAATTGTCAACACATAAAATTTCCCTAATTTATGTTCGTAATCTACAACAAACGCTTTAAAATGATATCTCTAAATCTTGTTTTTCTTTAGAGCTCACCTGCAGTGTCTCGTCTTAAAGAGAGCACAACATTGTAACATGTTTAAATGCTTGTGTATCTGTGCTGATATGGGCGCTTCGCAGTTTGCCTGTTGCTGTTGAGAGTGTGTGTTTGTGTGTGTGTGTGTTAGTGTGTGTGTGTGTGTGAGTGTGTGTAACTGACCTAAAGCCTTAAGAGAGTCCGGTGTGTCCTCTCTCTTTCTAACCATCACTCGTCCATTACGCCCCACTGCATTTACATCTTACCACCGTTTGCTCCAGAGGGAAAATCTGCAGGACTATACACAGGCCAGAAACTCTGCAAAAATACATCTACGTGAGAATGTCTGAAAGATTTATCAACAAGGAAGGAAGAAAACAAAAGGAATCGAAAAAAGTACAGTTCAGGTATTGGTATCGTAAAGTAAGTATCGTTAAAGTACTGGGATTAGGTACCCAGCCCTACTCAGAGGAGGTCGATGTACTTGACTTTTATTACTGCAATTCGGACTGATTGCACGCATGCTAAGGGCCTACCTCACCAGCCTGGGGTAGTTAGAGACTAGCTGGAGACTCGATTTGAAGATGTCCAGGTAGTCTCTGTGAAAACGAACAGGTTTGATTTCAGCTGAGTCTCCCCGTGGTCTCTGAGAGCTCTACAAGGCCTCAAGCAGTTGTGGCAATGTCGCAAACACTATTTGTTGTCCTCACCTGTGAGATGTTTCTGTCACGTCCGTGCAATGTCTCAGAGGCCTGTCGGACGCCAAGGAGATCTCAAAGAGACTCCATGTGTCTCTCTTAGATCTCCTCAGAGATTTAATCAGATCAGGGTGATACCGCATGGAGGCTTTCCCAAGTCTCCATACTGTCTCTACTGAAATCAAACGGGTAATTTTCACCGAGACTACCTGGAGACTCCCCTTATCTTCAGGGGTCATCTGAAGATAATCAGATCAGGATGATACCACATGGAGGCTTCCCCAAATCTCCATACGGTCTCTACTGAAATCAAACGGGTAATTTTCACAGAGACTACCTGGAGACTCCCCTTAATCTGAAGATAATCAGATCAGGGTGATACCACATGGAGCCTTTCCCAAGTCTCCCAGTCTTTCCCAAGTCTCCATACTGTCTCTGCTGAAATCAAAACTGGTAAAAACCGAGACTACCTGGAGACTCCCCTTATCTTGAGGGGACATCTCGGAGACATCTCCCTGACCGGCGGAAACTCGAGGCTCCAACTAGTCTCCAGGCCCTTTAGTTCAGCTGAACTCATGCAGACGTGTTTTTGCAGAGTAGAAAGCTTGGAAAGACTCTCCTATGCATTTATAACAGAACAAACATGAGCAAATGTAATAAACAAAGCTGGAAAGTGAGTCCTGTGTAGCAAACTCAGTCTGGACCTTTAGAAAGAGACACAGAAAGAGAAAGAGAGAGAAGAGAGAGAGAGCGAATGGAATAATATAACGATGAAGGGAATCGAAGAGAACCCGCTGTATTGTTCTCTGAATGTAAATACAACCTTGAGATTGTCATTTCTTAATTTTCATGGCTTTGTTTTATACGATGATCAAATAATTGTAAGTTTTTGTATGATTGCGTTGCTCAGTTTTTGGGGTTCTTATTTTGTGCTGCGACGGTGAGCGGCGGCTGTAGCCTTTGTAATATAATACTCACTATTGTCTAACACTTAGCCGTCAGTGTAGTCCAAGGGATTTAGGAAAGTCTAGAACGAAAATGCAGACATTTTAATGCAAGGTTTTGTTTTGTTTCTGTCTCAAATCTGATCAAATTCTCCGCCGGCATTTTGTAAAACCCGTGTTTATACGACGACCTATCGATCTAAAAACAAGGGCAGGTTTGCAGGAGCAGTTCTGTTTAAAGGAGGTAGAGAAGGACTTTTACATTTATCAAAAGAGAAGCCAAAGTCGATTCTTGCAAAAATGTGTCTTTCCAAAAGCATCTGAACCGGGATGTGACAATATTTCATCTTCTGCGATATTTACGGTGGTTATTTGCTCAAATTTGTGTAAAAAACATTAAAGTCTTTGTGTTGCATTGAAATGAAGCAAAGGATCATGGTCTTTGTTGTTCCAATTGTAATTGTTCAGTATTGAAAGACTTTCGATAATGTGAAATTGACCTTTCGCAAAGCCCGCCCCAAAACGGTCATTGTCCAATCACAGCAGACATTCTCCAGCTCTTCTGCCATTGAAACTAGTGCGGTGTGTTTTCCCACTTTCAATGCTGAAAAACAAGCTGAAAACACCCCCTGCCAAGATTAGAGCCGTTTCCTTGTCTTGTTGTCTGCAAGAGTTTCATGAGCTGCCGTTGGTGGACATCGTCACAAAAAAAGCGTTTACTTTTTAAATTCTGCAGGAAGCGTTTAGTTGCTCTGAGCGGAGCCTTGATATTTCAGCAGCGGGTGGTTTTGTTTTGTGGCTGTTCACGTCTCAACTTTGTCTAGCTTTGAACTCCAGCTGAGACGTTCTTCTAACTAACTCTAGTGAACAATTGTGAAGTGGAGGGTCTGTGAGAATTTAGACAACAGCTGAGAGATTAACTTCCAACAACTTTCACAGTTTGATGACGGAGTAGTTCAGGTAGTGCAGCTTTAACAAAACAAGAGAATTTAGAACCAGTAGTACAAGAGCAGGACCAGTCCACACAACTGTGTCGGTCGCATTTGAGGCAGCGTGAGTGACAGTTGGGGGTAATGTATTAATTAGTAACAAGTTACAAAAATATATTACTTTTTTCAGTGACTTAGGAACCGTGTTAATTTTGACAACATATTTTAATTTAGTTTTAGTCTTTTCACAAAAATTAAATTTAATTTTAGTCGAGATTTAGTCAAAAAAATATCTTCAATTTTAGTCTAGTTTAGTCGACTAAATTTAAGACAAATTTAGTCGACTTTGCATTTATAATATTTATTATAATCATATCCTTTGGCAGTGAATTTACATGATCTGAGGCTCTTTCAGACGGTCAATAGAAGTTTGGATGATTTTAGTTTCTCCTTTTCATTTTCATTTAGTCTTATTTAGTCGATTAAAATATCTGGACATTTTAGTCATAGTTTTAGTCTCATGAAAAACTTAAAAAATTTAGTTTTAGTCCAATTTTAATCGTCAAAAATATCACTTTGACTAAAATTAAGACTAAATATTTTAGTCGACGAAATTAACACTGCTAAGGAATATAACATACAGTATTCCTTAAAGGTACACTGCGTAACATTTTGGACTATACTGTTGCCATCAATACAAAACATGCTCCTAATGAGCAGCTCGACACAGAATATGCTGTTACTGAGAAGAATGGATTTGGATGAGGACCTAATCTATTTAAATCTCAAATTCTGATGACTTTAGTCACATCTTCATGGAGACAAACCCACTCCCGGTAAAGTTACAGTCATGTGTTAGGAGAGCTGAGCCGCTCACAGCAAAGGCTCATGTTTGTTTGAACATTTATGAGGTATTTTTCAATTATGAAAATACCTAAAATAAATGCTTGTATTTCAATTTTATTTATTGGGTAAAATTCTACGCGGTGTGGCGTTAAATAAAATACGGTAATATATTAGTCATTACAAATGAGCTAACTCGAGTTACAAGTGCATTTAAATGGTTTGTATTGACGTACGAACTAATAAAATGCACCACACTGGTGCATCAGATCTGCAGTTGTGTGTAGCTAATGTCGTCAAAACAAAACACGAGAGAACGGGCGAAAGCGAAGAAAAAGGAAATCTGTGACCGCACTTTTGCTCAGTGGCATTATTACTATTACTCAGTGGAAGTTCAAGTGGAACTCTGCTACATTTTCGAAACAGTAATTGTAATACAAACTTATGATATATTATTTTTAAAACTGTAACTACTAATATAGACTATTTTACAATTTTAAAGTAATTTGTCCAACACTGGTGAGTCACTTTCTTCCAATTTCACCTGAGGCCTTGATTCATATTTGAAGCATATTCCTCCACTGTGCATTGCATCCCAATTCACCTCGATCTGGATTATATAGCGCTGGTGTTGCACCATAACGAGTCACTAACACACACTTCTCCCCCGTTATAACACGTGTTAAACGCCACTTCATGACAGAGCTAGCTAACATTTGGTAACGGGGCGGGTCTTTTGCGAAAGGTCAGTTGCTGATATCGCTACATCCCTTACTCTGTACTAAGTTGCAAATGTCAATGTTCCGACCCACGCATAAACTTTACTTACAAGCGTTTCATCAAACAGAATAACCTCCTTCTCGATGTGTCCGCTAATAACAAGACTAACTAATAATAACACGGTATGGAGCATTCCTTGCACTCTGTGATGTAATAACGTGTACATAAACTCGACTTGTTGCCTTGTCTCTGGGACCTCTCTCTGCTGCAACGCTGTCTGCCTGTCTTTTATACAGAATAAAGGGGGAAATGTTAAAACTGCTGTGATTAAAGACTGCACTGCCCTTTGCTGTCATGGGTCCCCTTTGAAAAGTCTTCAGTGAGTTGGATTAAATCAAAACGTCTTTGTAGATTATACAAAAACATGGTCTAAAACACATTCAGCTGCAGTTTTGGCTGGAATATGCACTGTTTGTTTCATTAAGTAAACTAACTCACGTTCATTAGTTTTCCAGGGACCGTGTGAGCGGAGGGCACTGCACACGAAAAAATGACTGATAAAAAGTTGTAGCTAAACTCCCGGAAGCAGAGAGGAGCTTGTGTGGGTTCCTGATGCGGCTCTGTTGCAATATGGAAGCTGATTTTGAACCTGCTTTTTGCATTGTGCGCTGTACTGTATGGAACTAACCAGACTTTCAACTAATAAACAATAAACATGGACTACACGTATCCTCAACCGGCTACGAGAGCGTCTTCATTTATTCATTTTGGTATAATGGTGCAATAGTAACTCCAAAGCAGCAAAACATTTACAATCCGACGCATTTTAACACGTTTCCATATGTCAACAAATTGTTGATACACATCTTAAAGGGATATTTTTTATCTTTGACATTGGGCCTCATTCCTCGTTATCCAGAGTGTTGTTGATGTCTGGAGATATTTTTTCTTAAATTCATGCAGTTCTTATATTTGAAGAGCTTAGTGGTGCTAGGCTAGGGCAAGGCTACAGCATTTCTATGGTATCAGTTAGCCTGCATTAAAAACACTCCACAGTGCACCTGAGGTAAATCACTTATAACACCAGACTAACCATATAAATGTCTGTGTTAATAGAATCATTTTAACCATTTTCATTTAAAATAACTTATATTTGAGCAGCATCAGCTTCGTGGCTGTAAGCTAACGCAGCGGCGGAGTGATCTGCGAGAAAATAGTCCCTCAAAATGCGGTAATTCATGTGATACAAGGTCAGTTATATTTCAAAAATTATTCTATTAACACAGACGTTTATATGGTTAGTCTGGTGTCATAAGTGATTTACCTCAGGTGCACTGTGGAGTGGGTCAGACTGTTTTTAATGCAGGCTAGCTGTTACCATAGACATGCACTAGCCTAAGACTAGCCTAGCGCCACTAGACTCTTCAAATATAAGAACTGCATGAATTTAAGAAAAAAATATCTCAAAACATTAACACTCTGGGCCTCATTTCCTAGTTATCCAATGTCAAAAATCCCAAAATATCCCTTTAAAGTGCATATGACACATTAGACAACATTTTGCTGATGTTTATAGTTTCACTTCCTTATTGACCCGTTGCATGGGTTCAGACGTGCTGAAATTAAAGATAGTTTGCTTAAAAACGGGCAGACTTTCTCCCTCTTTACACTGGTTGAACAAGTCATCTCACATCTCACAATGGTGAAGGTAAGAAGACTTCATTTACATCATATGAAATATACAAATCGTTTTTATAAGTGCCCTGGCTCGACATTAGCACTAGCCAACCAGCTAAATGTTTTGATTAGCAACACTTTCACTCACACGGGCTACATCTGTTTGGACGATTTGAAGTCACATTTATTTCATACTGCCTCGTAGTTGGAGAAAAATATAAGGTGTGTAAATAAACGCATACTAAGGTTTACATATCTTAGTATGCGTTTATTTTATATATATATGGGCGATTCCAGCGTCTGTATCGATGTCACTTCCTATCAGTAGCTTAAAGGATCTGTATCATGCTATTTTAGCCATTCCAAAGTAAAGTATAGGCATATATATGATATATTGTACCTCTATCACTATGGAGTACTCATTTTGAGAGAAATATAAGTATTTTGGGGGTATTTTCCCTACCCGGAAGACAAGACGCTTCGATTCAGTTAACTCCGCCCCTCTCTCCGCTCATTCCACATTTGCAGTATTATAAATATAAATATCGCTGCAAAAAGTGAAGTTACTTCACATAATGCAGTTATAAGGAGTTGACATGTGCAACACAGTTTCATAAATGGCTAACACACACGCTAACACACACGCTAACACGCGTTTTGATTGACTCACCGCTCAGCATGGCCTCCCCATCGTCGGGTGTTTACGTTATGGCCCTCGTGTTGGTTATAAAAGTTAATCCACTTTGATTCTGGCCAAGGTTTACCAAGCATCCATCAGGTTGGTTGATATAGTAGCTAGCTTAATCCCGGAAAGAAATTCCAACTTCTGGCGAGTGCACTCTTCTTTAGGAAGGTTGAATAGTCCTGTTCCTCTCGTAGCCAAACGCGCATCCGTGGCATTATCGTAAGAAAAAAGAACAGGCAGTGTCCAGAGTAGGTTAGAAAGAGCTCAGTCTTCAAAAACAACACTTATGCTCGGATCCATGGCTCCTCCAGCCGTGGGTGCGCTTGATTAGCGTCGTGGGACAGCACAGACGCGTCGGAGAGTTGCTGTTTTTTTTTTTTTGTTTTGTTTTTTTTCAACAACAAAAAAAAAAAAAAAAAAAAAGTTTTATAAATTAAAACCAGGCCGTAAGGCATTACATTACAGACGTAGAGCACTTCCGTTCCGCTGTGACGACACAACTGAACAGCTCAGTCGTTTACCAGGAGAGGGCGGAGCAGCTGCTCAGAGAGCAGGATTCAGGAGGATTACTTAGAACTGCGTGAATGAAGCCAAAAACCGCTCTGGGGGTGTTTTTGATAAGGAAATAGCATAACAACATGGCTAAAAACTCAAAAAAGTCGATTTTGCATGATATAGGACCTTTAAAAATTCAAATAAAAATAACTTTTTCTGCACGACATTTCTTCATCTCTCCATCTTCTTCCACTTGTCCGGTGCCGGGTCATGGGGACAGCTGTTGGAGCTGCCCAAGTCACATAGGCTATATGCGTCACGTGACTTCCGAGTGGATTCTAAGTAGTCGTTTGCGTATCCTGTCTCCGTTATTTCCCTATGAGGTCTTGTCTAGAAAAATAAAGCTGAAGATTACATGGTAGACAGTGAGTTACTGGTGGACAGTCACAGCATCAGGTTAAAAACATCACGTCAGGAGCAAAACATTCACTGGAGGAAACTTCCGTGCTCATTACAGTAAGTGTTTTTGTCTTGAAGCTAACGGCTAACACGAATTAAAAATGAAAATAGCGACAAGATTTTAAACGAGCCGCTCAAAAAATAATCAGCCTGTCTTTAGTATAAATACTTTTAGACGTTTAATTTTGGGGTGGTGTTTTTTGATACTAGCCGTTAGCGCTGAGATAAAAAGTCCAACCTAAACAAACACAGACGTTTCCTGCAGTCAAGAATTTACATCCAACGTAATGTTTTTAACACGTAGCGAGTCACTTCGGATCAGTATCTCACTGTCAGTGATGTTTCCTTGAACTATACATTTTTTAGACGAGACCTCACAGGGAAATAACGGAGACAGGATACGGAAGCACTGACTTAGGATCCACTTGGAAGTCACGTGTCATTTGCATAGAGCCTATTGCACCAGCCCCTATGGCTCCTCCTGCAGGTGGTGGGTCCACAGAAGGACGGCCTCATGGTTCTAACCAGGCCTGTTGGTCTCTCATAAGGGGCTTCTGAACCGCTCTTTGTCTGACCCGTCACCTAGGACCTGTGGCGCAAAAAGGGCATATGTAATATATGCCTTGCATAGGGGCGCCGGAAGGACGGGGCGCTATACGATAGTGATGGGTCGGTCGCGAACGAGTTGGTACAAAGAGCCGGCTCTTTTAAGTGAACGATGAGAGCCGAGTCTCCGTTTTTTGTTTTTTTAAGTTTACATGTTTATCAAGCTCCACATGCACCGGTCTGCGCTACACTCACCTCAGAGAGAAGAGAGAGAGAGAGAGAGAGAGAGAAAGGGAAAGATAATGGGGTCGGGGAGAGAGAGAAAGGTGTTGAAAAACTTGCAGCCTTAGCCCGTGTGCGAAGAACGAACCTGCTGTTTACACAAAATGAAGAACTCTACAAACTTAGACTCAATGTAATCAGCGTATCTCTAGCTTTAAAGGATCTGTATCATGCTATTTTAGCCATTCCAAAGTAAAGTATAGGCATTTATATGATATATTGTACCTCTACCACTATGGAGTACTCATTTTTGTGATAAATATAAGTATTTTCTGGAGGTATTTTTCCTACCCGGAAGACAAAACGCTTGGATTCAGTTAACTCCGCCCCCTCTCTCAGCTCATACAACTTTAGCAGTAGTAGAAATATATATATATATCACAGCAAAAAGTGAAGTTACTTCATGATGCAGTTATAAGGAGTTGACATGTGCAACACAGCTTCATGAATGGCTAACACACACGCTAACACACACGCTAACACACATGCTAACACACACGCTAACACACACGCTAACACACATGCTAACACGGGTTTTGATTGACTCACCACTCTGGTGTTTCCATTATGGACTCGCGTTGGTTATAAAAGTTAATCCACTTTGATTCTGGCCAAGGTTCACCAAACATCCACTAGTGACGGTCACAGACAAACACTATTTTGGCTGATATAGTCGCTGAATCCCGGAGGGAAATTCCAACTTTTGGCGAGTGGCCTCTTCTTTAGAAAGGTTGAATAAAGTCCTGCACCTCTCGCAGCCAAACGCGCTTTTCTCCGTGACATTATCATGAGGTAAGAAAAAAAGAACAGGTGTCCAGACTCCAGAGTAGGTTAGAAAGAGGCTCCTTCTTCACAACTTTCGGTGCAAACATGACATGACATCTGTTCAGACGCTCAGAGGGTGCGTTTGCTTTCACTGCAGGGGCAGCGCGGACGTCAGGCACTTCCTCTGTTTTATTTATTTATTTCATTATTTCTTTCTTACGACAGAAATAAAGAAAAATGCTGTTTTACAAATTAAAATCAGGCCGTAAGGCATTACATTACAGACGTAGAGCACTTCTGTTCCGCTGTGACAACACAACTGAACAGCTCAGTCATTTACCAGGAGAGGGCGGTGCAGCTGCTCAGAGAGCAGGATTCAGGAGGATTACTTAGAACTGCGTGAATGAAGCCAAAACCGCTCTGGGGTGTTTTTGATAAAGAAATAGGATAACAACATGGCTAAAAGCTCCAAAAAGTCGATTTTGCATGATACAGCTCCTTTAAGTCATTTTTTATTTGAGAACAATCCGACTCATATGTTCGGTTTTATGGTTAGATAGAGTTACGCCGGCTTTGTGTCTGCATACCCCCCAGAAAGTGGTAGTTGCGCCCCTGCCCCCGACAACAGAGCTCCCAAGATCATTCGGGCTCAAACCCCTCCAACACGTTAAGGTGGCGGTTCCAGGAGGGGAAATTTGCTGCTTCACTGAAATAAAATGATAATTATTTACTTACAACAGATGTTATTCATCTAAATATGTCATATTATCAAAAGCATTAAAACCTGTCACATGCGCTTTAATGTGAGATGGCTCATGTTTGATGTCTGATGTTACCAGTTTTGCAAACTTTCCGACTGATTAGACTGGAATGCAGCCAGTGGCGCCACCAGGGGGTGGCCGTGGCTCCTGGCCACCCCACTGGCCACCCCACTGGCCAGTGTTAATTGTAGTACTGTAGTATCAGTTATGAATGTTATTGGATCATTAGTAACATTAAATATAAAAAAACAAAACAAAGTATAGCAGTTTCCTTAAGTCTTTCTGATACTTTTCTACAGGCCAGTTTACTACAACAGTAAATACAATTGTGAAATTATGGCTGATAGTTTTGGTTTGCCACCCCAAGATTTTAAGTGGCCCATCTGGCCACCCCTATGAACAATTCTGGAGGCGCCACTGAATGCAGCCTCCACGTCGCCTTGTTTTGTTGTTATGCGCGCGCGGGGAAGGGTCATGAAGTCAGCGGGGAGCGAGGAGTTAACGCACGACACGAGGGACCAGTTCATCTCTCCAGGGGAGAGAGAAGCATCACCATAATCATCCGCCATTCGAGCTGCGCCACCGTGGACAGGAAGAAAAGGCCCGCGCGCACACGACACGAGGCTAAAAATACGGTCCGCGGGAGACGCCGGAGAGGATGAATGGAGCTGCAGTCATTACGCAAACCGCGAGCGAGCCGCAGCCGCTGGGGGGCGCGGAGAGGACGGTCAGGTTTCAGCGGCGCCCGCACGGTGAGAGACACATCACAAACGCGGGATACACAAACCAGACGGTGCCGTAGCTGTAATTTAGAGACAAATATTGGCTCCAGCGCTAGTAGTGCTGCAGTCTGTCGCTTCAAAGCATCAGGACACGCTGCAAATATGTGCAATGTGTAAAATCTTCTAAAGAGAAATATGTGGCTATCGGTCAAAAAAAAAAAAAAATCCAACACGTGGCCATTGTGGGGGGTGCCGAGATTAGCCTATCAACACACACGATACCACGCTATGTCAATCGTGTTTGTTGATTGGCTAATATCGGCATCCTCCACAATGGCGACGTGTTGCTTTTTTTTTGGACCGATTATGGACCCATCAAAGGTGTTACGAAATATTCTGTAAAAGGTTTTGTATTTCCTTCACCTTCTTTGTAATTTGTACGATCATAGACAAGTACCAATAGATGCTTGGCCTATCAACAGTTTACGGTAAACAACTTATGTATTATTTCTTATTCTCATAAACAAGGTCTGTGCTGAACGTTAGGTATGAGAGTCTTATTGTGCCAAAGGTCTTTGTGTCTTATGTGAAAATGTATGTCACAAACAAATCCTTTTGAGTTTGCAAATTCACTTATTTTCTTGTCGTAAACATTTGTTGTTCTTTATTCTGCTCAAATAAACTAAAATGAACTAAACATATTTAAAAAGTAAAACAAAAAGGTGAACCCTGTTTGTAACAGGTGGCATGATGGCGTAGCGGTTAGTGCTTGTTCTTCACAAATAGAAAGTTCTGGGTACGATCTTCAGCTGGACGGGGCCTTTCTGTGAAGTTTGTTCTCGGTTTCCCCTACCACTGAAAACACGTACAATAGGCTGTGGTTGAGAGCGAGTGCGGGATGACGGATGGAAATTAGTCCATGACCACAATCCGGCGGGGCCTGTTTACATGCATGAGTCTAATGTGTTCATTAACATGTCAATCAAATAACATGAAATCTGAAGTTTTCACAGGAGGCCGATATTTGGAATTTTCGATATCGGTTATCGGCCGATCTAATGCTGATAAACGCTGATCTCTCCGGAACCGAAAGTGATAGAGACTTCCCGTTTGCTCTGGAAAGAGCTCAGTCAGAGCTTTAATATGAGCTCAACACCCTCTTAGGCCTCAAGGGACTGAGAAACATCACAATGAAAATCGGTCTGAAAAAAGCCTGTTAAACACAAGTTTCACCGACTAAACCTCAGTGAATATGGACATGCTGTAGCTCATTTGAAGCTCAGAACCTGGAGAATAGTTTTAACCTCCACAATTGTATTTTTGATGGCCGCGCAAAATGCTGTGGTTAGCATCAGGGTGCTAAAGCTAGCGGGAGAAGGCTAATGCTAACATCAACTAAGCAAGACTGGGACAGAAACTATAATTGGATCATGTAAAGGAATAAACTAAAACTATTTTATTTTATGAAATATCGGCCATGCATATCGTTATCAGCCAATTAAAATCCCAAAATATTGGCATCGGCCTTACAAAAACCCATATCGGTCGGCCTCTACTATCTACATAGATCCATGACTATAGCACTAATCATGCCGAAAACTGAAAGATTTAATAACGTGATAAAAATGTATGAATTTGGAGCAAAACACGGCATAATAACAGTGTTTCCTCTAGGATTTTTTTTAGCAGTGGGGGCCACACTGTGTGGGGGTCACGACTGGACTCGCGTTCGAATCGTGTAGTGTGGGCAGCAGTCAGACGCAACTGGACTACAGTCGCAGGAAATCAAACATGTTGATTTTTAAGCCCGATTTTGGACGCACAAGAGAGACGTGGGTGATTTTACCGTCCCCAAAGTGAACACACAGACTGCAGCGGCCAATGACAGAGTGAAATAAAGACAGAAAAAACACCGCGGCGCCTCCTTTTTCATTTCCCTGTCAAAACAGCGGCACAAACAACTCATTTCATGGCCACAGCCCCACACGAAACAGCACAACTTTATATCACCAAACGTTCACGAGAACCACCTTTCAAGCTACATTTCAACCGCAAACAGAGTTTAGCGGCACTTACTGAGTTTGGAGACGAACTGTTCAGCTTCACCTCGCTGCTAGCGGCTTGCCTCTCTCCGCCTCCTCCATCTCGGGGCTGAGGCCCGTCTCCTTTCTTATTAAATCCACTGAAATACGTCACGCTTCTTCGTGTCGCTGACTTTTATCTCCATATGACAGAACTATAGCCAAGTTGAAGGCTTCGTAGCAGTAGTAGCCTTGCACTGCGCACTGTTGTGACACTGTTGTGACACTGTTGTGACACTGTTTACACCGCTGACCGATCGGGACACGCACATGTTTTCCCACGCTCACAAACACGGCCTATCTTTGCGGATTTGGGGTCAGTTTTTGAAACCGGAGGAGAAATGAAGCGTAGAGAGGACAGACGCGCTGTGTTATCAAACATCAGCTGTTTGTCAGAATCGTGTAGTGTGTTCGCTCTTACGATTCTCAGTCGTTAAGTGTGAACCCCCAGACGTTCTATAATCACACTAAATCCAGTCGTGTAGTCCTTATATGACTGGACATTTTTTTTCTTTTCCATTTTTGGAAGAAATTAAGGAGTGGCGGCCCGCCGCTCCTTAATTAACATAGGGGAAACACTGAATAAACAAGACGGTCGCAGCCAAATAGCCATTACCTTTTTTATTTTGTAGGCCAGAGGCTTTTTAGCCCCAGGGGAGCTGAGAAACATCACGGTGAAAATCGGTCACAGGTTTGTACACCTCAGATCGTATTTTATATGTTGCAGACTTTTGCTTATGAAAACCTACCTTTTTCTGTTTTGGAATCTGCTGATTCTTGTCTTTCTGAAGTACCGACTAAACATATCAGCCCTAAGTCCCAGTGTTAATGTTTACATTTTATAGTGAGTTTTCAATAAAACTACTCGTGTTTGGCTTTGACTTTGACTTAACATTTGATTTCACAGCTCTCACTTTGCAGAAAAAATATCGGGATATGACTTTTGGTCCATATCGCCCAGGCCTAGGTCTCCTCTGGTTTCACCTACCACTAAAAACATGTACAATAGGTTCACATGACATCACAACATCCTAAAGAGTCAAACTGCTAATGTTTTTGTTTTTGGTTAATATCTTTATCGTTACTGGAAGAATCCACATGAAACAAAAACTGTCTCAAAGTTCATTGTCTGCTCTGTCAAACTAAGGTCCAATATTTTTTCTGAAAGTTGTCCAGAGGTGGAGACGATATTCAAAAACATGTTGGTCTTTTTGTCATAAAAATAATATGGCGGGTTAGTGAATCCAGTCACTACCAAATAATGATATGGCACAAGTGTGAAAGATCAGACAGATATCAGGTTACATCTATCAGAACAGTACAGTATCATAACATTATGTCCACAGATACTTCAATTATGTGAGAACTCCAGAAATCCGATCAAAATGTTCTGTCTGTGTTCTTTCGGTACAGGTCGGTGTGGTTTGGCCAGTCTCACCGGTGCTGTTGCAGCGTCTCCGCAGCCGCCTCACGGAAGCTGCTCTCGGCTTCACCGGCTCCATAACTCTAGTCTCTCCACATGAGTCTTCCCCTGGCTGCGTGTGATCCGCCCCCTCTCTGTCCAAAACAATGGCCGCTGGCTGCTCTGCTTTGCGACGACGACACTGGAGGCCGCCATTGCTGTAGTACCTCCATATAGCCGCTAGTCTCCCATTAGGAATCATTACACTTTAGACACGTTAAAAACAACTTTAGTTTAGTTTAGTTTTACTTTAATTAGGCACCGGGCATTATAGTTGTTTTTAACGTGTCTAAAGTACAATGGAGCAATGGCGGCCTCTAGTGTCGTGGTCATAAAGCAGAGCAGCCAGCGGGCATTGCAGTAGACAAAACATTTGGAAAAATCGTCCGAAAATAGCGACCAAAAATATCAGCCGTGCATATCGGCATCGGCCTTAGAAAAAACAATATCGGTCGTCCTCTAGTGACACTGTGCCCCATGTGCAGGGCTGGTCGTCACAATAATGCTGTTTTCCATGTAGTGCACTTCACTAGCAAATATACCGCTTGCTAATTACTTTTGCGTGAGTAACTTGCTTCTTCTTGAGTAAAATGATATTAAAGAAGCGTTACTCTTACTCATCACCTCTGCTGGTTTAAAATGGGCAGGCGCGACGCAATGTTTTTGGTTTCATTTTAATGTCCGCTTCCTTCTAAAGGCGTGAATAAATTAAACACTTGGGTCACGTGAGTGTGATGTTGTGGAGAAACAGGTCTTCACAGCTGCTCCTTTAAGTCAGCGTGTTATGTAATCGTGTGTGTTCCATAGGCAGGGCGAGTGTTTCGGATATGTGCTTGCGTGTGTGTCCCCTCTGCAGCGGAGGTATTGGGTGTCCCGAGTGCATTAGTTTGAGAGCGGTGTGAGGACGTGTGAGGACAGAGAGGGGGCGGTTCACACGCAGCCAGGGGAAGACTCATGTGGAGAGACTAGAGTTATGGAGCCGGTGAAGCCGAGAGCAGCTTCCGTGAGGCGGCTGCGGAGACGCTGCAACAGCACCGGTGAGACTGGCCAAACCACACCGACCTGTACCGAAAGAACACAGACAGAACATTTTGATCGGATTTCTGGAGTTCTCACATAATTGAAGTATCTGTGGACATAATGTTATGATACTGTACTGTTCTGATAGATGTAACCTGATATCTGTCTGATCTTTCACACTTGTGCCATGTCATTATTTGGTAGTGACTGGATTCACTAACGGCGTCATATTATTGTTATGACAGAAAGACCAACATGTTTTTGAATATCGTCTCCACTTCTGGACAACTTTCGGAAAAAAATAAAATATTGGACCTTAGTTTGACAGAGCAGACAATGAACTTTGAGACAGTTTTTGTTTCATGTGGATTCTTCCAGTAACGACAAAGATATTAACCAAAACAAAAACATTAGCAGTTTGACAGTTACCATAGTTACCCACCGCCTCCGCTCTTTAGGATGTTGTGATGTCATGTGAACGCAACCTTTGGGCTGTGTCAGAATGTCCATAACTATTCCCTATATAGTGACTATATCGTGGTCACGCCATTTTGTAGGGGTGTCCGAATGTCCAGAGAGAAAAAAAGTAGTGCACTCAAAATTTCCCACAATGCATTCTGAAAGTAGTGAGCAGCGGTGATCACTACACGGGTCAATATAGACCACAATGCATTGCAAGAGTCGGAGAAGAATGCCTGACAGCAACAGGTCTTTGAACAAAACAACACGACTGAATGAAATCAGCTGTTTCAATCGTGTGTTGTGTATTTATCATGAATAAATGACTTAAATATAAACGGTTACGGTGAAAAATGCTAGCGTTAGCTGCTAACCTTTAGCTCGAGCTGGTAAATGACCGATAGCTTCCTCTCGAATAATCCAAGCCATTCATGTAAAATCCATGTTAAATATATAACGTATCTGACTCGTATTTATCCATAATTAGTCCCCTGTCTCATGAGGTTGGTTGGTCTTTATCGCAGAAATACATTTTTCCAGGAGTTTAGCGAACATTTAGCAGATGTAGTCACTCATTCTGCTGGCGCTTCGGACACCGGCCTCTGACCTACTTTCTGCACATCTTTGAGCTAACACTGGAGTGATTTTTTTGTTTTTTGCTTTTTTGATGATAGTTTTGATTTTAATTAAAATGTCAATAAAACACCTGTAAAAGTGCCAAAACTGTCGTTCTGTTTCATAAAATAAACATTTGTAACAATAAATAAATTCAGAAAAACGTCACGCAGCTCGGAGAAAGTAGTGGCTCCTGTCCGAATAGCCAACAGAATCAGTGGACTATATAGTCTACTGTATAGTGCGGGCCTACAGTATGTAGTGAATGAGGGTTGGGGACTAGGGTGGACATTCGGACACAGCCATAGAGTTCGGGAAATTCCACAGTTACCATGGAGATGCGCCATCTTTGCAGCTGATAGCATACATTTCCATTGACTAACATTAGCTAAAAATAGTATAAAAAGTGGAGAAAAAAGCCGGGGAACGACTCTGTTAGCTGCTGAGTTACTGCTGGTAAATACATCTAACTCACTGTGGTGTCCAAGTGTTTTAATGTGAACAATAACTCCAGTATTTTAACTTTTAAAATCTCCATTAGTTTACAATTGCTGCTAATCCCATAATGCTTAGCAACATGACATCACATTCCCAAACTCAACTGCTGGGTTTCAGGTGACATCACAGCATCCTAAAGGCCTATAATACTAAATAGAGGTACAATTATTTTGTTTTTGAGGAAATTGTTGGTCTTGTACAGAGAGATCATGGACCCAGTGACTGATATTAATGATCATTTTTGTAATTAATATTTTTTAGCTACGACTTGTGAAAGTGTAATACTGTAGGAAAAACTGGCTCCTGCCCCCACTGGGTTCGGTGACATCATCACATTCTAGAACCGGCAACCCAGCTATTGGACATGTTTTTATGGTGCGTTCCAGGCAACTTGTACCTGGTATCTTTCCCACTTGAAAATTACGACTTACGACCTCAGAGCGCTCCAGGTGATTAAACTTGCATGTAAACAAAACAGCTAATGCTACAACTGTTAGCTCATACGATGCTAACGTTATATGAACGTTTCTCCAAACCGGATATAATTAAAAACATGTGACATAACGTTATGTTGAAAGCTGTGACCAAAAGTAACGTTCACTTCACTCATGCAGTGGTTTTGTTACAGTTTTAACATTAGCTGCTCCTCCACTGGGGGGCGCCATTACTGTCTTCATCTCGTTTACGAACTCGTAGTAGTCCTGAGGTCTCCGACTTTACAAGTTGTAATTACCAGTTCGAGCGGCTCCAAGGCATTTTTCCAAGTGGGAGGTGAGAAATTTACCAGTTACCAGTTGCCTGGAACCCACCATTAGTGGCAGGTGAAACCGGAGGAGATCTACGTAGAAACTCCACACATAAAGACTAGGGCTGAAAGATATATCGTTATCGTATCGATATCGAGATATGAACATTCAAAATATTAAAATCGAAAAAGCAAGAGATAAACGATATAGATTTTCATCAATAAAACTGCACTCTTTTGTATTATGATTTTATTTTTCTGAAAAATGCTTTGTTTTCACCTAACCCATAGTTTTATCTTATCGATAGAGATATCGAGATATGCAATTTTGTCCATATCGTTCAGCCCTAATAAAGACCCACACTCGCACTCTCAAACTCACTCTCGCTCAACCTATTGTACATGTTTTAGTGGTCGTAGAAACCAACGCAGAGGCAAACTCCACAGAAAGGTCATGTCCGGCTGCAATGTTATTCACTGATTTGTCCATTTGCAAAATGGACACACCCTTAAAGTATTAATGAAAAAAGTCACAAAAGTTATCCATGAAATAAATCTCAGATTTGTTTAAAGCAGCACTAAGTAACTTGTTTACCTAATAAATCCTTTCCGTAGTCCCTCTGGGGGTAATACAAGTGTTAATGGGATGATTGGGGGTCTTTCATCTCCCCCTGGTGTCTCTGGCCAGAAAACCACAATTGCAACTTTCCTGCCACCGGGTCAGAGTCACCAATACACACTAATGGAATCACGAAGAAGAAGCTAACAGGCTAACGGGCAAAGCTAACTGTGGGCTAGCGCCACTTAAACAGTATTTACAGCCAAGTTTGAGTGAAAAAAATGATCTCCATTGTGTAATTGGATGAACAATATCCCTCTGTCCCTTTGTCTTTTCTGTCAGCGTAGTATTTACTCTCACGGACAATTAATGAGTAAAAAAACGCAATATGCTACGACACCTGTAGTGGTGCTTATGGCCTCTAGGGCAAGAGTTACTTAGTACGGCTTTAAAGCAGGGGTTTCCAAAGTGGGGGTCGGGATCCTTCGGGGTCACGAGAGGTTTTCAATACAACATTTTAAAATTCATAACAATGAATTTTATGTATTTTTGAACGAAAGCAGTATATTTTACTGGAATCAAATATCAAAAAATACTTTCAAAACAAACATTAATAAAGCAGATTTTATTATAAATACTAATTATAGTGGGGGGTCCCGAGTTCTTGGTTGGTCACGGCCAGAAAAGTTTGGAACCCCTGGTTTAAAGCACAGCCCATAGTCGAGAGGTTAATGCTGCTGCACATGTGGCACAAAGTCATAGAGTCAGTCACTCCTTCTACAAAAGATAAGCGGTTTGTGGTACTTTGTGTTTGAGTCTAAACCTGCGCCTCCGCCTCAGGTCTGCAGACTCCGGTCTCATCATTGGCTTATTTCATCAAATGATCTCATGTTTCTGCACATGTAAGTTACAGCCTGTGCCTCGGTAACGTAAAAACAACAACAACCGGCTGTGAGTTCAGCATAAACGCAGAGTTCCAAGGTCGACAGGCTGTGAGTCAATATTTTGGCTGTTGTTCCTCTGTAATATTGATTAAATAAACAGCGCAGGCCCCGACGTGTAAGAAACAAACTTTATTTAGAAATCTCGTGTGTCACTTTAGAGACACAGTTAAAGCGAGGATTTCTTATGTTTGACTTTGTTTCAGACCGGGAAAAAGGTAAACTCCTTTTCCTCACATTTGGGTTGACCATACACATCATCAACGAATCATAATATGGTGCAAATGTCACGCAACAGGCTGATTTTCTCACAAATGACTACGTTTGCAACATACTTTTATGGGGCAAAATAATTTTACCTTACAAAAACAAAACAAAAATCAGCTATAGCTCCTTTAAATTGAAGAAAATGATTTGACAAACTCTTGACCAAAACTAAATTGAAAAATGTGTCAAAATTCACACTGGTCTCTGTGAATAATTTCAATAGAAAATTGAAATCGCTTGGGCAGCGGTTAGTGCTTGTGCTTCCTTCGGTTTCCCTCCCAATACAAACATGTACAATAGGCCAGAATGAATGGAGTGAGTGAGTGGTGGTCGGAGGGGCCGATGGCACAGACTGGAGGCCTTGCTTCCGTCAGTCTACCCCAATTGGCGGCTGTGGCTACAATAGAGTGTGGTGTGAATGAATAATGACGTTTTGTAATACAGGCTTGTAAAGTGCAATACAAGTGTAAGACATTATTATTATCATATATAAAAGGTTCTTCAGTAAACGGGATTTAAGACAAGACGCTGCAGGTGAATAAGGAAACTTATTCACATATATTGCAGTTTTTTTTTGTCATCTTATGTTTTCATATGAAAATAAGGCGTTTTATGCCTAAAAATACCCACAATTGCATATTCGTTGGCAAAATCTGAATAATGGATTGAGCCAGGTTTGAATGTATGTTTTTATTTAGCTGAGACATTAGTTACAAATTAGTTACAAAGACAAAGAGGGAATTGTGGATATCTGGTTTAGTTTTAAAATAAGCTGTTTTTCAGTGGAATAATCTGTAAAGAAATAAATTTAAAAAAGCCACCTTGTTCCTTGACATTCAAAACTCAGTAAATCAGGCTTGGAGTCATATATTCAAAAATCTCTCTGAAATAAAAACTGGAAGGTTTCAGGTCTGTAGGCGACACTGATGTGGAGATGTTGTCGCCACAATGTGAGAAAAATGCATTTTGAGAAAATGGCTCTTGAAATCACAATAACCCAATTAAATCTATGGAGAAACATTGACTCAGTGAATAATTAAACGTGTTATTGTGAAGATTAGGTCATATTTTTTCTTTACAGGTGAAAGTTTATATGTCAAGAGGCCAATTTAGCTCAAAACCTGAACTCTCCTTAAGTACAATAATACTCACTCTATTGGCAGATGCTCTACTTTTCTACTTTTGGCAAGTCAAAATTAGTATGAGAGTCACATATTCCTACTTCCACAGTCATTTTTACTTATGCAGATGTAACTTTCTGCAGTGTTTATAGTCAGAAAGTGAAGTACAGGGCCTTTAATACTTGTTAGTGCAGTATTAAAGTAAAGTCACTCCCCGCGTCCTGATTGGTCCTTGAGGGTAAATCCAGGACGTTACATCAGTCTAGGAGTCTGACTGGAGCGCCGTCCGTCCAATCACAGCCTCCCTCGACCTACTCTGCTCATTCCCCATCGGCCAATCGTGAGCGAGTCCCTGCCTGAGGCCCCTCCCCCCGCGTGGGACAGAGTTCAAAACCGCGGCTTACCTGGAAATGCCCCGCAGCCTGTGACCGAGCAGGGGATCAGCGTTCACTCCTTCTGTTTCCTCGGGATTCTGACACTGAAGTCATGTCAAAGGTTCAAGTGCCGCTCACTCGGAACCCTCTGGAGAAAACCTGGGAGCCGTGGCTGAAAGGCAGACTGAGCAAGAGGAGAGGCTGTGAGTACGAGCGGCATCAAACTGTGATTATTCCGACAAGTATCGCTCATTTTGAACACGTCCAGGAGCTTTTACAAACATGATCTGCTAATCTAATACGAGAGTCACACACTGGGAAAACAAATAAGTTCAGGGGAGACACTGCAGGAAAAACTCAACCTGATCAATATCCAGGTTTGATCTTTTAACATATGAACTTCCTAATCTTCACAATAACATGCTTTATTATTGCACTGATTCAATAGATTTATTTGGGGAAATTGTAATTTTAAGGGACATTTTCTCAGAATGCATTTTTCTCACATTGATGCGACAGTTATCTCCACATCAGTAGCTCCTACAGACTTCAAACTTTCCAGAATTTTCTTTTTCCACAGGGATTTGTTTTAACATCTGATTTCTATCTTGATTTATTGAGTTCTGAATAAAAACAAAAAAACAAAAAAACAGGTGAAATTTCCCCTCTGAGCAAAACTAATACAGTTGTGCTCAAAAGTTTACCTGGCAGAATTTTGACCATTTTTCAAAGCATATGAGAGAAAACACACTTTTTAAAAAAAAATTTCACTCAGAGTTAGTGGTTGTGTGAAGCCATTTGTGGTGAAACAACTGAGTTTGCTATTTTTAAATGATAATGAACATAGAAAGTACCAGTACCCGAGCGCCGGCCCACGCCAGCAGCTCACTGCTCCTACAGATCGCCCCAGCGACATTGAGGATGGGTCAAATGCAGAGAATACATTTCTCTAAAGAGATTTCTCTACAGAGAATAAAGGATAACTTAACTTAAATGACCCTGATCAAAAGTTGACCTACTCTGTGTATTTCCCCCTTTAGCATCAGTGACAGCTCTGAGTCTTTTGTGGTGATGGTTCTGTGTATAATCTAATGCTAAAGCGGCCCATTCCTCTTGATCATAAACTTTTTGATCAGGGTCACTTTATTTATTTATTTTTGTTCATTATGATTTAAAAAGAGCAAACTGTTTTTTCACACAACCACTAACTATGAGTGAAAACAATATGTTCGGGTTATCTTTCATATTCTTTGAAAAAGTAGTAAAAAAAAAATCTAAAATTCTGCCAAGGTATGTAAAGAATATCTTTGTGATATTCTTAATGTGTGGAATAAAAGTCAGCTCGGAGTCAAAAATCACACTTAATTTTATGGACCTTAGAGGAGCAATATGCTAACGACAACTAATCAAATCTGGGACAGAAATTATGATTGGATAACCTAAACCTAAACATAAAATCGTCCAGTGCTGGAGCGGCCAAGTATTTGTTTTTACAGGATAATAGACCAGACATTTGGAAAAATCGATCAAAAATATCGACTGAGCATATCGGCAACGGCCAATTAACGTCCCAAAATATCGGCATCGGCCTTAGAAAAACCCATATTGGCCGGCCTCTAGTTTTTCCATACTGAGATATGTTCTTACCTGAGCTTAGACGAGTTGATGCGTTCCTGTCTGGTCTTTACGCGTGCGCTCAGTCACGCAAAAACACCGAACATGTTGTTAGCATTTAGCCTCTCCTCCTCTATGGGGCCAAACGGGGGTGGAGTTAGAAGCGACCAAGCTCTTCCACCTTTTTCCTATTTAAATGCGGTTACGTGAAAAGTTACACGATCCAAGTATAGTTACACAAAATTAAACATGTCGATTTTTCTAAGCGGATAAAAAGGGGAACTATATTTTGAGGCGTAATAAAACCTTAGGAGCACTTCGACATCCGCACAGTAAAGTCAAAGTGCTCCTAAGGTATTATTATGCCTTACAATATAAGAGCTTGGTCGCTTCTAACTTCACCCCCATAGGAGAGCAGGAGAGGCTAAATGCTAACAACATCTTTGGTCTTTTTGCGTGACTGAGCGCACACGTAAAGACCAGACAGGTACGCATCAACTTGTCTAAGCTCAGGTAAGAACGGTGACCCATTCTTTTAAGCTATTAATCTAAGATAGGATGCCATTTTTTCCAGTGATGACACAACGAAAATAATGTTACCAAATATCAAAGCGTGTGTGACCTGTGTGTCGACTTTTACTTGTGGCAGTACTTTTCCAAAACGGCTATTTCTAAACTGAATGGCGACTACTTTTCAGGTCATGTTTGTATAACCCCAGAGCGGCGTGTCCAGGGACGCACCGACCTCATGGACGTTCACCCCACACGGTGTCGAAATCCGGGGTCAGAGGGTTTCAAATGACTCTCTATAAACCAATTTGTTTGAACTGTAAATCAAACTGTGACTCATTTCAGTGAGCTTCTTTTCAAAGTAATTCATTTTATCTCTAATTTAGTTGTTTTATCTTCTGATTGTGTGTGTTTATGTGTTGCGAAAGTACTAATACACCTTGAACTTTTGCACATTTTGTCATGTTTACAACCCTAAACATAAAGATTTGATTTAGAATAGATTTTTTACTGAAAGTTCACACACAAGTAACAGACAACTGTGACGTGAAAGCAAAATGACACATGATTCTGTTATTTTTCAAAAAATAGAAAAGTGAAAAGTGGGGCGTGCATAAGTATTCATACAGCATTTTCTGAGTGCATTAAATTGCCTTTGTCTGTGTAAGTTCTCAGTCGTACAGGAGTTATCCATCTTCAAAGAAGGTACTTGGTAGTTGAGGTCTCCAAACGTTTCGCCTCTCATCCAAAAGGCTTCGTCAGTGAACAAGATTACACTCAGCACACAGCGTAGATAAACACCAGTTGGGAGGAGTTGGGGTTGGCTCCTCCCCTCTAATCACAGCTACTCTCCCCTGTGGGTAAACACCTTTGAAGTAGAGCGTCTGTAACGACCTGCTCCCCCCAGTATCGGTCAGTCCTGTCCTATTCATAGATGATCACTGCTAATTACCTGCCTATTGTTCTTTGTTAGCTGAGGTATCGTCTTCTTGGAGGCCATAAGAAATCCTGTTTGAAGTTTGCTAGAAGTCATATGGAGGACACAGCTACCATGTGGAAGAAGGTGCTTTGGTCAGATGAGACACAAATGAAGCTTTTTGGCCCAAATGCAAAACGTTATGTATGGAGCAAACCTAACACTGCTCATCGTCCTGAGTGCACCATCCCCAGTGTCAAATATGGTGGGTGGAGCATCATGCTATGGGGCTGCTTTTCCTCAGCGGGGACTGGGAAGATTGTAAGAATAGTTGGGAAGATGGATGGAGCCAAATACAGAGACATTTGGAGGAAAACCTGCTGGAGTCAGCAAGAGAATTGAGGCTGGGGCGGAGATTCACCTTCCAGCAGGACAATGACCCTAAACACAAAGCTAAATCTACAATGGAACGGTTTAAAAACAAACATATTAATGTGTTAGAATGGCCCAGTCAAAGTCCTGACCTCTAGATGCGCAAACCTTGTAGTCATACCCCAGAAGACTTGCTGCTGTTATTGCAGCAAAAGGGGTTCCACAAAGTATTAAGTCATGCTGTATGAATACTTATGCACGCCCCACTTTTCACTTTTCTATTTTTTTTAAATAACAGAATCATGTATCATTTTGCTTTTACTTCACAGTTGTCTGTTACGTGTGTGTGAACTCACAAGGGACTGTAAAACAATAAAACCAAAAGGCCTCATAAAATAATAAACCCGGGCAGGTCATAATTAAGGCAATAATTAAGATAACAGTCCATGACATTTTTTTTCCATTGCTTTTTTTTGTGTTGCATTTCCGTCACATTTGTGTCACTTTTTCATTACTTTGTCACTTTTCTGTCGCTCTTTTGTTGCATTATCGTGAGGTACCCAGAGGTTCCGGCTCCTAATCCCTAATCGTCACATGTTTGTCGTCTTCTGTTTCCAGCCTCGGTGCCGCAGTTCACGAACTCCCCGACCATGATCGTGATGGTGGGACTCCCGGCTCGAGGGAAGACCTACATCTCCAAAAAACTCACGCGCTACTTGAACTGGATCGGAGTCACCACCAAAGGTACGCGAACGTCTCTCAAACACGACACGGTCACAAACAACAGTAGTTTACCACCACTGAGTATGGAGTGGATGAATAATGACGACAGTGTAGAGATTTGAGAAACTTGAACAGGCTTGAAACTGTTGAGTTCTTTAATATGGAGAGAAGATGGAGACTCGTTCTATTAAAATCAAAATCATTATTTTATTCCCTGAATTTACAATCTAAAACAAAAGCTATGCGAAAGGCTACATGGTGATGTCCAGTGGCCAGCCAGGAATGGAGCGAAGAGAGAGAGAGGGGGCGGCCCCGTGCCCTGGCCTTTTATAAACACAGGAAGTAGGCGGCTCCTTGTTGAAGAACCAATCAGTGTCCTTGGAATGCGTCTTCTGCTGCGCGACCTGACTCCGCATTATAACACACTGCCCCCAGTGGATATCAGAATAAAGACAACAACGAAATGAACCTTAAAGCACAGATTACAATCAACACAGTTTCATATATAATCATTAAAGCCTATTATGATAAAAACATATATAGAAATATTCAACATTGCGCAATACAAATTACAGTATTATTATTGCACACGTATAAAGTAACATGTGCAATAACCCCTTTGCACAACTACCTGTAAAATTCTCTTTGCAGCGCCACTTTATCCCCTGTACCAGCGTCACTTACTCACTTATTGACAACCTGCACTAGGACTGTAAACTTTGCACTGCCGAGGCCGACCTTGATATTCTACTCTTTATAGTCTGTCCTAATTTTATTATATTTAATTGTATTCTTTATTTCATTATTTCTGCCCCTTAAGATTTTGCTTTTACTCATTGTACATAAGACACCTTTTTTTTTTTTTTACTACTTAACTGTTCGCACATTTCTTGTCTATCCTGCACGCCCTGAGTGATCTATTAAGTGCCGAATGTAACAGATAAGTGAATTTCTCCAAATAAAGTTGATATTAATACATATTTCACCTTCAGTGATCCAGCAGATGCTTGGTGTTTAGCATAGCGCCTTTACTTTACCTGCAGGATCAATAGTTTTTTAGGTTTTCACTGCTGATTGAACCCAATGGCTGCTCTGCTTTGCGCCATTGCTGTAGTACCTCCATATAGCCGCTAGTCCCCCATTGGAATCCATTGCACTTTAGACACGTTAAAAACAACTTTAATGCCCGGTGCCTAATGTTTTGGAACTGTCTACAGTAGGCCTGCCGCGATAATTACTATATCGACTTATCGCTCGATAAGTAAAATGAAGGACGATAACATTTTTAGTCTCGATAAATGCACGTGCTGCGTGTGCTTAAAATAAATACAGAAGAATGAACGCTATCACAGCGCTGACTGAGCGGAGCGTCCATCCAACCCGTCTCCATGTGCGTAAAGACAGCACTGAACACATTAGCCGTATCCCCGCATGTATCCAGATCATTTATAGATCAGCGCTGCTTTTGGAAAGAGGCGGGGTGTAAACAAAGTGCCTTGTGCCAAAGTGCCTCACTTGGAGTTCCAGCCAAAAGAAGCATCACGGAGAGAATAACAACATTAATGCGACTGCAGGTTTGTCCAACTGAGAACGAAACGAAACCCCCGCCCAGTCAGTGTATCAAAGCTAATCAGCGCTACTGTTAGCGAGAGGAAACCGAGCGCTTTAGCCACTATCCAAATACAAGCGCGATAGTCCGGAGAACATATTACTGGTCCACACTTTTCAAAAGCCAGAGAAACGCTGCAGCAGTTGACAAACAGTCACTAAGTTCCCCCACCCCCCAAAAAAGCTGCTTTACTCCGACAGCCGTGTATACAGGAGGTGAGATTGAAAAGAAAAGGAAAAAACCAAACATATAGCTACTCTATTTTTGCAGTAATACAGTATTATCTGAATCCATACATTTAATATACATTTTATTCTAACCAGGTTTAATTCAACATAGAAATGAGTTTTTGTCGGGGAATATTTAACCAGACTAATGTAGATGAAATATCAATATTGTTATTGGGATATTTTTTAAAGAGGACACTGTATATTGGCTATTTAAAAAAAATGTCATGACAGACCTAGTTCAAACACAGAACCTGGTGAGAGAGTAAGTTATGTTAAAAGGTTGAGAAGCACAGATGGATACAGTGTCCTAGAATATGTCGACCCTTCTAGTTGGCACTTTGTTTGGTATAAGGTGTTAATATTGAATGCCAAAAGTTCAATACATTTCAATTAAAATAGTTGCTTACAGTTTTCTTTTTATTGCCTACAGTATTTGCTTTATACTCAATATTATCGTTTATCGCGATATTTTCTGAGACGATATATCGTCCTCAAAAAAAATTATCGTGGCAGGCCTAGTCTACAGCTAGATATTCCTCCTGTGATTACGCTGGGTTAGACACAATCAGAGGCACCAGTCTGGTTATCGTAGGATACATTTTAGAAATCTCGTACTTAATGAGGGTCGGACTGTTAGCATTGGAGCTGCGCGAGCTACACGTCACGCAAGGTGAAGATCTACAGTGAAGATCCCGCCCTTATGCCCTTATTAGGAACATGCTTCGTCAGAGCTGGGGAGGAGGAGTCTGTAAATCCGCCATGATTTCCCCTCGAACGTGGTCATTGTGGTAAACGGGGAGGAGTGAGGAGGAGTTGTCTATTATTTGTACAGTCTATGATAGAACCGTATCCATGGTTACATTCCATTCTGAAAGCCTACCAGAATCCTGAAATAAAACTGATTATGAAGCTTCATAGGAGCCACCGGGATGGAAAGCAAAGGCGCTAAGCTAACCACCCACACAGCCACAGGGTCACTGAAAGCTCAAATACGTACGTTTCTTTTTTTTTACATAAACACTTGCATATGTCCGATATCCGAAAAGACGTCTGTAAATCTGCAGTCCTGAATCTGCAGCGGCTCCGGCCTGCAGGTCCACCACAGCGCTAAGCTAGGCTACGATTGCTAACCTGCCGCTCTCGACTGGAGAGCAACAGCCTAATGCCTCATTTGAAAGCTAAGGCCCACACAACTGATCCTGACTTTTTTGTGTCGTGTTGTCGATTCTTGAAGCGTGTTGTTGTTGTTGTGGTTTCGCCATATTTTTGTCACTTTTTTGTTGTGTTTTTCATCCTCGTTTTTACTCTTCAGACTAAATGAATGATACTTTGTCCTGTCAGCAGAGCCTCAGTCTGTGTCAGCGTCGTTAGCATTTAGCGGTTAGCATTTAGCCTCAGCATAACGCTCTTAGGAAAAACTACAGTCACAGCTCGCCTCTGACCTCACATGTTGTATTCAGCGTTCAAATTGCCTCCACTACACATCAGACTGATCCACATGTTTTTTCTGCTCCTCTCGCTCCAGTGTTTAACGTGGGGCAGTACAGACGAGACGCCACTCAGACCTACAACAGCTACGAGTTCTTCAGCCCGACAACTCTGAGGCCATGAAGATCCGCAGGTCTGGACGGGGACTAAACTGGGACTAAACCTGAACTAAACTGGGGCTAAACTTCATTTATTTATATATATATAGGAGGCCTTTAGTGAATTTCACCCCACCCCCCGACTTTATTAAAAAAAAAAAAATCTCATTCATATCATATTGGCGCTAGTGATGGGACTTATGGCTCTTTGATGCTTTTTTTTTAAAGAAAGTAAGTATACCGTCTGAATTGACTTTATTTTAACGAAAATGTCACTATTTCACACAATATAACATCGATATTTCCCTCTATGGAGTTTATTATCACAAAAAACTATCACACGGCCCGATTAAGCTTCTGTTGTTTCATTCACGTAACTTTTCCTCTGCCCCTCTCTGTGAAAGAGGTGTTTTGCTTCAACGCGATCTCCTCTATAACCGTGTTTATTATTTCATTAGGTCTTTTATTTCTCAGACGTGTTGCCTTATGCTCAGTCTGAGCTCCTCGTGGGGGGTGGAGATGACCGGGGCGGACTGAGGAGGAGACAGTGTGCGGTGATGTCTCTGCAGAGCTGAGTGGAGCTGAGTGAACAGGTGGAGGATGTGAGTGACGGGGCTCCTGTAGCCGCCTCGTCACTCACGGACCCTGCGCGCCTTTTTCTCTCCTATGGCCCAGGACAGTGCTGGCGCTGGGAGCGTTCGGGCCGTTTCCCCAGAGCCGCGTCTGAAACCGTTTCCCTGCAGGCCGCGCTCACGTCCCGCGGTCGTGCATTCACAAACTGTTCCCTCTGCCAATCCTACACTCCTCTCCGCCCCACTCCAGCAGTGACTTTAGTTTCACAAAATAAGATAAAGTGACTAAAGTGACGCCCCTCCCCCAAAGAGAAATAAAAAAATACTTCTAGTTGTGCTGCTTATTTTGCGAAACAAAAGTCACTGCTGGAGTGGGGCAGAGAGGAGATTGGCAGAGGGACTGTCATCTCCACCCCCCACGAGGAGCTCAAAGTGAGCATAAGGCAACAAGTTTGAGAAATAAAAGTCCTAATGAAATAATAAACACGGTTACAGAGGAGAGCGCGTTGAAGCAAAACGCCTCTTTCACTTGCGTTGTTTTCTCCCCTCTTGCGCGAGGGAGAGGAGGGAAAGTTACATGAATGAAAGAATTGCTTTTAATCGGGCCGTGTGATTGTTTTTTTGTGATAACAAACTCCATAGAGGGAAATGTCGATGTCATATTGTGTGAAATAGTGACATTTTCGTTAAAATAAAGTCAATTCAGAGGGTATTTAATTACTTTAAAAAAAAAACAACCATCAAAGAGCCATGTGTGTGTGTTTGTGTGTGGGAGGGGGGGTAGTTGCGCCCCTGACCTGCAGCATGGAGGAGAAGTTGATCATCGCGGTTTGCGCTCGGCCTGAGTTGTATGACACGCCTCCTAATTATGACGCTTGCAAAACTTCACGCGCTGCAAACAGGCGTTTCTCGCGAGTGTGAAGCGGCCATGTTTGGCGTCCAACTAGAGGCTGACGGAGCGTGGACGCACGTTCGGTCTGAACGCACCTTTAGAGCTGGGTCCGGGGTGCATCGCTTGAAAGTGACTTTTGGTGACTTTAGCATTGTCGATTTGTCCCGCCAGAATATTTCAGCGGTTATAGACGTTGCTAATGTTACACCTGAAGCCACGTTAAAGCGCAGAATAGCATCTACAGCCCAGCCCTCGCTGTGCAGCTGATGCGCGGTCAGATCTGGACAGCGTTCGGGTCATAGATTCCTTCTGTCAAGCGGGTACATCCGCGTGGCACCTGCTGCCTCTATCGTCTCCACGCGCACAACTTTATGTTTGGATTTGAGTTGTTGTTACATTTTTCTCCCGTCATTCTTTTATTAGAAATAGCCGTGTTTTGGACTCACTAAAGCGCTCGTGTAGCGCTCGGTCTAAATGTAGATTGTTATTGAAAATAAGCCACATTCATTATAGGCTACTGTATATATTTTAATGGCCGGTAATTCTTGTGAATGGCCGACATTTTACAACCCAGTTGGCCAAAGTGGCCGACAAAAAAAAAGTCTAGCGGAACCTCTGATATTGACGTCTGGAGAGAAAACTTGGCACCGAAATAATTTAGTTTTTTGATACCGCCCCCTACTGGTGCTTTTCCTTCGGTACCAAGTACTGTTTAACGGTTCCCAGCCCTATTCATTTATTTATTAGTTTGGTAGTCCTGGTCCTCCGTACTGAACCAGGCTTTTGTAAAGCTGTAGAAAAAGCGTCTCACCTCTTTGTTCTTTCACGCTCATGTTTAGAGCCTGTGCCATCGCGGCCCTGAAAGACATGTGCGAATACTTCTCCAGAAACCTGGGCCAGGTCGGGGTCAGTACCTTTTTATACTTCTCTTCTTTTACGACACAAGAACTGTCCTTTAAGGCGGCAAAACCCAGTGTTGTTTCTGTTGTTTTTAGGTTTCGATGCCACGAACACGACGCGGGAGCGAAGGGAACTCATCCTCAGCTTTGCCAAAGAAAACGGCTACAAGGTTTGTTCGTTCATTCAAAAGCACAAACGGGAGCTGTTCCTTTGTTTTTATAACGGCTCGTTTTAAAGGTTATGTGCGTTTATTGTTGCTGCAGGTTTTCTTTGTGGAGTCGATCTGTGACGACCTGGAAATCATCGAAGAAAATATAAAAGTAAGAGGCGTCAAGTGCTTTACAGGTTTATATCAGGCAGCCGCATGTTTTAATACAATTTTAATGATCAAAGATTGTATTTTTAGCCACAAATGCAAAAAGGTGCATGTTTCATATCTTTGACTGTGGGGTATGAGGTTTGAGGTCGTCATTCTTTACCCGATATTATACAGGGCCCTGTACAAGAAGGGCCAAAGTCGCCTCTGCTCAGGACTCTTTATGACTCTGTGGTAGCCTCTGCTCTCCACTACGCTGCTGTGTGCTGGGCCCGGGGCAGCACAGAGCGGGACAAAAACAGACTGAACAAGCTGGTCAGGAGGGCCAGCTCCGTCCTGGGCTGCCCCCTGGACTCTGTGGAGGAGGTGAGGGACAGGAGGGTATTAGCCAAGCTCACCTCCATCATGGACAACACCTCCCACCCACTGCACAGGACTGTAGAGGAGCTGAGCAGCTCTTTCAGTGACAGACTGAGACACCCTCAGTGCAAGAAGGAGCAGGTCCTTCATCCCCACTGCTGTCAGACTGTACAACAAGACTCTAAAGTAACATGTGCAATAATCCCTGTATTCACATCACTTTATCTGCGTCACTTTATCAACCACTTGCACTATGATGTAAACCTGCACTGCTAATACTGACTATAACAGTTTTTAGTCTGTTTACTTAATTATTTACTGTTTATACTTTTGTCCCCACAAAGTCCTTGGTAGTCATTGTATAGAAGATACCACTATTTAATTGTTTTCCCCCCTCACATTTCCTGCCTATTTGCACACCCTGATTGTTTCTCCATTGTGAGCAGAGCCGGTTTTTCCTATACGCAAACTACGCACGTTGCGTAGGGCCCCCGCAGCCGCAAGGGCCCCGCATCTCGATCAAATGACGGTGTTGTTTCGCTGATAAACGCGTTGTGACGGCTACAAGCTCTGACAGCGCTCACTCTCTCTCGCCTACTTCGCCACATAAAACACCAAAATGGAGCAGCGTAGCTACTGCCTGAAGAGGATGAGTATGAGAGGCCTACCGCCTTCCCCCTGTCACTGCCAACACGTGAGTGCCTCTCCGCTCGCGTCCCCAGCCTCTGCTCGCCTGTGCGTGGCTTTCTCCTGCATGATCTCCCGTTTCCTGCTCGTCTCATGTTTTCTCTGTGCGGACTTGAGGCTGCATCGCCACACACTCATTTAAACGGTCTTATTGTCTCTAGCAGAGTATCAGGACAGTAGTTTGGTGAGTAGAAGAGAGAACAAAACGTTGTAGGCACCGTATTGTCTCAAAGGGGAGTTGAATCCACACGGTTCTCATGAGCGCAGTTACTTTTAGTAACTCTAGTTCTCTGAATGTGCTTTGTGTAAAACGAATTACTGTCAGACTTATTCTCAGTGGTAAGACTGTCAGGAGTAGGTGTAATTTAATTTCAATCAGGGGTTCCCAAACTGTGGGTTAGGGACCAGAGGTGACGGAATGTGACCATTTACCATTTTAAAAAATGGGGAAAATAGACCAGTGTCGTCCTGAACCCCAGTCTGACAGTGACAAATGGTCAGTGGTTCTCACACAGTGGGGCAGGGCCTGAATTGAGGGCATTATGTTCCCTTTCCACCCTGCACTACCTCTACCATTGATGGTCATAAACAGTACCTGTTTATGATCGTACATGGGTTCATGTTTGTCGAATAGCCTTGGGATGTGTACTGTAGGGCCCCCGAGTGGATTTTTGCTTAGGGCCTCAGAAGGGCCAGCACCGGCTCTGATTGTGAGATCAATAAAGGCTTATCTTATCTTATCTTAGGGTTTCTGCGGGACATAAAAAAAAAAAAAGCCAAAATTAAGACCTTAAAACACATTAAATAGGATTCAAACTGGCATAAATCTAAATGTCAAAAAACACACTATGGTCTAAGGTTCAGCTGTTGTGACTGAAATTTTACTCCTTTGCCTAAAAGTTTCCGGTTGTGTCCATTTTAGTTTTGAAACATTTCCCCTCATTTCATTGAATGTTTACAAATCTTGCAAAATGATATATGCCCTTTTTTTTTTTGCCTTTGGGACAAAATATAGTATTTATTTATACCTTTTTAAATGAAGCTTCTGCGCAAATTCAACCTGGAAGACCTGCCCGCTGTTTTCATTCACCTCATCACCGACAGCGCTCTCCAATCATCCAATCACAGACCCCGCTCAAGCCGCACCTTCACGACAGCCAATCACCGCAGCTGCTCATCGCTCAGGAGGATTCCCTTATTTAAGCTCCGTGGTCAATCACTCAGCCGTTGCCAGCCGTGCTACGACCCTCCTCCACCCCTTTCTCCACCTGGGCGTCATCGACTGGCCAACCCAGGATTCCTCTTCCTCCACCACCAGGGTCCAGGGCCGGGGAGGTTCTGGCTATCGTTCATCAATGCCGTGCATTTCACATCGTTCGTTCAATCTTCCGCCGGGGTCTGAGCCCCAATAATGATTCATGTTCATTAATTAAAGCAGTACTAAGTAACTCTTGCCCCTAGAGGCCATAAGCGCAACTGCAGGTGTCTTAGCAAGTTACAATTTTTTAACTTATTAAATGTCTTGGAGAGTAAATACTACGCTGACAGAAAAGGTGAAGGGAGAGAGGGGTGTTGTACATCCAGTTATACAATGGGAATATTTTTTTTCACTGAAACTTGGCTGTAAATACTGTTTAAAGTGGCGCTAGCCCACAGTTAGCTTTGCCCGTTAGCCTGTTAGCTTCTTCTCCGTGATTCTATTAGTGTGTATTGGTTGCTCCGCCCCGGTGGCAGTCAAGTTGCAAGCATGGTTTTCTGGCCAGAGACACCAGGGGGAGATGAAAGACCCCCCAATCATCCCATTAACACTTGTATACCCCCACAGGGACTACGGAAAGGATTTATTAAGGTAAACACGTTACTTAGTACTGCTTTAAACACTCATACCGCCATTCTGTCTCTGAGTCATTTCAGGTTGAAATGGAAACCCTGAGAATATAGGACGTACCTGTGTTTTGTTCTCGTTTTATTAATTTAGTTTGTGGTGTGTGTGAAAACAGCAGGTGAAGCTGAGCAGCCCTGACTACGTGAACTGTGATCAAGACGAGGCAGTGGCAGATTTTCTGAAGAGGATCGAGTGCTACAAAATGAACTATGTCCCTCTGGACGAGCACAAGGACAGGTGACTACTCCTACAGTACTAGTACAGTACTCCTGCAGTACTGTGCCAGGTTTTCAACGTCTGTAAAGAAGCTCTTACAAACATGTGCATTGAATTAGTAATAATGAACATACAATATACTTGATTTGTCAGTCTGAGCAGAAGAAATGAGACGAGGGAGATATGGACCCAAACCAACAGCAGTTCTAGATTACCTGCAAATGCAAAGCTAACTTGTTACTTTACTTGTTACTCTGAAAACGTAATCCGAGTGCGTGTAACCCCCACCACGGGAGATGATGAAAGAGGATAAAGCGGAGCATGTGTCAGACTGACCCTGTGTCTCCTCTCAGGAGTCTGTCCTACATAAAGATCTTTAACGTGGGCAACCGGTACCTGGTGAACCTCGTGCAGGACCACATCCAGAGCCGCATCGTTTACTACCTCATGAACATCCACGTCACGCCGCGCTGCATCTACCTCAGCCGCCACGGGGAGAGCGAGCTCAACCTGGTGGGACGCATCGGGGGCGACTCGGGCCTGTCCACGAGGGGGGCCAAGGTATGACCGTCCCACGACTCGCTCCTCTGCACACGGGAGCGACACAGTAACCTCTTAACCTCCGCCTTAACCAAGTGCATTTCTCCAGTTCAGCTTTACCCAAATCTAAAAGGTTACAGCCTATAGACCAGTGCAACTCATTTTAACGGATGTTTTTCAATTGCATTGTTGTAGTTACTCTTTTGACATTTCTTTTCATTGCTCTTTTTGCAACATTTTCTGTCACTTTTTAATCTTTTTTGTCACTTTTCCGTTGTGTTTTTGTCAAATTTTCTTCAAATTTTGCCACATTTTTGTCACTTTTTCGTCACTTTTTAATCTTTTTTGTCACATTTTCTTCACTTTTTTGTCTGATTTGATTGATTTATTTGAGCTATTATTTACAGTGCGTTAAATAATATCTACATCATTTCGTTTACATTATCACAAAAAAACAAACAAGAAAAATAAATAATAACTCAAAAGGAGTAGGCCGAAGCAAGAAAGCTTATAAGTGCCTACTCCAATTTCAAAATACAATACAATACAAATAGAAAAGTTTGATTTCTTAGTGTATTTACTTAGTTTTATAAGACAACACGAAGATAGAAATGTATGCAGTTTACCAATATGTATAAGCATTTATTTTTATTTTATTTTATTTACAATTTGTACTTTTCTTTTCCTCTTTCCCATTCCCTTAATAACCATAACCAATCTTTACTTATAAACACCAGTCACCATTTTAGTAATTGAACATTGACTTAGTTATTATTAAGTATTACATAATTAACATGATTATGTAATCATAAAATCCACCATAAAAATATTAGTTGTGATTGTTTTATTGTTAGTTTTGTTTAGTGAGTTGCTTAGTAATTTTCGTCATAGTTTTGTCACTTTTTAATCTTTTTCGTCACATTTTTGTCAAATTTTCGTCACTTTCTGTTATTTTTTTCAAGAAACTTTTAGATTTGGGTAAAAAACAAACTGGAGAAAAAGCGCTCGGTTCAGGCGGGGGTTAAGAGGTTAAAAACACATACCGTTAGTGATGCTGAGGTTTGAGGTTTACGGATGACGTGAATGTTTGTGTTGCAGTACGCCAACGCTCTGGGGAAGTACATGAGCGGGCAGAACATCAAAGACCTGAAGGTGTGGACCAGTCACATGAAGAGGACCATCCAGACGGCGGAGGCTTTGGGCGTCCCGTACGAGCAGTGGAAGGCCCTGAACGAGATCGACGCCGTGAGTACTTTACGTATTACTGCTGCTGGAACGGCCAGTTTAATTACAATGTGCCGTGATTTGTTGTTTGTTGAAATATGTAATTTTGTCCTTGATTTGAGAGTCTAAAAGAAATCTGTCCAGGGGGCGAGATATTTACATTTAACCTCTTAACCTTTGCATGTAATGAGTCTATATTATATAGTGCCTTGTGAAAGTACTAATACACCTTGAACCTTTGCACATTTTGTCATGCGGGGACTGGGAAGATTGTAAGAATAGTTGGGAAGATGGATGGAGCCAAATACAGAGACATTTTGGAGGAAAACCTGCTGGAGTCAGCAAGAGAATTGAGGCTGGGGCGGAGATTCACCTTCCAGCCGGACAATGACCCTAAACACAAAGCTAAATCTACAATGGAATGGTTTAAAAACAAACATATTAATGTGTTAGAATGGCCCAGTCAAAGTCCTGACCTAAATCCTATTGAAAATCTGTGGAAAGACCTGAAAACTGCTGTTAACAAACGCTCTCCTTCTAATTTGACAGAGCTTGAGTTGTTTTGTAAAGAGGAATGGGCTAAAATGTCAGTCTCTAGATGTGCAAACCTTGTAGAGTCAAACCCCAGAAGACTTGCTGCTGTTATTGCAGCAAAAGGGGGTTCCACAAAGTATCAAGTCATGCTGTATGAATACTTATGCAAGCCCCACTTTTCACTTTTCTATTTTTTGTAAAATAACAGAATCATGTATCATTTTGCTTTCACTTCACAGTTGTCTGTTACTTGTGTGTGAACTTTCAGTAAAAAAAATTAAAATAAAATCTTTATGTTTAGGATTGTAAACATGACAAAATGTGCAAAAGTTAAGGTGTATTAGTACTTTTGCAAGGCACTGTATATTAGTTTCACATTTTAAATTGAATAACCGAAGTAAATGCACTTTTTCATGATATTATATAGACTAGAAAAAATAGTTTTAAAGCCAAGACTGATAAATAAACCAAATCAGCATTATCAGTACGCATACGTGGTAATGTTCCGGTCAAAGTTCACAACTACCCACGGTGTCAACAAAGCCCATTAAAACCAAACTATCATAGTGGAACAACCGGCTATTTAGTGACTGTTATGGCACTTAAAGTGGCTTTACGGAGATATGCCAGGTTTTGCAGTGCGACTGTCCTCATGGGCTTGATCAGTGTATGGAGAGTTTTGCCCGATTCACGAGTGCAATAAAGGAACCTCACAGTGTTTATGTGAGCCGCCATACGCACTCATCAAATTTCCTACTAAAAGAAAAGATCCAGAACGTCGTGACGAATGGATTAAATGTGTAAGTTTGACATATAGCTAACTAGTAATGCTATTTGTAACCAACACGTCTATTTACTTAATTCTCGAAGATGACGTGTACGTCACAGTCACTGATTACTATGACAACGGTCAGCGCCATTTTAGCGTGGTTTCCAGTTGCCTGACATAGCCATGGATCAATCATGAAATTTTAGCTACTAAACGAAGCAAAGCTATAACTAGATAAACTTCGGCACAGCCGCGGTGTGCGGCAGGTCTGAGGACTAAACTGGGACGTAGACTACACCGGTTACACATCAGGACTGAACCATGACTGAATAAGAAACTAGAGCTTTTAGACCAAGAGAAAAGCACAACACAGCAGTGACAACAAGAAAGATATTGGCTATTTACCTTTAGCGACAGACCCAGAGCCTGAGCTCACGTACTGTTGTTATTAAGTTTACTCCAGCTGCACCGGAGGAAATCAAAGATTAGTTTGTGGAAGAGTGAGTGCTCACTCTGTATTAGACATTTTTGGTAAAGTTTTGGTAATTTATTAGTGACATAGTGAGTGCTCGTACTGTGTAAAGATCTTTGTAGGGCTGAAACAACTAATCGATTAATCGACAACTAATCGATTATTTAAATAGTCGACAACTATTTTAGTAATTGATAAATCGTTTTCTGGTTCACACAGACTGAAATAGAGCGAAAATGTAGTATTTTTTATGAAAACCTATTTTGTTTTATAGTTTGGGTCTGTAGTGTTTTGTACATTGTAAATTTCATGAATATCCGTCTGTGTCTCATCCAATCAGAAGCAGAATTAGCGCTAAGAGCCTCCAACAAACATGTTAAGTTTACTCCATCAACACGTCCTCAAGCGGCACCACTTTAGCTTTATGTGATAATTTTTTGGGGAAAAAATGCAATTTTCACACAACATTCACAGCCAAGCGATTAATCGATTAATTGTAAAAATAATCGATAGATTAATCGATAACAAAATAATCGTTAGTTGCAGCCCTACATCTTTGACATGTGAAGTGCTTTTGCTTTGTCAGAGCGCAGTGTGTTTAGAAAAGTTTAGCTTGTGGCTGAAAGAAAACGGTGTCATGATGTGGATCTGATCTGTCCCTCAGGAGGTAATACTGTCATTTCTCTCGTTTTTATCGCTGCTTAAATGGAAATTTCTCTCAAAACATGAAGTTACAAGTGACGCTGCTGCGGCCTGTTGCTTTCTGTTGTGCCAAAACCACACGTGTTGCTATGTCAGACTGCACAATGTCATACCTGACTTCGACCATTTGTCATGTTGTTTTCCAAGCCAAATGTAGGGTCATTCTTGATTTATCCATTGCGATGTCTGGCAACGGGAAACACGCTAAAATGGCGCTGTCCGTCGTCATAGTAATCAGTGACTGAGTACACGCCGTCTTCCAGAATACAAACTGTTCTTTTTTATTTATTTATTGGTTTAGCGAGGGCCACAAGTTCTTTTTTCTCTCCCCAGTAACACCGTGTCCCTGTTTCTTTCAAAATTCTTTTAAAACATCGATTTTCAACGCTCAAAATAATCAATATCTGTGTCACACTCAGACTCAGTCACGTACACAGTTTGGGAGACGAGCTGGTTAGTCCTGACCTTTAACCTGGACCAGCATGCTTTGCGCTCGGTGAAATGCTGAATCCGCTTATTGAAACATGTGTTCAGACTCCATTTGAAGTTCCTGTTGTTGTTGTTGTTGTTGTTGTTGTTGCGCAGGGCGTGTGTGAGGAGATGATGTACGAGGAGATCCAGGAGAATTTCCCAGAAGAGTTCGCCCTGAGAGACCAGGACAAGTATCGATACCGTTATCCCAAAGGCGAGTCGTACGAGGACCTGGTGCACCGTCTGGAGCCGGTGATCATGGAGCTGGAGCGGCAGGAGAACGTCCTGGTCATCTGTCACCAGGCCGTCATGAGGTGTCTGCTCGCCTACTTCCTGGACAAGAGCGCGAGTGAGGAGCATCCTTTAATCCCTCGTATTCTGCAAAAACACTGCCTTTGTTTGAGCATCTCCTTACACCATAGCCTCCAATTGCCTTCACTACAAAGTCTTGCAAATGGATGGAGATGTTTTTCACCTTTTATAACTGACCATGTGCTCTGTGCAGTAACAAACTGAATGAAGCCTTTGAAGCTGTTGAATCTAAAACCCTGTGATTGTTTTTGACCCAGGTGAGCTGCCGTACCTGAAGTGTCCGCTGCACACCGTCCTGAAGCTCACCCCCGTGGCCTACGGTCAGTCCACACTTTTCCGCTGCTTCACAAAGGTCTAACGTTAAGGAGTTATTATGGCTTGGACGGTGAAGGTTTCAACAGATTGTCTCTTTACTTAAAACAATAGTGAATTGGGATGCACCGATCCGGCACTGGTATCGGCTACAAACATCCGATACTGAACCGATACCAGTTTTCGCTCTCAACGTCTTAAAAACACAACTTTAACCACCTAAATCTAAGTGAATATGGACATGCTGTATATCATTGTGAAGCTAAAAACCTGGAGAATCCGCTTAGTTAGTTTTAACCATAGCAAATGTATTTTGATCACCGCACAAACTGTGGTGAGCAATAGCATGCTAAAGCTAGCGGGAGCATGCTAATGCTAACGAAAACTAATCAAGGCTGGGACAGAAACTATGACAGAAATACCTAAATTAAAAAAAATTAAAAATAAAATAACCACTGCTGACGCCAAGTGATTGTATTTTAGTTTAAGAAGTAACTGATCAAACATAGTTGTAATGATCAGATCACTTAAAGGGACTAGATGCAAGTTGGTCATTTTTATACTCACTACTGTCACCTCAGGTCATACGCGAACTGCAGTAGAGTTGCTGCTGTTATTGCAGCAAAAGGGGGTTCCACAAAGTATTAAAGAAGTACTAAGTAACTCTTGCCCCTAGAGGCCATAAGCGCAACTGCAGGTGTCTTGGCAAGTTACGATTTTTAACTTATTAAATGTCTTGGAGAGTAAATACTACGCTGACAGAAAAGGTGAAGGGAGAGAGAGGTGTTGTACATCCAGTTATACAATGGGAATATTTTTTTTCACTGAAACTTGGCTGTAAATACGGTTTAAAGTGGCGCTAGCCCGCAGTTAGCTTTGCCCGTTAGCCTGTTAGCTTCTTCTCCGTGATTCTATTAGTGTGTATTGGTTGCTCCGCCCCGGTGGCAGTCAAGTTGCTATTGTGGTTTTCTGGCCAGAGACACCGGGGGGAGATGAAAGACCCTCCATTATCCCATTAACACTTGTATTACCCCCAGAGGGACTACGGAAAGGATTTATTAAGGTAAACACGTTACTTAGTACTGCTTTAAGTCATGCTGTATGAATACTTATGCACGCCCGACTTTTCACTTTTCTATTCTTTGAAAAATAACAGAATCATGCATCACTTTGCTTTCACTTCACAGTTGTCTGTTCCGTCTGTGTGAACTTTCTGTAAAAAATTCTAAATAAAATCTTTATGTTTAGGGTTGTAAACATGACAAAATGTGCAAAGGTTCAAGGTGTATTAGTACTTTCGCAAGACACTGTATAACCAAGTGTAGAAAAGTCATCCTTGTTAAATGTTTATCCAAGAGTTTATCAATAGATATAATTGATCTGTAACATGACAATAAAATACGACTTTATTGATCTTACAATGGAGAAGAGTCAATACATTTTTTCGGTCAGAGAAAGACACTTTTAAGAAAGCCTCTTGGTATCGGTAAATATCGGATATCGGCAGATACTCAAACTCCAGTATCGGTATCGGTAGCATAAAAGCTGGATCGGTGCATCTCTAATAATGAAGTTCACTCCAGAGGAAACCGGCTCGATTTGACGTAAACACAGGAGCTCAAACTCATCTTAAAACCTCACCTCTTAGACGAGCACTCGTGAGTGCAGAACAACCACACAATGTTTCAGAGAGGAGGATTAAAGTGGCCTCTGCACTGACCAAAGAAACCTGAGCATCACGAGGCTAATCTTATGCTGAATAATGTTTTTGTTTTATTCCTCAGGTTGTAAAGTGGAATCTGTTTATCTGAACATAGAAGCCGTGAACACGCACAGAGACAGACCAGAGGTGGGTCCACTTTACTGTAGTGTTTATTCAACACAATACACAAGGGCAATAAATCGATTTGATTTAAAAATAGAGTTGGTAAGTCAAGTCGATTCATATTTTCAGAAATCCTTTTTTACATTTTTTTTAATCAATGTATTTACAAACTGAAAACTGCATAGAGACTATGGGACCGATCTTGTGTTTCTAAACGCAGACTATAGCGTAACATTTTGCGCACTTTGAGATCTTGCAGCTTCTAGACTTAGCGTATTTAAGTGAACGTGGGGTGGAGAAACACCCATATGCAAATGGAGATGTTACATAGAACAACCTTTTCCTCCAACCAGACTCTGCGGCCGGTAAGGGGCGAGGCGGAGGGGTTGTGGAGAGTGGGGGGTGAACATTTTGTTTTGGTCTCTAACTTACGGCCGACCCTCGCCACAGCGGGACCGGCTGTAGAATCAAGGTGAGGCTGCCATCAGAGACCGCTCTCAGTTCCGCTTGTAATAAATCACGCCTCAGTCGGCCTCTCCTCTTTGTATAAGCCACGCCCTCTCGCAACAGCTGCGCCACTCGGAAAATAACCATAGAGTTAAGAGTTTGCGCTGTCCTTGTGCCAGGCACAAGATCTGGCCCTTTGAGTTTTTTTTCATTCAATGCCTTTGCTATTTTTTGCAATTTAATCTAGGTGTTATTATATTTTTATAATATAATAAAAATACAAAAATACTCAGCCGCAGCAGCTCAGGACTGACACCTCAACACTATTTCATTGTACAGTTGTACAATGACAATAAAGCACTTACTTACTTACTTACAGAAGAACCAATACGAGGCTGAAATTAAATTAAATTAGTTGTCATGGCTAAAACCCTCGGCGCTCCGGAGCTTGTATCGCTCTTCCTGAAGCAGATTGCTTCGAAACACGTTGTCGGAGCCTTTTTCAGTAACATCTGGTCACGTGCCTGTCTCGAAAACTGCTTCATTCTGTGAGTTGCGTATCGTGTCTGCTGCCGTGAGCGGCGAGGCGCTAAACAATTAATGTTTTCTCGTCCATATAGTGATGTAAATCATTAGTAATAAATAAATGTGCTGTATTTACCCCATTTAACTGCGTTCATGTGGTGAAAGTGGCTGTGGGCCGGCCAGAATACATTTTATAAGCTGTAATATAGATGGAGCAACATCTACGTCACATCAGTGGCGCCAAAAGGTTAACGCCCCTTTTCGGGGGAAACAGAAGCTCCGTACATCGGAATGAATAAGGAAAGATCGTCTGAAAAACACATGAAAAAACGTTTTCTTTGTTTTATTTAATTATCGAACGTGAAAAGGAAGCCATGGAAGTGACCTGTTGTTTCAGATCATTTACAGAGAAGACGGTTAACGTTTTAAAACTGAGCTGCTAAACCCACTGTGATCATGACTTCTCTGTGACATTTGCCTGTGTAACTTTTTCGCTGGATGCTTTAAAATGTCACTACAACAGCTTCAGCTTTTAGTCTGTTGCTTTTATATTATCATTAGATTAAAATCACACAGCCTCCGATGTAGTTTTGTAGCTTATGAGAACAAATGGTACATGGTTTATTCAGCAGCTAACCTACTAGCTGCTAATGCTAATTAGCAGCTAGTAGGTTAATGTGCGTTTTAAAACCGAGAGAATCATTAATTAGGCCTAATGCTGAACAGGTTTGATGAGTTTGAATAATTATCTATTAAAGACGTTACACAAAGTGCATAATACACGGCCACCAGGGGGAGCTGTTTCTTCAGTAATGAGCTCTGACATGGCCATAACAGATGCTAGTGATCGATAAACTCGCTCATATACTGTAAGTGTCCACAAAAATAAAAAAATCTTCCAATTGTCTCCTGACAGTGACTTGATGTGTCTGTGATCAAGAACAGACATTGTCCTGTAGTTCTGACACTGGTTTGGAATATTTTATCCCCAGAACGAGAAATAGTCCCTGTTTCACATACACACTAATGCAATTTTTAACTCTCCATCCATCCATCCATCTTCTTCCACTTGTCCGTTGCCGGGTCATTGCACCAGCCCCTATGGCTCCTCCTGCAGGTGGTGGGTCCACAGAAGGACGGCCTCATGGTTCTAACCGGGCCTGTTGGTCTCTCATAAGGGGCTTCTGAACCGCTCTTTGTCTGACCCGTCACCTAGGACCTGTTTGCCATGGGAGACCCTACCAGGGGCACGAATCCCCCGACAACAGAGCTCCAGGATCATTCAGGCTCAAACCCCTCCACCACGTTAAGGTGGCGGTTCCAGGAGGAGAATTTTTAACTCTCAACTCCCCCAAAAGGGGCGTCGCTCAGTAAAAGTTCCCAGATGTTGCTCCCATCTATAGGCTATATTTTCCTATTCTTTACAAAGGTAACTGCTTATGAAAAAAATATATATATATATATTTGTATAGCGCTTTTTATGACACAAGTCACACCCAAAGCGCTTCACACATGAAAGGGAGGGGGGTTCATTCACTCCATGCTGACGGTGGTAAGCTACATTTTGTAGCCAGTTTCCCCTGGGGCAGACTTGACAGAAGCGAGGCTGCACACATCTGCGCCAACGGTCCCTCCGACCACCACCAACCACTTACAGATGAAGGGATACAAAAGCAGACATGAGGCTGACCAGGCGAGGGAAACGTAAGGTGCCCCATCTACAGAAAACAGTGCCAAAATTAGCTCTGACTGAATGAAGTAAAAAGATCGCGCGTTGATGTCCTAGCAGCAGAGGTGACTGAGGCCCCGCCCACTGGAGCTCCGTAAAGCTCAGACCCACATTACAAAGAAAATGACTCTTATTTATCGGACTATGATTGATTTGATCTTTCAAACATCAATATCAGGCTGCAAATAACAAAACTGCCACATGTTTGTTTGAAACTTCTCTTGCACATGTGATTGTGTTGGTGCTTAGTTTGTCCACAAGAGGTCAGTGTTCAGACAGAATGAAACAGCTCAGCGACTTAGAAGCGTACGACACTGTTTTGGTAGGAAAGCCTCAAAGTGTTACAAGGCTTCACTCGCCCATCCTTATAAATGAGTGATAAATCATCAGTTATGTTCTCATGCAATTCGAGATGTCTTTCACCTTCTGCGTTGCTGACTCCTCTTACTCTTCTTGTTTTCAGAACGTAGACGTGGACCGGGACCCTGAGGAGGCGCTGGAGACCGTTCCGGACCACAGTTAATTAAAAAACAAAGGACTTGTTTTGCATCCGCCCCCGAGTGGCCTTTCGACTGTACAGACTGTTTTAAAAACCTGTGTCTCGTCGTCGTGTTACATCGTAAATGCACTTTATGAAGAATTGTTTTGTGCCAATGTAAAGCTGTGAAGGCGACATGAAAACGGCTGGACTTAAAGCAACACTGCGGAACTTTGCAGATGATTTGTCACGTCACAAGAGCAACGAACCTGCCGTAGAACTCAAAGCCTCAGCAGACGTCCCACTGTGATAACAAACACGCAGCTAGACACGGACAGTGCAGTGGGTTTTCAAAATAAAGCGTTCATTCATGAAACTCATTCTTTCATAAGTGAGCGGAGCGCAGCCAAGGTTTCTTTTTAAAGTGTTTGTCGGAGTTGTAATAAACATCTTTTTACAAAGAAGAGTAAAAATGGCTCGTTGCACGATGTGTTTCTGCTTCTACTATGGAATCTTTACAAAATGTGATCATTTTAACAAAGCTGAAGTCAGGTTCACAATGACTGGGTTTCAATGGGATTAGTAAGTGATGATGTCATCGCTTTACTTCCGGGTCCAAAAGAGCTTTAGTCCTCTTCACTATGATGGGATTAAGCTGATTGTAACCTGCTATAGAGCCGACGACAGGCTCTTTTTACACACCATTTACTCTGGAGTTCCTTCAAGTCTTTTCTGACATTAATTATCCAATTTATTTTCCATACACAATGAAGGCTTATTATAGAAATAAAAATATCTTCATTTTGGCTGGCGAAATGGGAAGCTAGATTATTCTAATTATTCTAGATTTATTCTAATAAAACAGTGTTTTGTTTTAAATATACATTTTATTTGCGCCTATATACATAGAACATACACTCACCTAAAGGATTATTAGGAACACCTGTTCAATTTCACATTATTGCGATTATCTAAACAACCAATCACATGGCAGTTGCTTCAATGCATTTAGGGGTGTGGTCCTGGTCAAGACAATCTCCTGAACTCCAAACTGAATGTCAGAATGTGAAAGAAAGGTGATTTAAGCAATTCTGAGCGTGGCATGGTTGTTGGTGCCAGACGGGCCGGTCTGAGTATTTCACAATCTGCTCAGTTACTGGGATTTTCACGCACAACCATTTCTAGGGTTTACAAAGAATGGTGTGAAAAGGGAAAAATATCCAGTATGCGGCAGTCCTGTGGGCGTAAATGCCTTGTTGATGCTAGAGGTTAGAGGAGAATGGGCCGACTGATTCAAGCTGATAGAAGAGCAACTTTGACTGAAATAACCACTCGTTACAACCGAGGTATGGAGCAAAGCATTTGTGAAGCCACAACACGCACAACCTTGAGGCGGATGGGCTACAACAGCAGAAGACCCCACCGGGTACCACTCATCTCCACTACAAATAGGAAAAAGAGGCTACAATTTGCACGAGCTCACCAAAATTGGACAGTTGAAGACTGGAAAAATGTTGCCTGGTCTGATGAGTCTTGATTTCTGTTGAGACATTCAGATGGTAGAGTCAGAATTTGGCGTAAACAGAATGAGAACATGGATCCATCATGCCTTGTTACCACTGTGCAGGCTGGTGGTGGTGGTGTAATGGTGTGGGGGATGTTTTCTTGGCACACTTTAGGCCCCTTAGTGCCAATTCGGCATCGTTTAAATGCCACGGACTACCTGAGCATTGTTTCTGACCATGTCCATCCCTTTATGACCACCATGTACCCATCCTCTGATGGCTACTTCCAGCAGGATAATGCACCATGTCACAAAGCTCCAATCATTTCAAATTGGTTTCTTGAACATGACAATGAGTTCACTGTACTACAATGGCCCCCACAGTCACCAGATCTCAACCCAATAGAGCATCTTTGGGATGTGGTGGAACGGGAGCTTCGTGCCCTGGATGTGCATCCCACAAATCTCCATCAACTGCAAGATTCTATCCTATCAATATGGGCCAACATTTCTAAAGAATGCTTTCAGCACCTTGTTGAATCAATGCCACATAGAATTAAGGCAGTTCTGAAGGCGAAAGGGGGTCAAACACAGTATAAGTATGGTGTTCCTAATAATCCTTTAGGTGAGTGTATATGACATTACGTTGACAGGACATGTGTAGAGGAGTTCAGTGTGTATCTGCATGCATTTGAAAGTCCAGGGTAATGCAGTTCTTACAGTATGTGCAGCCAGGGGACTGAGTTAAACTAATATGAGGAAACATGGTGAGACGAAACAACTGTAGAGGAATATTAAAGGGAAAAAATACTAAAATAGATAGGTAAATAGATCAGTTAAGTAAATTGGCCTTTGATCGGTTTTTTGCTGTGTTTGTCTCTGCAACTCTCAGAAGGAGCTTATTATTGTGTGTGATGTCCCACCCTATAGACGTGGGACTTTTGCGGATTGTATCACAACACATTTTATTAAATAAGCAATCAAAAATACAATGTATTTTAAACAACATATTTTTCCATGGGTGTTCCAGTCATCGCTATGGCAACACCATGAAAAATATGACATGACATTGACTGTTTTGATAGAAACGACCAAATGGGAATTTTCTACCAAATTCTGTTAGTCATTTTTTACTGCCCATAAATTGTACGTTCAGTTCATTATCAATTTTTCTATTTTTACATCAGGGCAAATGGAAAAACATTGTTTTTCTAATTGCGTATTAAATAAAGTTTCCAAAATTGTATAGATTTTCATATCGGCAAAATTACATCATGAACCTAACTACTAATCTCAGTGGGAAATGATCAGGATAAACGTCACAAAAAATGTCACTGACAGGAAGTGACATTGACAAAGGCAAACAATCTGAAACTGTTGCCGTGCCGACCATGTTATGTCAATGGGAAATACGTTTAAGTGTGACATCACACACAATAATGAGCTACTTCCGGGTCCAAACAGTTAAGAGTTCCATCGACAATCAGCAAAAAAACATGATTTTATTTGAATCTCCTGCTGAAATAACAGACCAATGGGCGAGGAACGTGCTTCTCTGTGGTCCTCCTGACGGGTAAGCTAACATTGCTGTAATACCCCCCCTTGTGGCCAGGGGGTGGTGCATTTGTGTTGCAATATATTGCAAAACGGCCTGTTGTCCCAGCTCTAAAAATTACACTGAAATCACTGAAAGTTCGTCTCTTTTCCCAATAACATGACTCTTGTTATTGTCCACGGTAAAGTTCTCGCCCTCATTAACGCTATGAAATCAGAATATGGTCATTTCTTTCGTGGAAGACGCTAAAGAAGTCATAAAATGGTGGATTTATTCCGTCACAAGGTCGAGATTGTCGTCTGTAGAAACGAACTCAAGCCGAAAGTTTCACATGGACCCAGTGGAAAAGATCCCCATACACCACATATTTTATTATTTAACTTTAAACAGTGAAACACATGCATTTGAGACGAGAACAAGACATAACATAAAAGTGGTACAACATCAAACACTCCCTGAACTTTGAAGAAACATTAAATACATTTAACATGAAGTAGAAAAATACACTTCTCTTTTCTGAGTCTGTGCACAACGTGACGAAAATATATTTGCATACACAGCAAAAGCAAGACCGACACGAGATAAATAATAGACTTTGCAGAAGAAAACGACGCTCCAGGGTTTTAATTCCTGGATCTAGTGGGAGCGCCGGACTCTGGTGAGACCTGGAGAAGGTTCTACGAAGTGTTGGGCGACAAAAATCAATACGTCAATATCTGTGGGGACTTTCCTCGATAACGATGAAGCGATATTTTTGCAAACCCTCAGAAACGTGTGCGATACAAACGTCTGATTTCACTTTGTCGCTCAAATAAAGATGATTGTCCTGAACAGATTACAAAACAGCAGAAAAACAAACACACTTTCCCCTTACTTTTTCCTTATGCCCCCACACCACTTTTTTAACCCTTTTCCCCACTCTTATTTCACTATTTCTTCCTTATTTTTCCTCCATTTGCTCCCTATTTTCATTTATTTCTGTAATTCAACTTAAACTGTGAATCTAAACTATGATAGACTCATTACATGCAAAGTGACATATGTATAGCCTTTATTTGTTATACTGTGGTGTCCATGTTGGAAGGGTGTCTAGCCCTTCCTTTGTTCGGCCTGTTCTCCGGCCATTATTGCATGTGTCCTCGTCCTTTCTCGCCACATTGGTGACCCCGACGTGATCCAATGTGGCGAGAAAGGACGAGGACACATGCGAGCTTCAAGTGAGTCAACTTTATTCTTTCCAAGCCACAGCAATAATGGCCGGAGAACAGGCCGAACAAAGGAAGGGCTAGAATACTTTTCATGATTATGGCTCAGCTTGTAAAAAACCCCAAATTCAAATTAAATTCAAATTAAAAATCTCATAAAAAGTAGAATATTTGAACTGTAAGCCATAATCAAACGTATAACAAATAAAGGCTTGACATGTCACTTTGCATGTAATGAGTCTATATCATATATGAGTTTTACATTTTATCTTTTTCCTGATATTCTAGTTTTACGAGTTTCACATGTGTAATTAAAATGAGGTCTGCATCTTAAATTTTGCCCAAATGTTGATCAGGTTTAGTTACAAAAACACATGCATTCAGCCCAGCACGAACGTCCTGCGATTTCTACAGCCTGTTTCAAATGTTCCAAACGAATAAATCTCATCATTCATTTGAGATTTGTGTTATTCACTTGCCACTTGTGTGAAGCAGGTGGTAAAGTTTATGTTTTCAAGGCAAAAAAAGGACTGAACCAACATCGTAATACAGTAAAGTGAGAAAAGTGACTCCTTTAACATGTCAATTTAAAAGTGGTGAATAATGACAAGAAATAGTAAATATATTCTGAATTCTTGTCATATTTACTCGTGTACAAACGACTTAAAACCGGCAGCAGTGGCATTTAGACCGGTGTTTCCCTGATCGCCACAAGAGGGCGGTGTCTCCCTGGAAGACAAAGTTCAGCAGCAGCAGCAGTAGAACCGTCTTTTCCAGCGCAGGTGTGTCTGGACCTGAAGGGGGCGCAGTGGAGCAGATTGCATAGAGTCTCATCACAGTGGAAGAGTCTGTTTCACAAACTCCCAGAGGTGCCTTTTCTCCAAAGTCACTTCTTTCAAAGTTCAGTTCCCAAAAACCCCAAACATTCTCTTCAGACTCCAGCTTTCGCCGTCAGGTGATTGTCTGAGCTCCGGGCTTGATTTGGTTTCTATTCCTGTTTTCTCTTTACGTTTTTGACGATTTTGGTGGATCTGGCAAAGTTCTATCTATATATTTTTTACCTTTCTTTAACCTCTTAACCCCATCCTTAACCGAACATTTCTTCATTTCGGCTTTACCCAAATCTAAAAGCTTCTTGATTCAAGAGCAAACAGCCTATAGGCCAGTGTAATGTTTCGTCACTTTTTGTCATATTTTTACCTTTTGCTGCGTTTTTGTGGCGTTTTTTTGTAACTATAATCCCTTATCCCCCGCCTTAACCAAGCACATTTTCCCCAGTTTTACCCAAATCTAAAAGCTTATTAACTGGAGTAATGCCTCATTTGAAAGCTGAGACCTACAAAACTGATCACAGCTTCTCGTTTTTGTTTTTAAGTTTTAGTTGTTTTTGTTGAACTGCATGAATTTAAGAAAAAAATATCTCCAGACATCAACAACACTCTGGATAACTAGGAAATGAGGCCCCATGTCAAAATCCCGAAATATCCCTTTAATGATTTTTGGCCAATTTTTATTTATTCCCCCCCCCCCCTTTATTTTTTTGCCTAATGTTTTTCACATTTTTTACACACTTTTTTTTTTTCCGACCAATTTTTTCTCGTTTTCTCAGTTCCTTTCTCTCATTTTTGCTAATTTTGTATTACTATCATTTCCCCTCCCAATCATTCCTCTATCGTATCGTTAAAGTACGGGTATTGACTTTTTTTTTACGGTGCCCAGCCCTAATCGTGACAGGCCTATTCAGTTCATTGCAAAAACTGCCCCGGCTTCAATCCCGGTTGCTCCGGTTTCCCCTACCTCTAAAACATGCACATTGGGCTACTGGTAAGGGAACACAATATTTAAATTTACGAGCACTGGAAATTAGGTGCAGTGGCTCAAAGCTTACACTGGGGATGAGTGAAAAGTGTTTGTGCAAAGATAAATTGAATCATGTGATCAGTTGTTGGGCAGATTACAGGGACAGATCTGCTCGTAGTTCATCCACTGAGCGGGTGCAGGTCCACTTTGACCTTCTCTCCGCAGCTCAGCATCCCCACCGTCGGGTACAGGCCACCGGGGGGCAGCGCCATCTCCCTGCGCCCCATCAGCTTCCCGTTCCTGGTGAAGAAGACCTGCAAGACCACAAGAGGGCGACACAAAGTCACATTAAGTCTAGGGCTGGAAAACGTCCATCAGGCTTCTTTTCAACATTAACACCCTATTAACACCTGGTTCAGGTTTTAACTTACATCCATAGATTTCTATGGGAACATGTAACTTTAAGCCCCAGCTTTTATAAAAATGCAGTTTCTTACTTTGTAGCAACATTTTCCTGACTTTAAAGTGCATATGACAGATTTTAATGCTCTTGAAAATATGACTTATTTAGATGGATTACATCAGTTGCATAGTTATAATTTTTTTCAGTGAAGCAGCAATTTTAATGAAGAAATGTTGGGCAGAAAAGTTATTTTTATTTGAATTTTTAAGCTGCTGACAGGAAGTGACATAAAAGGAGGAAACATTCCATAGCAGTTTGACTCATTCATTTCCCATTGACTTAACATGGTTGCACGGCAACAGTTTAACATTGTTTACCTTCTTCGATGTCACTTCCTGTCAGTGTCCAATAAGGAAGTGAAAAAAATAAACATCACAAAAATGGTCAAACTAAAGAAAACTGGGAATAATCTTTAGCAAAATCTTAAATATAATTGTGTTAACTGTGTTTTAGCAAAAATTGTGTCTAATGTGTCAGATGCACTTTAAAGTCCACATGACACATTACACACAATATTTGAAATAACAGTCAACACAATTATATTTAAGATTTTGCCATAAATTTTACCCAGTTTCCTTTGTTTTGATCATGTTTATAGTTGCACTTCCTTATTGGACACCAACAGGAAGTGACAAAGCTAGAGGCAAACACATTTTAAACTGTTGCCGTGCCAACCATGTTATGTCAATACGTTTGTTAAAAGGAACAGGCCACCGTTTTTCCATACTGAGCTATGTTCTTACCTGAGCTTAGACGAGTTGATGCGTACCTGTCTGGTCTTTGTGCGTGCGCTCAGTCACGCAAAAGACCAAAGACTTTGATTTTACATATGTCCCCACATTTTTATTATTAATATTATTACTATTTTCTTTTTATCCTGTACAGCACTTTGTGATTTTATCTGTGAAAGCGCTTTATAAATAAACTTTACTTACTTACTTACTTACAAAGATGTTGTTAGCATTTGGCCTCTACCTGCATATTCCTATAGCTCCAAACGGGGGGTGAAGCTGGAAGCTACCACGCTCTTCCATGGGCACAAAGACCAGACAGGTCTTTGTGCCCATGGAATTAATTTGATTTATTGCCTAGCCCTACATAAATATATACAATGCCTTGCGAAAGTACTAATACACCTTGAACTTTTGCACATTTTGTCATGTTTACAATCCTAAACATAAAGATTTTATTTTGAATTTTTTACTGAAAGTTCACACACAAGTAACAGACAACTGTGAAGTGACAGCAAAATGATACATGATTCTGTTATTTTACAAAAAATAGAAAAGTGAAAAGTGGGGCGTGCATAAGTTTTCATACAGCATTTTTGGAGTGCATTAAATTGCCTTTATAACATTCCTAATGACAGAGCTGGGGGAATCTGTACATGGGACAACTATAAGTCGTACTCTACACAAATCTGGCCTTCATGGACGAGTGGCAAGAAGAAAGCCATTATTGAAAGGAGGCCATAAGAAATCCTGTTTGAAGTTTGCTAGAAGTCATATGGAGGACACAGCTACCATGTGGAAGAAGGTGCTTTGGTCAGATGAGACAAAAATGAAGCTTTTGGCCCAAATGCAAAACGTTATGTATGGAGCAAACCTAACACTGCTCATCGTCCTGAGTGCACCATCCCCAGTGTCAAATATGGTGGGGGAGCATCATGCTATGGGGCTGCTTTTCCTCAGCGGGGACTGGGAAGATTGTAAGAATAGTTGGGAAGATGGATGGAGCCAAATACAGAGACATTTTGGAGGAAAACCTGCTGGAGTCAGCAAGAGAATTGAGGCTGGGGCGGAGATTCACCTTCCAGCAGGACAATGACCCTAAACACAAAGCTAAATCTACAATGGAATGGTTTAAAAACAAACATATTAATGTGTTAGAATGGCCCAGTCAAAGTCCTGACCTCAATCCTATTGAGAATCTGTGGAAAGACCTGAAAACTGCTGTTCACAAACGCTCTCCTTCTAATGTGACAGAGCTCGAGTTGTTTTGTAAAGAGGAATGGGCTAAAATGTCAGTCTCTAGATGTGCAAACCTTGTAGTCAGACCCCAGAAGACTTGCTGCTGTTATTGCAGCAAAAGGGGTTCCACAAAGTATTGGTTTTCTACTTTCCACTTTTCACTTTTCTATTTTTTGTAAAATAACAGAATCATGTATCATTTTGCTTTCACTTCACAGTTGTCTGTTACTTGTGTGTGAACTTTCAGTAAAATTCAAACTAAAATCTTTATGTTTAGGGTTGTAAACATGACAAAAAGTGCAAAAGTTCAAGGTGTATTAGTACTTTCGCAAGGCACTGTATACTGTAAAAAAAAAAAGGTCAAAGCCCTTCCATCCTGAGACCGTCCCGGGGAGGATTTCATCTTGTCCCGTGCATTTTTTCTTCTGTCCCCGGGACTACGGGACTATGTTAGTCTCGAGCCCTGCTACAAACATATGGGATGAGTCAAACTGCTATGGAGCTTTTACCTTTATCTATGTCACTTCCTGTCAGCAGCTTAAAATTCAAATAAAAATAACTTTTCTGCCCAACATTTCCTCAATAAATTGCTGCTTCACTGAAATAAAATGATAATTATTACTTACAACAGATGTTATCCTAAATACGTCATATTTTCAAAAGCATTAAAACCTGTCATAAGCGCTTTAAGGGTTGGGGGAAAGGTCACGTTTAGGGTTAGATACCGTTCATCATATCCTTCCCCTGCCGTCCTGTGAAAAGTAAATCCGCGCCCGGGACAAACTGACGCAGAACATTGCTGCTTGGTGAAGCGTTCGTGCTCAAAGACACGACAACAGTTAAAGCGATACTGGACAAGGAGTGAGCGAGCGGCAGAGCGTTCGATTCCGGAAAGCACGCCCCTCCTAAGGTGACGGATCGTAACGCAAGCTCCATCTGAGTCAGTGTTTGTAAACGAGGACTTTATTAATAAGTCGGGGGAAAATTGTCGGACAAATGCGGGCTCATCTCGCCCTGTCTGCGGATTAGGAAGAGGAAAAGTCATTGTGTTTTCGGCACAGGACCTACCCTCGGGGGAATCAACTTTATGATCTTACGGTTAATCTCCAGCAAATAGAAGCAAAGCAACACAAGTGGAGTGCTCCGATACATCAGGCTGAGTCACACTTCAAATATTTACTGTGCCGTTGAGCCACTTAAACCTGCGTCACAGTACATGGTGTCCCGACTATTATCCTGAGTCATAGCGTCCAGATCAGAGCTATTAAAATGTAATGGACACTTTCACTGACTTCCCTTTGAATAACTTTAAAGTGCGGATATTTGGTAATAATCTCAAGCATGTTACAAAATGCCATATTGATCTGAAACAGCTGAAACTAAAATATCCAGTAGTTAAAGCAGTATTAAGTAACTCTTGCCCCTAGAGGCCATAAGCGCAACTGCAGGTGTCGTAGCAAGTTGCGATTTTTTAACGTATTAATTGTCCGTGAGAGTAAATACTACGCTGACAGAAAAAGCGAAGGGAGAGAGGGATATTGTTCATCCAATTACACGATTGAAATATGTTTTTTCACTCAAACTTAGCTGTAAATACTGTTTAAGTGGCGCTAGCCCGCAGTTAGCTTTGCCCGTTAGCCTGTTAGCTTCTTTTTGTGATTCCATTAGTGTGTATTGGTGACTCCGACCCGGTGGCAGGGAAGTTGCAAATGTGGTTTTCTGGCCAGAGACACCAGGGGGAGATGAAAGCAACAGCAGAACTAAGCAACAAGTTACTTAGTTCTGCTTTAAACTTCCTTATTGTCCAAACGATCTCACACTAAGCCCCTCCCACCCTGCTCCTCTTGCCCCCCTTTGCTGTGCAGCTGCTTCAATAAAGAGAAGCTGGTGTGAAGCTTTGGTGAGTGTTTTTACCCCACAATGAAAGGATTAGCAAGAGATGGAGAGTTGATGAAAGCATTTCCTGGACAGGTCAGACCTCAGGAGGAGCTTTCTCTGAGCTGCCAGACACTGGGCAAGATTCAAAGGTAGCACTCGTGCTTCACAGCAAGAAGGTCCCGGGTCCCCCAGCCAGGTGTTTCTGTCCATGACTCCACATCTGGGTCCCCGGGCGCAGCACCGCCGTCGCCCACTGCTCCTGATGGGTCGCCCCAGCGGCATCAAAGGATGGGTCAAATGCAGAGGACAAATTCCCCTATGGGGACAATACAAAGTAAAGGGGAGTGGGGAGGGTTTGTCATTATTGAGCCTGACTTACTGAGGTTGATAACCACTAAGATCTACAGGAAACATAACAGATGGATCAGACCCGTCAGTGCCTCCTACAGATAAAGGGGAACAGCAGGAGAACAACAGGCTCTGGATTCAGAAGTTCCCATAGGGTCTACAAAGATAATAGAAGAACACAATAACAGACCATCCACCTCTTCTCAGTCTCTCCTCAGAGTTAGGAACTTCACCAAAACATGCACACCAGGTGTCAAGGGTGAAAGGCTTGGGACATCAATGTCTGATTCTCAATGGCCAGGACGCTTCCTCCGTAGTCCACGTCGTTGACCAAGATGAGTGTCCTCTTACATTTGGAACAGCTGTTTTGGAACTGTTTTGTAAAAGAAGAAGCTGTTTATAAACTGGTTTTATATTTAGTAGGTCCAGCTTACTGCTAATGACTACAATTGCAGACTTACGTTAACAACCATAGGCCTCATTTTTCAATATATATAAGCTTATTTATTAGGCCTTTCATTAAGATTAACTTTAAATAAACCTCATTTTTACATCTTTATTTTTTTATTTTTTGGCACAAACGTGGAACAAACGTTTTATAGTCAGTACAAACATATTTATGTGGTTTCAGCAGCTGCCGCCGAGCTGCCATGTACAGTTACTGACATCACACACTTATGTGTGATGTTAGCTGTAAAACACTGTGGCCCAACGCTCCCCGCTATAAAGTATAATCTTAAGATTACTCAAAGACTCGTGGCTCTAGGCTGGTTATACCGGTGTAAATGGTAATCCCGCTGTACATATCATTTGTATGCGCACTACAGCTGATTTTGACTGGAGTCAGGACAGAGATCGCTGCTAATAGGGCTCAGCTACAGCAGCATCAACACGACACGACAGGCTTTAGGGGCAGATGGACTCCGGAAATCGCACCTTGGACCTACTTGAATGCAAACCACTGCACCACGACCACAAGTCTGACCTTTGACTGGGTTTCAGAAACTCCACTGGCCTGAAAAGACATATCTTAAAGGGATACTTCGGGATTTTTGACATTGGGCCTCATTTCCTAGTTATCCAGAGTGTTGTTGATGTCTGGAGATATTTTTTCCTAAATTCATGCAGTTCTTATATTTGAAGAGTCTAGTGGCGCTAGGCTAGGGCAAGGCTAAAGCATTTCTATGGTATCAGTTAGCCTGCATTAAAAACAGTCTGACCCACTCCACAGTGCACCTGAGGTAAATCACTTATAACACCAGACTAACCATATAAATGTCTGTGTCGATAGAATAATTATAACCATTTTGCATTTAAAATAACTTATATTTGAGCAGCATCAGCTTCGTGGCTGTAAGCTAACGCAGCGGCGGAGTGATCTGCGAGAAAATAGTCCCTCAAAATGCGGTAATTCATGTGATACAAGGTCAGTTATATTTCAAACATTATTCTATTAACACAGACATTTATATGGTTAGTCTGGTGTTATAAGTGATTTACCTCAGGTGCACTGTGGAGTGGGTCAGACTGTTTTTAATGCAGGCTAACTGATACCATAGAAATGCTTTAGCCTTGTCCTAGCCTAGCACCACTAGACTCTTCAAATATAAGAACTGCATGAATTTAAGAAAAAAAATTATCTCCAGACATCAACAACACTCTGGATAACTAGGAAATGAGGCGCCAAAAATCCCGAAGTATCCCTTTAACTACAACTAACTTTCACTTTTGTATTTTCAACAAACAAACGCAGTATAAATAGTTATGCAATGTCACTATGTCCAAAGAAAAGCAGCTTCAATGCCAGTTTGAACCTTATGTCACGTTTTCAATGACCTAATGACCGGTGCCTGAGCCGAGCCCGACCGTACGACCCGCGGAGAGACGACTGAACTCTGTTTCACTCAACAAATATCCACAAATCCAAGGATTAGACCGAGGCTTTTCTCGTCCTCCTGAGTTTCACTGCTGCGCCTTCGCCACGAGCCCCGACTCGCACCCCTGCAGACGGGACAGTCCGGAGGGGACAAAGGCCACGTGTGAGAGTCAGTGCTGGGATTACGGTCTTTAACTGGGAGCAGCGTCTCTGGGAATTGTTCGTCACAACACATTTTTCTATGCAGGACGACTCATTCTGTCCGGTCGAAACTCCAGGCCCTTCCCTGAGCCAAAATAAACACACACAAAAACGAGACGGAAACGAGGATGAAAACATTTAAAAACGTGAGAAACAGCGATGGAAAAGAGGCAAAAATGTGATTTTAAAAAAAGTTAAAAAAGCTACGAACACATGGCAACAACACAAGGAAAAATATCCGTCAGTTTTGTTGGTCTTAGCTTTCAAAGGAGGTTAAATTAGATACATGTTTTAAAATTGTTTTAATGAAATTGAATTTGTTCAATTTGAGTCGGTTTGAACAAATCTAAGATGAGATAGAAGATAACCCAAAAAGGTAGTAGTAATCCAAGAGGATGTTACGCAGCAGCCTCTCCTCTCGCTCGTGGTTAAATACTGTGAGGGTGATATAAGAGAAGCGAGGAGAAATGCACTTTAATCAGCTCAGGAAGAGGAAAGTTTCACTGCAGCAGGAAGGGAAAGACGGGAAAAATTGATTTAAAGAGGGGTATTATGCTTTTTTCAATCACATAGCACCAGTCTATAGCATACTACAATGATGACGTAACCTTCTGTTGGTCTGTATATGCAGTAAATTAAAATAACTGCCTTGAATAAAATTGCTCTCTCAAAATGGCTGTACTGAACGTCTTGAAATAGGCCTCTGTCTCTTTAAGAAGCTTTCCGACACGCCCCCTTCAGCACACTGCTGTGGCATCTAAACAACACTACTGTGCGGGGAGGGGGCTCTGCTGAGCTGAGGAGCAGTGGTTGGTGGCTTGGCTGGTGACGAAAGGTCCAGAGGCGTCTCCAGTAGGTGGGGGCGTTCCTAGGAGGACTGAGGCATAGCTACACCTAAAATGGCTGCCGTCTAAGTTTTTACTGATTACTCAAAAATATGTGAATGAGCCAAGGCAACACTCCAGGCATGTGTTTAATGAGGGAATGACATAATAACATGATATAAAGCTTGAAAAAGTCCATTTTACATAATACCCCCTCTTTAAAGTTGATCCATTTTGCCTCGTCAGAGCAGTGATCCAAACGTCCTCATGCAGCGAGTATTCATTCGTTCCCCGCGCGAAAAAAAAGAGGCGTCCAAGCGAGAGTAGTTCGGCCACACTCGCTCCGAACCACAGAGCGGCTCCGAGACCACCTGTTTCAGCCGCACTCAGAGCAGCTGTTTAGACCATCTGTAAAGTGCTGCGGTTGGATTCACACTAGGGATGCACCGAACCGCTTTTTTAGCTCCCGATCCGATACACTTCATGCTGGCCGATACCGATCCGATACGGTCTTTTTGTATTATATTATAGCCTATGGATATTAGGCTACAGTAGTTTCACCAGTTGGCTTTTCTGTTTTTTATAAACATGCAAGAAGTTTTGGCTTTAGCTTTGAATTTTAAATTACAACGTTTTTAAGAAGCAACTAAACACCAAATCAAGTTTTTTTTTACTGATAAACTGTCTCAATGGGTGTCTCATAGTGTTGTCCACTGGTCCCTGACATTATTCTGACATTATAGCGCAAACATGTGTAAAATCCTAACTTTGGCCTGAAAACGAATGGGTTGCGCCCCCTTCAGGGTAAACTCTGCTACTAAATTAGAATTTCCTGATTGACTGGAGACGTGTCCACGGCCTCCACAGAACGTCATGAGCCGCACCAGCTCCACACATCGTCACTCACCCCCCGCATGTCACCCCCAAACTTCAGAGACCGCCTCTTTCGCGGCAATTTTTGACTTTTGTTTGTGGGTGGGGAAAAGCTTTGCCACGCCCGTGTAGGTACTCTTTAAGAAGCAGGTGTTAGTGGCAGGTTAGCAATAGTAGCCTAGCTTAGCGATAGCATGAAGGCCGTGAATCTGGGGTCCTGGATCTGCAGAGGCTCCAGTTTACCACTGTGCTGCGATAACACTTGAACCTGCTGGAGCCGCTGCAGATCCAAGACTGTCTTTTGTATCGGACCCAGCCAGTCATCAAATCCGTTTAAATCCGGATTGGCTACTGATACTGAATATCGAATACTAACTTGAGCCTGTGTGAAAACGCCCTCCAATTCGGAAATGTGCCCCCTTTAATGCACCAGGTCTAGAGCAGAAAGAGATCGAGCCGAGTAAGTGATTTGGACATGTGTCATTTTGGAGTGTCCTCTAAATGTATAAAAACAGTCCAAGTCACAGCTTCTGGATTCTCTCCCCTTAAATAAAAACCCACAGTCTGTCGTTTTGAGTCAGAAGGACTTGACTTTATATATACTATATCTTTGGGGTGAACCACATTTCTTTTCGTGACTTACCGTGACCCTGGGGACGTCCTGTCCTGGCTCCGCCTCTTCCTCCTCCTCTTCCTCGTTCAGATACAGAAGGTTCTGGACCCTCACCGCCGGCTCCGGGTTGTGTCTGTCCACTGGGCACAACAGGAAATGTACAAACGCTAAGGATAAAACAATCAGATTTCTACAAGACAAGAACGGACCGTCTTAAATCAGAGAAATATCTTCAAAAGTGTCGAATTAAGGCAGAATAGATTTACCAACGGAACAGCATCATGTTTGCTTGAATTAAACTAATTAATCTTCAGTGATGAAACGTGACAAACAAAGCTAAGGTGTCCGTGATGTTAGACCGACCTTCTTCCTGGAGGATGAAGTCTCGCGGGAACATGATGCCGCAGCCCATAATGTCGCCCTTAAAACAGCGTGGACCGAAGACGTCTCCCACTCCACTGCCCTGGAACAGCTTCCCGTCATCTGTGGCGAACAGAAGTTTGGCAAAAACAGTATTTAAGTGAAAGAGTGGTGTTATAAACTGTAACAAGGAAACGACCGAGAGTCTTTTCTAAACGGCGGTAAATGACCAAACACACATCAGCAGTGGGTGAGTTTTGTGATTCATAATCCTGTTCGAATATTAGCGTGGACTGAGGAACCACTGATAAAACCACAACACTGACACACGTCCGCCCTTCGCTGATTGAACCTCCAAACGCACTTGATGCCATGGTCACCAGACTCAATCGCTACAACGGTGAATCTGGATTTTTAGATTATTAGAGTGGGGTGAAAGCTAAGGCTTTACCTGAAAGAACAGCTCACAGTAAAAGAGGCAAAGTGCAATGAGAAACATCCAGCAAACTGTCAGACCAGTTTTGCGCCACAGTAGCCCCAACAACTGCACGGTCGGCCAAGCGGCTAAACAAGATCTTACAAAGTAATTTTTGGGGAAACTCAAAGGGCCAGATCTTCCAGTGTTTCCCACACATAGACTGGTCTGTGGCCACAGAATCAACTCCGCCCGCCACATATTGCGTTTCGTATTTATTTATTTATTTTTCCTTGCATTTTTTCAATTTTTAAAACGCTATTTAAAACTTTTACAAAATTCAGCAGCTCGTGTCCTGACAAAGACCAGGAGGCGGGACCACATTACACCGGTTTTAGAGTCGCTGCATTGGCTCCCCGTGTGTTTCAGGATCGATTTTAAAGTTCTTTAATGGTTTTTAAATGTCTTAATGGTCTTGGTCCTTCTTATCTTTCAGAACTGCTTTTACCTTATGAACCTTCGCGGTCCCTGCGCTCCTCTGGCAGGCGTCTCCTAGTTATTCCTAAAGTCAACAGAAAGACTCACGGCGAGGCGTCTTTCCAGTATTACGGCCCTCGCCTCTGGAACGACCTGAGGAGGAGCTCAGGACCGCAGAGAACGTTCATGTCTTTAAGAGCAGGCTATAGACCCACCTTTTTAGCTTAGCTTTTAACTGACATTTATTTATTTAATCCTAATTATATATTGTGTGTATATGTGTGTGTGTGTGTGTATATATATATATATATATATATATATATATATACACACACATACACATATATACGTATGTACGTATGTATGTGTGATGCGGGGCGTATCGTTTTAAATGTAATCTGTAAAGCACTTTGTGATACCTTTCGGTATGAAAAGTGCTTTATAAATAAAGTTTGATTGATTGATAAGTCTCGTCTACAGTCTGCATTTGGAAATGCAACGACGGGCCCAAAGCTTTAGAAGGGAGAAACAAGCCCACATTGTTAAAAGACCATATTAAAGAGAGAGCAGTGCTCTGTCCTAAACTGTTCTGAGCTTCTCAGATCAGACTGGCCGTTCTCACGGTCTCTGTGATGGTTGAACATTACCTAAATGCTTGAGCTATAAACAAGTTGAACACAATCTTCAATCACTTTCCCTACAAAAAGAAAACAGTCGTTTCACAGACAGTGATCATCAAACAGTAACCTGCCCTGTCCCAACTGTGAGAGCTTAAAGTATGACATAAAACGCTGTTTTGACGCCTGGGGAATCCTCAGAGAAGAGGGTTCTTGTACGACACTTGTCTTCAAAGAAAGAACAACAACGATCCCAAAGAAATCTTCAAAACAACAGCTGGGAACGGGTCCAAGACACGAGGCGAGCGCGGAGGCCGCGTGCAGACAGGTCGTCCCGGCGGATACAGGTAAATATTTACGGGGTCGCCATGACACCCAGCTCAAGAGGACTTAAACAATCTCTATCTGAGCCGCTCACCAGGAGATGGAGACGCATCGGAGCAGAGACATGCGGGACTTTCACAAAATAACAGCCCTCTGACGCAAGGCCTGACATTTAAAAATAACCAAAGATTTTAAAGCTTTTCCTGTGGGTTAGAGTCATAATATGGTAATGTTAGAAGGACGAGGCTTTCATGGACAGAACACATTAATGCAGTTGTTAATAACTTAATGGGACAAGCCATTGCTGTTTAAAATGTCATTATATGAAATGTAACACTATAGAAATAACCAAGTCTTTGGGCCCAATGTTCCTCCTGAAGCAACAACAATGTTGCTCAAAGTTTGGCTGAGCCGTGCGGTGTGCTACAAACTAGGGCTGCAAGGTTTATCGATATCGAATAACAATCGAGGTTTTGACTTCTGCAATATATAATCTTAAGAGGCTGAGGTTTTTGATGATTCAACACTCACTCTATCAAACTGTTTTTAGTCCATTGTTTTCATAATGAATGTTGGAATATATTAGCAGGTTTTAGTTCATGACCGACCGGCTCTTTTGAACAACTCTTTAATCTCTTACCGAGTGCTGAGTCCAGTTCAGCTTCTTAACTGAAGCTTTCAGCCTATAGGCCAGAGTAACGACTCATCTCAAAGCAAACACCTACAAAACTCATCTAAATGGTTCTTTTTCCCCCCGTGTTGTCGTCAGTTTGACTTTTTTTTCCGTCACGTTTTTGTCGCTCTTTTGTCGCATTTTCATCCTCGCTTTCTTCTCATTTTTGTCACTCTTTTCAGAAGCTTGTAGATTTGGGTAAAGCCAAAACCAGAGAAAATGTGCTCGGTACAGGTACACATCAACTCGTCTAAGCTCAGGTAAGAACATATCTCAGTGTGGAAAACGATGGCCTGTTCCTTTAATATGATGTTAAAAACCAAAGCTTTGTTAGTAAGATGTGTCGGTATGAAAACAGTTTGAGCGCAGAACTTATCTGATGGTGTCCCGGGGAAAACAGGGTGCGACTTTGTGAACGCTGCGGGTGTTGAGTGGGAGCGTGTGTCTCTGGTGAAGTTTAAAGCGGTTCGACGGTAAATGAAGCTTATGACATGTGCTCATTATGGACTGATTTCAGCTGATAAGCCCCACAGCTCCCGCACACGACCACGAACCATTTACCAGCCGAGTCACACTCACTTTAAACAGGTCAAGTTTCACATGAGGCAAAACTTCCGATAGGACTGTGCTGCGGAAATGAAGGTCCGTGAGGTTACATTTTTGTGATTCAACTCAGACTGCATTAACATTGGCAACGTACTTGAACTGGTCTCTCAGTTTAAGCACCTCGGAGTCAGACTGGACTCAAATTCTACCTTCAAGAAACATTGTTGTAAACACTATACAATTCAACCTCCATAACTCTAAACAAATCAGGCCTTTTGTCTCCATCTCTGCTGCTAAATCGTATCTTCATTAGGCCCGAGCGCCATCAGGGCTGGCGAAGGGGCTCTTGTAATCGTATAGAGCGCACAAAACGAGCGCGAAGCGCTCGCCTCCTCTCAAACATGCACTAACGCACTCCTCTCCTCGTGCACGTTCCGTGCACGTGCACATGTATCAGAAAACGAACATTGTAATGGACGGTGCGCGGAGCGCACTCCCCCAAAGTGCGAACAAAACGCATAAAACGAGCGCGAAGCGCTCCCCTCCTCTCAAACACTCACTAACACACTCCTTTTATCGTGCACGTCCCGTGCACATACTGTACATATATAATGCAAAAATCAACATTGTAATTGTACAGAGCCCGAAAAGTCACATATTTTGGCCCAAAATTCAAACCCGATCCGACGCAACTTTTGACTATTTCCAAATTTTGAATTTCAAAATAGTGGCGCCACCTCATTTTTTTAGAACTTTAAAAGTTATCCAAATTACGTTTCTACGTTTTTTATGCGGCGAAGCCGCAAACTGTACGAAGTATTTTTGATTTTTCGCAAACAAAAAATGTCTCCGAGTCCGATTTCGCTCATTTTGGGATCAGTTGTTAAAGTCACAGTCCTAAACACTTTCATTTGGCAAAATTCAAATTGGGCGCGATAGCGCCCCCTATAGGAATTATATGGAGAGTACAAATTTTAGTTTTACGAAAATTAAAATAATTTGGCACAAAATTCTATTTGGTCGTTCCGATCAGAAAAGTCAATCACACCCATACCATATTTTTCACGGTGTTGCCGTAGCGATGACCAGAACGTCCCATTTTATTCTGATGGAAAAATGTTAAACTCCATAATTCAGCGAGAGGTGAGGAACCAAAGGTATATACACATTTTTCTCTGTATAATGTCTTAATTGAGCGCGGAGTGCGCGTTAGCGCATTCCAAAATCCTAAAATTAAGACCCTTGGGAAAAAAGTGAAAAACAAACATAAAGGCAGTAGCAATACCATAATTTAGATTGAGGGGGACAAAAGGGCGCGAAGCGCCCCCTTGCTTTAGGCAGGGCGGTCGGCGAGGGCTGATAATCGCCGCTTGCGGCTATATTTGTATGATGTTCTCGCACATAGACTAGGAGTGTGACAATATATCGATTTTCCGATATATTGCGATATTTTGTGGACGATACGATACCAATACTTTTTATTCCGATAGATACATTTGATGATGTCATGCATACTAATGAGGCAGCAGTGCTCCACTGTTTTCAGTCAATAGAGGCAAATAATGATCAAGAATTCAGTCAGGACAGCAGGGGGCAGCACTACAGTTTTAAGCACTGGACCAAACACGGTCACACAAATAAGTAAGGGATAATGTATAGAACGCCGGTCAAATTATCCCGCTTATTATACGGCTGTTTGCCAACTGAACACACACAAATAAACTTCATACACTTTTATGAAGACAGAAAGGTTTATTTAATGATTTCCGCGGCAAATAGTTCCCAAATGTTTGCTATGTTTAAATGTTTCTTTGCAAATCTCTAATCTGAAACTCTCTGTTGTGTTTTTTAATAATGTGTTCTGTTTGAAGCTGAGCTGTATGCATTTGTTTTCAGTGTGAAGTCCGTCACTCAGCTCCGCGGTGTGTTTCTCTCTCTCCGCAGCGGGACGTTTCTAAACGCTGTTATTGCTGCACTCGACATGTTTTCTAAGTTTAGCAAGAATTCACACCGGCACAGAGGAGTAAAAACACTGGTCTGAGCCGACTTGAGAGGTGAAAGGAGGAAATGAAAAAAAAAAAAAAAAGTATCAATTTGAAACTTTTGGAGCACATCACTGATATACAGACTCGATCAAAAGTGTAAGACCAGTTGAAAAAATAGCAAAAATCACATTTGCATGGGTGAATCTTAACTTCAATATGCAACAAGATGAAAAGGGAGTGAGACAAAAAAGAAAGTTGATTAAAGATTTTATAGAAAACTACAAATGAACTGAAATGGTCTGTTTTTGCAGCTGATCAATCTGTGCAAAAAATTCGGATTCAGAATAAATTTCTGTCAGTGTTCCTTCGCTGTAATCTGTAAAACATTTTGCACTACAACCTTGTTTGCCATGGGAGACCCTACCAGGGCACGAAGCCCCCGACAACAGAGCTCCAGGATCATTCGGGCTCCAACCCCTCCACCACCTTAAGGTGGCGATTCCAGGAGGGAGGTACAGAGTTGATCTAAACAACCTCACTGCAAAAAGTGGATTCTAAGCAAGTAAAACATTTCTTATTTTAAGAAATAAATTCTTATTTTTTCCCTAAAAATTTAAAATGTCTCATCCAGCTAAATTGTCTTGAGAAAGAAATTCTTATTTTAGGAAATAAAATCTAACCATTTATTGTTCAGATATATTTGCTAAAAAAAAAAAAAAAAGATATTTTTTCTTGTAACAAGAAAAAAAGACTTGACTTGAATCTTCAGCATTAGACAGAATATTTTTTCTTATTTTAAGAAAAAATAAGAAGTGGTCTTATTTTAAGATGATTCTCCTTAAGTTGTGTCTGATATTAAGTGTATTGATGTTTAAAATAGGTCCTACATCAGTAAAACAAGTCATGTTATAAGCAAATATTTCTTACACTAGTCTTGAAATCTTGAGCGGGCGGCACTGTAGCACAGCGGTTAGTGCTCTCGCTTCACAGCTAGAAGGTCCCGGGTTCGATTCCTACCTGGACGGGGCTTTTCTGTGTGGAGTTTGCATGTTCTCCCCGTGTCTGCGTAGGTTTCCTCCGGGTACTCCGGTTTCCCCTACCACTAAAAACATGTACAATAGGCCAGGATGAATGAGAGAGTGTTTGAGAGTGCACATGGGGGACGACGGATGGAAATTAGCCCAAGGCCACAATCCGGTGTGGCTTGTTTACATGCATGAGACCCATGTATGTTCATTAACATGCACTGTCCCAACCAAATAAATAAAATAGAAAACTTTGCTTAGATCTACGACACAAAAGTAAAATTATTCAGATTCTCTTTCCCAGAATAAGAATTTCCTTACATTTTTTTTATAATTTAGAACATTTTGCTTAAATCAAGCAACATTTAAGCAAAATACTCCACAATTTTTCATAAAATAAGAATGTTTTTCTGAAATTCTTCCATTTTCTGAGGACATTTTGCTTAATTCTAGCAATTTATTAGCTTCAATTTAGTGTTTCTTGTTTTATAATAAGAAAAATATTCTAGAAATAAGAATTCTTAGCAAGAAAAAATGCTTACCCCATTGGCAGATTTTTTTTGCTTAAAACAAGACAAAATGTCTTATTTTAAGAAAACAAAATGAAACGGACCTGTACTTTTGCATAAACATCGACTGAAGTATGAAAAGTATGCGCTGACCCAACAGGGCAGAAGCGTCGCAGCCGATCCTGGGGGTCAACGCCACGAAGGCATATAAACTTTACTGTACAAATACGAGGAGCATTACATACATCGCCGGCGTCGTGCGGCGAGATCAATATTTTACACCGAGGATGAAATACCGAACAGCAGGAGATCTTCAGGCCAGAGGAGTCAGGTTAAGACACATAAGCAGTAGCAAAAGTTGATTTAGCGGAAAAAATATTTAGATATGTGGATGATTTTAAGGTAATCTCGGCCGCTCAGTGACAGACGTGTTGTGACATGGCCGTCGCGCAAGAATTCCAAGGTGTCAAAGTAATTTGGGGTCGAGAAGTTTGTTTTCTGTACCTTTCAGTCGTTGTGGGACAGCAGCTTCAGAGGTGGGAAGAGTAAAATATTTACTCAAGTAAGAGTAAAAGTCTGATTCATGTTTCAGTAGTGACATAAATGATGAGAAACAAAACATGAAATGATGTGAAAACTGAAATATTTTCAAAGAAAATACCAATAAAACCAGGGGTGGGCCGAGCAGCTCTTAGACCAGGGGTGAGCATTTCATAAGGGGCCACATAAGAAGCCTGAATTGAGTCGGAGGCACCAACAATAAGTCGAACTTATTCTGCAACTTTATCCTATTGTACATTACACTAAATTGTGTATTTGAATATCTGATATTGGTATTTAGTAGGACTATTATTTTCTGTAAATATTTAGCCACATCAAGCCAAGGACGTGCATGTGCATCGTTATTTAGGTTATTCAACTTGTTATACTCTTTAACTTCTACCATCGCACTGAAAGCACTCTGTGCTTCCTTCAAACTTGGCAGGGGTCTCCAAGTAAATTTCCCTAGGGCCATAAGGGGAGTGTATTGCCGGAGTCCATAAACAAAAGCTCTAAAATAATATGTTTTGATTGGGAAATACTATTGAGGAAACTTTTTTTCAATAAATGAATAATAATGAGCCTGACTGGACTGTAGCCAATGTGTTGTTTATATCCTGATCTATCATGTCAGTGCCCTCTGCTGGACACATATGGAATTATTTCCTTCTATTTTTATTTAATCAGCCCCTAGTGGCTGGAGTGAGCATTCTGGTAATTTCTTTAAAAAAAAAAATCACAACTCCGCAAAGGAATGGGCTAGAGATAGGACTAGGGATGTGGCCCGCGGGCCGTAATTTGCCCAGGTCTGTCTTAGACCGTCCCAGGTCCTGCTTCAGTGGAGAGTTTCAAGTCGAAGCTTAAAGGGATACTTCGGGATTTTGACATTGGGCCTCATTTCCTAGTTATCCAGAGTGTTGTTGATGTCTGGAGATATTTTTTTCTTAAATTCATGCAGTTCTTATATTTGAAGAGTCTAGTGGCGCTAGGCTAGGGCAAGGCTAAAGCATCTCTATGGTAAAGTCTAGCCTGCATTAAAAACAGTCTGACCCACTCCACAGTGCACCTGAGGTAAATCACTTATAACACCAGACTAACCATATAAATGTCTGTGTTAATAGAATCATTTTAACCATTTTGCATTTAAAATAACTTATATTTGAGCAGCATCAGCTTCGTGGCTGTAAGCTAACGCAGCGGCGGAGTGATCTACGAGAAAATAGTCCCTCAAAATGCGGTAATTCATGTGATACAAGGTCAGTTATATTTCAAACATTATTCTATTAATTAGAAATCTCTAAATTTAGAAGAAAAAACAATAATCCGCACAGGCTGCTGCAATTGCTCACCAGCTCGAGACGCATCAGCCCTTCATCAGACAGTTTAAAGAGGCTCTCTCCTCTTCGACGCCCCAGGATCAATTGTTTTATAGGTTTCTGGTGAGAGGGTTCGTCAGGAGTGAAGACATTCCAAACAGTTGATCCTGGAGCGTCCAAGAAACCACTGTGATGGAAAGTCAAGGCGCCATGCGGACCACTCGTACAGCCATTGGGTCATTACACAAATATCAACTTTTTGTCATATAAAAAGTTGTATCATGCACCTTTAAGTACACAGAATACTTCTTTTTGATGCGTCACAATGAAGATGTGTCGCTTAAAAATGTACAGTGTCAAGAGTTGCTTTTGTGTTTGTTTTTTACTCTAGTAACAGTACAGATACTTTTAATATTACTCAAGTCAAAGTAAAACTGAATGGAAAAACCTCTTGCAAAGGTACAATGACTTCAAAAAGTTGCTAAGCACTTGATTAAACGTAACTGTGTACTACCTGCCTCTGGCTGTGACACGACCTGAACCTTTAGAAAAACACTGTAATGCACTAAACCTGTCAGCGGGTTGTTTCATCAGATACCGGAGCATTAAGATCTGAAAACCTGATGGAAAAGCAGCGGCGATAAGATTATTTCCTCTCACGGTTATCTGCTGGTGCCCTGCGATGTCTGAGACACAAAAAACTGATATTGTAAATGAGCAAATCCTCCAAACAGCAATTTCAAATTGATCTTGTAGACGATATATTCCCCACCGCCAGTTAAAAGTGTTACTAGAGTTTGACCGATATGGGTTTTTCTCCGGCCAAAGCCAATTTTGGGGGATTTGATCGGCCGATGCTGATATGTGATATTTTGACTTTTCCAAATGTCTCAACTATATTCCTGTTTATGCTTGTGAACTGTAAGATGTGTCAGTGTTTAACTGTGACAGCAGGGGGCGCTTTATTCAGTAGGTACTTCAGAGGGACCTTGTTGGAAAGACAAAAAACAGCAGATTCCAAAACTAAACTATCTTTTATGATTCTGAAATTATAAGCAAACATTTGCAACATTATCTGCCTCTTTCTGCAAACTGCATTTGTGGTTTCTGTTCCACATTGTTTTACTGGATACTTTTGTACGTCTTTGCCGTGTTTTTGTGGCGGTTTGGTGGATTTTTTTTTACTGCAGAGAGAACATAATGATCCTGAAGAAGCAGCTTTTTAAAGGTAAACAAACAGCAGCTTATGAGATAAAGATATTTGAGAACGACACATCTTCTTCTGAAACACTGAGGAGGCAACAAGAGCCCCCACACCTGCAGCACAGAGGCGGCGTCACAAGAGGCGCAACAGGAAAACAAGGAAGGGACAAAGGAGGAGGTATCCGGGCGAGACTCACAGCTAGAGCTGGGCGATTTCCCCCCCCCCCCCCAAAAAAAAAATCTGCGATTTTTTATAAAAAATTAGATTAGATTAGATTTTTTTTCTCCTCCATTTAAAACAAAATAACAGCGAACTGTAAATATATTTTAAATATATATATTTATTGTATTCAATGAAAGTGCATCAACATAAACAAATTTGTATAGGCAACCCTTTAACTGAAAAGTCACTGCGCTACACTGTTATTATTCATTCACTCGGTGGTGGTAAACTACTATTGTAGCCACAGCTGCCCTGGGGTAGACTGACTCTCTCACTCACTACATTCGCCAGGCTTCCTGATGTTCCCAAACAGTCTCCCATCCAAGTACCGACCAGGCCCTTCCTGCTTAGCTTCAAAGGTCTGACAGGATCAGGCAGAGCAAAGGCGGGACGGCTATTGCTGTATTTCGATTGAGCTAAAACAAAAACATCCTGAGGTGGGCTCTGTTCTTCATATTTATACAGCAGGACCTTCTTCAGAGAGGGGGCCAGAGAGCTAAAATAAATAAATAAATAAATAAATAAAAATTCTAAAAAATAAATAAATATATATACATCTAAAAAAATCAATTTTTTGAAAATATGAATCGATTTGACCTACCAACTCGATTTTTAAATCTAATCGATTTTTTTCCCAGCCCTACTCACAGCTAAGCCACACATGCCTTCTATTGTTCCGGCTAATGGACGTTCACTGGAGAATAAAACTAAAATAAAAATAAAGGACACCACGCTCTGGAACAGGGACACACTCAGGAGGTGCTGAACTGTTTCAGAGGATCAGAAGAGACTAAAGGCAGCCATGTTTCCTCCAGGTGCTACAGTTTCCTCTCCCTCCAAGAACATGCTGGTCAGGTTGACCCACAACGGCAGCGCAGCTCAGTCGCAGCAGCTCAGGACTAACACCTGAACACTATTTCTTTGCTTGTACAAATAAAGCACTTACTTACAAAGGGCTCATTGTAAAGCTCTGACTGAGCTGTTCCCACACAAAAAAACCCGGGAAGTCTCGATCACTTTCGGTTCCAGAGATATCGGCCAATTATGGGCCAGATACATCTCCAAGTAATACAATAACTACAAAGCTGATACAATGAGTTACTTTTATCCCATCGCTCTTTTCTCATGGCATTTGTGCATCAGTAATATTGGGTACAACTCCTAAAACTACGACGAGTCCCTGTGGCTCCATAAATATACTGTATCAATGTAGAAGTGTGGCCTCCTCACCTGCGTGGTACGCCACTGACCCCCTGCTCCAGCCCGGGTGCCTGTTCTTCGGGTAGTCCTGGAAAAAAAACACACACCAAAACAAAGAGCATTAGCGCAAATCAAGATATTTATTTGATCCAGGATTTGGTGATCATTTTAAACACATCTCACTCATCATCTTACATTCGGCAGGAGCTTCAAATCGCCTTTGTCCCTTTTTGATTTAGACTCTTACTTCCATGTCAACCATCGATAAAAGTTCAAAACTACGCTGAAGAAAAGATATCTGCAACAGTAAAATAAGCACCGCCTTTTAACACCTGTCAAGCCGACAGCGGTCTGAGCTGAACAAATGGAAAGAAAAGGTTGGAGGGAAAATGAAAAAGAGAGAGAGATGAACAAATATATCGATGAAAGACGAGAAACACTGAGGAATGCAGCGCCTTCTCCAAAAACGAAGGCCAAAATCTATATCCAGCCTGAGCCGCAGCCGAGGATTCCTCTGGCTTCGAGTCAGAGGAGAAACCCGTCCGACACGTACTCCCCCGACACACAGGAACCACTTTTCCTGGGGCAGGGGAAAAGTCTGTAATTAAAGCTGGGATGATCGATCTATTTTCTTGTGGGAGAGTTCATTTTGGTACGACTTTACAGCCGGAGGTGGTTAGATTTTGAGGATCTGTACGTCACTTTAGTAAGAATACGCTCTACTCCACTACATTTGTAAAGAAAAACTGCTTTTGTCTCATTCAAAAGCTTGATGATGATGCACACACGAGCAGTAGGCGACGCTGTGAAGATGTACCGTCTAAGCTACTGACTCAAGGCTGAAACAACAAATCGATAAATCGCTAACTAATCGATTATTGAAATACTTGACAGCTACCGTAATGTTCGGAGTATTGAGTGCACCTGAATATAACCCGCACAGACTACATTTTAAAATATTTTTATTTATTTTACATACTGCATATAGGCCGCACTTGTCTATAAGCCTAAGGTGTCCATGATGTTACAAAGTGCAGTTGAATGCGGCATCAGCGCACTGGAGATACTGGACTATTCTCTCCATACGTCGTCAAATTATCAAAGAGAACGGCAGCCTACGAGCCACAATTAAATAAATACACCATTAAATATTTGAATAAAAATGTAATTCATTAATTAAATACAGTATGTAATTAATTATCGTGGTGGAGGGGTTTGAGCGCCCGAATGATCCTGGAGCTCTGTTGTCGGGGGCTTCGTGCCCCTGGTAGGGTCTCCCAGGGCAAACAGGTCCTAAGTGACGGGTCAGACAAAGAGCGGTTCAGAAGCCCCTTATGAGAGACCAACAGGCCCGGTTAGAACCATGAGGCCCTCCTTCTGTGGACCCACCACCTGCAGGGGGCGCTATAGGGGCTGGTGCAATGAGATTTCCACGACCCGGCAACGGACAAGAGGAAGAAAATGAATGGAAGTAATTAATTACATAAAATAAATGCACCATTAAATAATTCAATAAATGTGTCATTTATTAATTGAATGTTTAATGACTTAATTAAATATTGAAATTAAATAAATCAATGTATTATTGAACTTGTCATTGATTTAAATTACCAATGATTATGTGTAAAAAATAAATAAAAATAATTATTTATTTATTTAATTAATTGTTTCATGGTCCTGTGTTGCAGTATTTCATGAATTAATTTTATCTGTCGCCCATCAAAATTAGTGGGCGGGGCTAAAGCCTGGTTAACTCAAATCTTGTCTAATCCATTGCTTTGGCCTGAAGTGTTTGGAAACATGGCGGCTACGATGATGGAGGACCTTCATCAGCTTGCGGAGTATGTGGAAGCAGGTCCTGCAGACCCCGAGCATACAGTGTAAAGCGGAGGAATTTATTTTAAGTTGTTGGAGTTATTAATTCATTATTCTGGAATTGATTTGCCTTGACTTGATGAGCAGGGTAACTAAACTAATCAAGTTTGACAATAAAATAAATTCATGAAACACTGCAACACAGGACCATGAAATAATTAAATAGATAAATTATATATATTTTACATATAATCATTGCTAATTTAATTAATCAATGACATTTAATACATTGATTTAATTCCACATTAAATTAAACATTTCATGAATTAATGACACATTAATTTAATTCCATATATTTAATTAATTAATGAAACATTTAATTAATTAATGACATAATAAAATATTTAATGGTGTATTATTTATTTAATTGTGACACGTCCAATCCTTCATAACAGCCACGTTTACTTTAAGTGTATTAAGAACTTAAAAGTTTATAAATTTGACTGCATCATTCTTTAAGTCAAACTGATGCTCCGCCCGCACAACGACTCGTCCCGGAAGTGACGCTGCGTTTAGAGTCGCTCTTCTCGGCTGGTTTGCGCACACGGCCTCGGGAGTTTCCTGTGTCTGAAGCCGCTCTGAGTGCTAAACCACTTTTATACGGAGGTTTCTTTTGCTGTTTGTTGTTTACGCCATGCTGAGGAATGCTAGTAGGCTAAGCTACAGCTACAACGCAAAGCCCAAGCCTTTTCCTCGCAAAAGTGATCCACTCTGGGCCTACAGATGTTTAATTTTATCTTTTAAGCGCCTGCCCTTAACTCTCCACAGTCATGTTTAAGTCGCTGTAGCAAAATTACACCGCATTATGATTTATAAAAATGTATTTAGCCCTTGATGTGAAAAAGGTTCCCCACCCCTGCTTTATACCATCAGTGCCTCGGCCACCTTAAAAAAAAAAAGAAAAGAAAAAATATATATATATATATATAAAACTTTAGCTCACTTGCAACCATATGATTTTTCAGCTAAGTCAATCTCTCTACTTATCTAAACCTGATATTGTTTGAAATATAATGTGAATTTCTCATCTGTATCTTTTGGATATAATTTCATCTTCCCCTTCGCTTTCACCTTTGTCTCGTAACTTGAGGAAGTGCTGGCGAGGAAAGAGTTAAAACGTCAGTGTTGTTTATAAACAGTTTTGTAACCAGGAAAGTGGATTTGAGATGAAGATAACTTTTTCAAAGCAGCACGCGCCGCATACGGGAGCTTTTGTGTGGATAGTGATAAGTGAAATCAGTGAAAATCACTCTCAGAGCACTGCACCACCGAAGACACAGCTCACCATTGAGTTTTTCACATGAAGTAGCACCGAGGTTAGTGTTTCTGAGAGATTCTGTTGGGATGGAATCATTTTGGGAAAAACAAGTGTGAATGAAAGATTCAAAATTGGAGAGACGACTGAAATATGACCTGGTAAAATTGTGCAGCAGCACAAGTACTTGATGTTGTAACTTGAGTAAAAGTACAGATACTACTACTGAGCCCACTGCAGCCGTTTCTGTTCATGACCATTCAATGAACAGTTTATGGGAGGCCGTAAAGAAGGTTTATGCACAACTGCAGCCTCTGGAGGGTCCTACAACCTTGATGTTCGGGAGACTCCAGAGGCACCAGCGGCTTCAAAACCTGTTTGCTGCTTTGTAGCAGCTGTTCTATTAATCTGACGTATTTGTCTGGCAGAAACCGTCCTCATTGTGCCTTTATCTGCACAAACCCGTGTGTGCTCTGAATCAGCCACAAATCTCTTAACAGTACGATGATTACACTTAATCTTTCATGAAATATCTAAGGTTGTCATACCTAGTCCAAGGGATTTAAGTATTTCACGCTTTTCATCAGCAGAGAGATCCTTTTTCTCTCCCTTATTGCTTGTAAATGGTGGTCTGCTTAATGATGTGGAACGTCCTTTTTCAGTAGTTTCTCCCTTAACTGGGCTTAACCTGACAACTAATCATCCCAGGCGTCTGAGATTGATGTCAGTGATTCAAAGAGACCTGAGACACAATACCATCCATGTGCCCTATTCAGCCCTATGAGGCAACTCCTGTTGTGATATTGGGCTATACAAAACCATTGATTGATTGAGTTTCATTTAATTTTTTTTTTTTTTTTACCTTTATGGCACTGAAATACAATTTGCATAATAATGCTAAACATAGTGTAGGTATCAAATACTTTCCAGGATCGGCCGCAATATCAGACCCCAGTATCGGATCATCCTAAAATATTACTTCAAGACAAGTAAAAGTTACTCAGTCAAATGAGTATTCAAAGTAGAAAGTGCAGAGTTACGAAAAATAACTATAAATATTGCGGTTCAGCGAGATTCCTGGGTTCACTTAACTTTTTCCTCCCTGTCCGGTGAATGTTTACATGTTATGGCCAATAAAAACTTAACATGTAATTGTTTGCGTGGTATTAGTTTAAGCAGACACTGTTTAGTCATTATGATTTTGATGAATTTTATGACCAATTTAGGCAGAAATGTGAGAATTTTCCTTCCACTGTATCTGTTCAAATGGAGTAAAAGCAATAGCAGTTTCTCTACAAAAATACAACTAAAGTAAAGATCCTCAAAAACTCTACTTTAGTCCAGTACTTGAGTAAATCCCGGTCCTCACTGAGCGCCTCTGCCTATCAGCGCCAGCATCTTCACACTGACGCCGAGTAAACAGGTCCAAAAGCAGGAAAGAGGAGATACTCATCACTATCTACAGCGGAGATCATTCTCTCCATCAGCGCCTTCTAAAGATATCAGCACATCTGTGGATTAGGTCAGACCACAGGGGCACGGGTGTGTGTTGCATTCACGGGGCAGAGGAAAGTTTGCCGTTTTGTTTGTGCGTGTCGACACATCCTCACGGAACGAGGGCACGGCCGTGTTTGTCGACCTTTGTTCCGCGTAAGACCTCATATGACTTCGTAACGCTTTATTGGAAAAAACAAAACAAAGGATACAACGGGCAACTTTAAGGCGCGACACTGCAGGTGAACATGGGGAAAAACTGCGTCTCGTTATAATACTGGATAGAGCCAGGTTACAAAGATCTTTACAGAGGGGATTTGGGATTCTTAACCCCCGCCTTAACCGAGCACCTATTCTCCAGTTCAGCTTTACCCAAATCTAAAAGCTTCACGACTGGAGGTTACAGCCTATACATGCGTTTCCAATGACATCACGCATAGTTCCGGCCGCCATTTTGAATGCCGAAGCAGTACTACAACATGTAACAATATCTCTACTCAGGATGAAAATGAAAGAGTGGCATTTTTATGTCCTCGTAATCATTGCTCATGAAGATAACAGTAAAAACACGGCCCCAGAGACGCACGTTTATGTGATATAATCAGCAAATGTGGCACTGAAGACCAGTCTGTCGAGCTACAGCAGGATTTACTAAAGATCTGCTTCACTCCTCAGACTAAATTAACTCAAAGAGGAAACAGAAAACCTTTCTCTGGGATTTTACAGTCTGTCATGTCAACAGAGTCTCAGTCTGAGTCCGTGTTTAAGCTGCTTAAGATGTTAGCATGCTACCGGTTAGCAACTGTCAATGGCTTCAACACGATAAACACATGTGTGGCTCACATCTATGAACACTGAGGAAATACTACAGTAACAGCTCAGCTCTGACCTCTGTCACACGTTGTATCCAAGGCTAGATGTTTGTGGTTCAGGGCTTTCCCTTGGAGAGGTCAGAGCTGAGCTGTTGAAGCTAAATGCTAACCAGTAGCATGCTAACATCTTGAGCAGCTTTAACACCGACTCAGACTGAGACTGCCGACATGACAAACTGTACTGGTTTCTTCACATAAACATGCGTCTCTGGGGCCATGTTTTTATTCTTATCTTCTTGAGCAATGATTACGAGGACATAAAAATGCCACTGTCAATCAGTTGTCTTTCATTTATAACCTGAGTAGAGATATTATTACATGTTGTAGTACTGCATAATTCTACTTAGGTATTCAAAATGGCCGCCCATTTTTTGTATTTATTGTCTTTTTTGTAGGCGTTTCTGTGTCATGTTTTTGTTGCTTTCTTCATCACTTTATTTTTTATTTTTTGACGCTTTTTTTTATCATGTTTTTGCCACTTTTTTATGCTCTTTTGTTCTATTTCAATCCCCGTTTTCGTCACTATTTTGACAGTTGACACTTTGTTCAAGAAGATTTTAGATTTGGGAAACATGTGCTCGGTTCAGGTGGGGGTTAAGAGGTTAAAAATAACTCAAAAATGCTCTTTTTATATTCCTTTTTAAATTGACTAATGTTGATAATTTAAAAAAAATAGTTTCAGGCCATTTATTCCACAACTAATTCATGTCACCAGTCAAGAAATGTCTATTGATTTACTAAACTCTGAGTGCATCATCATCATTTTGCATCGATTACCCATCACAATCCTACATTAGAGATACATTAGAAACGTATAACATCCCTTCAACCAAACCAATACAAGTCTGCTTTCAGTGTGAGCAGGGGAAAGTTTGGAGTTTGTTTGTGCGTGCCTACACCACCGTAGAGTAAGGGCAGGGCGCGCACTGTGGAGCGACTGATGCAGGTTTGTTTGTCTAACCCGGTGTCGTGGGGTGAGACCTGTAGATTTAGCACGAGAGCAGCGGGTCGACCGTGGCTCATGAGGCCAACGCAGTGTGGAGAATGTGTCGGGGCAGGTCTGTCGCTGTGAGCCGTACAGATAAAAGTGAAATTTAACACTTTTAAATGGGCCTTTACCGAGGAGCGGGAAGATGTACTCACCCCAAACCTCTGAGCCATACTAAAAACAAAATTATTGATAACGGAGAAAACAAACAGGAAGAGAATGTACCACATAAAGCTCTAACAGCGGCCAAAGACAAACCCCGAATGTAAAAACTAGAATAAAGTGCATGGGCTCAGTTCAGGTTAGGGCTGCTCGATTATTGAAAACATTTAAAACGATTATTTGTTGCCTTTAAAAAGATAGTCTTGAATTTATTAATAAAAAAAACTATGCTGAATATTTTCTGTTTTCTGAACAGTCATAAAAGTCCAAATGATTTCAAGTGTCTGTTTCACACCTGCCCCCTGCTGGCCAGCCCTCACACCTGCACAAGTAAACTGAGCAGTGCAGCCTGATGACATCATCACACAGCGCGGTTTGTTTTTATGTCAGGCAAAAGCTTGAGCCATAGGCACGTGAAATGCGAAGGGAAAATAATCCCAGCGGCCTGAAATAATGCAAGTTCGCTTAGTTTCGTGAGATCGCTTGAGATGGACAGGCGGGAGGGCATCCTCAATTATCGTTTTTTTCTCTATTAAAGAGCAACTAAACACCAAATGATAAACTGTCTCAATGGGTGTCTCATAGTGTTGTCTCCTGGTGCCTGACATTATTCTGACATTATAGCGCAAACATGTGTTAAATCCTAACTGTGGCCTGAAAACGAATGGGTTGCGCCCCCTTCAGGGTAAACTCTGCTACTAAATTAGAATTTCCTGATTGACTGGAGACGTGTCCACGGCCTCCACAGAACGTCATAAGCCGCACCAGCTCCACACATCGTCATCAGGTGCTGCCCATTGTCCTGCCCCTGTACCTGTGGTTTATAACCAAGTCCCTCCCACGTAATCAGTCTGCTGTGATTGTGCCAATGCAAATGTCGAGGTCAATCAAGGCCCACACACTCACCCCCAAACTTCAGAGACCGCCTCTTTCGCTGAAATTTTTGACTTTTGTTTGTGCGTGGGGAAAGGCTTTGGCACGCCCGTTTAGGTACTCTTTAAGTTAAAAGGATGAACATCCTCATCATCAACCAAACATTTACTAAAGCTACTACTTTATTTTTTATTTCTATGTTAATTTTTTTTGGAAAGCGTTGTGCTGAAGTGCGGTGTTGTCTGTCTAGTCAAGATTGTTGTCTACTGTATTTGTAATCCTGGCTTGGTGTTAGTTTGTCAAACGTATTGTAACTGTTGAAATTGTTACGTTTTGTTTGTCTTTTTGAATTAAACACACACACACTTTTTATTTTATTTAAAAAAAACTTTTTTTCGATTATGCTATTTTTGTAATTGTTTAGTGTAATAATTGAAATTGCAAACAAATGTCGATTAACTGCACAGCCATACTCAGATTCAAGTCCATGTGTCCAGATTGTAGTTCAGGTCTAGATATCAGATATTTTATTTGGTTTATGTGGTGTGTGGATACTGAACAGCACATGTTATTGAACAAGCATGATGTAGTTTTATTGTCCCAAAATGTGCTGACCCATCCCTTTGATGTAGCCGTGGGCGACCGCAGTGCATCACCCGGGAACTAAACTGTAGATGTGGAGCAAGGCTGGTCAGAATCACCTGGCTGGAGGAGTAGCCTATTGTGCATGTTTTGGAGTAATGGGGGAAACTGGAGCACCCAGAGGAAACCCATCCAGAAACGGGGAGAAACTTGTAAAAACTTGTGAAACTTGTAAACTCCACAAAGGCAGGCCCTCATGGTCTGGGGATTGAACCTGCAAAAGCGCTCGACCACGTTTAAAAAATGACATGAAATTAAGCTAGACCTTTATAGCCCAATAGTAACAGGTTTTGAATATCATTTAAAGGTGCATTATGTAACTTTTTATGTGGATAAAAAAAGTTGATATTTGTGCGTATTTGACCTTGTAGTGACCCAGCGGCCGTATGAGTGGTCAAGCATGGCGCCTTTACTTTCCATCACAGTGACAGTCAACAAGTTTCCCCCCAAAAAAGCTGCTTCAGTCCGACAGCCGTGTGTGCAGGAGGATGCATTTTAAAAGAAAAGGACAGATGGATATAGTGTCCTAGAATATGTCGACCCTTCTATACTCTCTGTCACTACATCGAACAGATCAGTTTGTGGATGCAAAACAACTTTCTCCAACTAAACTCAGACAAAACTGAGATCATTGTTTTTGGCCCACAGACACAAAGACAAAGTGTTATCAGTCACCTTGAGTCTCTCGCTCTGAAACCAAAAAAATCAGGTTAGAAATCTAGGAGTAATCATGGACTCAGACCTGAACTTAAACAGCCACATCAAAGCAATAACATCATCAGCTTTTTACCATCTGAAGAACATTGCTAAGATCAGAGGAATAGTGTCAAAACCAGACTTCGAGAGACTCATCCATGCATTTGTCTCCAGCAGGTTAGACTACTGTAACGGCTGCTCACTGGCCTTTCTAAACGAGCTGTTAGAGCTGCAGAACATCCAGAACGCTGCTGCTCGAGTCCTGAGAAGAACCAGGAAATACGACCACATTAGTCCAGTGCTCCGGTCTCTGCACTGGCTTCCTGTCACTCAGAGAATAGAATTTAAAACAGCTCTGCTTGTGTACAAGTCTTTTCATGGTTTAGCACCAAAGTCCATCTCTGACATGTTAGAGCCGTATGAACCATCTCGGGCCCTGAGAACTTCAGGGAGGGGTCTCCTGGTGGTTCCCAGAGTCAATAATAAACACGGTGAGGCTGAGTTTCAGTTTCATGCAGCTAAAATCTGGAACAGTCTTCATGAGGATGTGAGACAGGCCTCAACTCTGACAATGTTCAAATCCAGCTCTTTTTACCCGTGCATATGAAAACTGAAAGTATTTTATCTGCACTCTTGCCTTTTACTGTCATTGATTAACTTTATGTTGATGTTTTATTGATTGATTTGATCGGTTTTCTTGTAATTTTATGCAACTGTGACGCACTTTGAATTGCCTTGTGTATGAATTGTGCTCTACAAACTTGCCTAGTTTGCACTTTGGTATAGGGCAGTTATTCTCAAAGTGTGGTCCCCCTAGTGGTCCGCGAACCCCTTTTTCCTCGACCCCTCCACAGCGCACGTTGCACAGGGAGTTGGGACGTTTTGGCCAATTCTCATCATTTGATCAAACTTTAAGAGTAACCAGCTCAGTTTGACTAGGGCGACTGGTGTCTTTCCTTTTTGAGGGACAGAGCTGGAAATGTTACGGATGCGCACGGCGGGCACTTCTCAGAACCGTGCGTAATGTTTCCTCATCTTGTTTGTCAAAGTGTAGCTATTGTAAAACGCGCAGGTTTCACACATGGCTGTGGGCATTAGTGGGCATTAGTGCACATGATGCACGTGTTTCGTGTTCCCCCGCGGTCCCTGCAGAATTTTATGATCGGGTCAGGTCATAAAATTCTCTTTTGATCGCGGGTCGGGTTGGTGCAGATCACAACATGCCGGTCGCGGCCTGCACGCGCGTCCAGCCACGACTCATTTTATTTTTACAGCAGGTTATTGACGTAAATATGTGGCAGATTTTAATTAAATAAGCAGCGTTTTGCTGTTTGTGATCCAGAGAGCACTTTTATGGACTTTTGTGTGCGTCTGTGTGCGAGTTTTTTCACATGTGCAGTTTGTTGTTCATATTAAGATGCAGCTCATTTCACATTTACCTTTTCAAATGAAATGAAATTCATTAGAATTTCTGATCATATAATTGCATTTGTGTTTTAATAATTAGTTTTTGACTTGAAACAGTTGCATATTAAACTTAGCTTATCCTTCCTATTTTGTTGTGTTTTAGGGGCGTGTTAAAGGGGGGGTATTATGCTTTTTTCAATCACATAGCACCAGTCTATAGCATACTACAATGATGACGTAACCTTCTGTTGGTCTGTATATGCAGTAAATTAAAATAACTGCCTTGAATAAAAGTGCTCTCTCAAAATGGCTGTACTGAACGTCTTGAAATAGGCCTCTGTCTCTTTAAGAAGCTTTCCGACACGCCCCCTTCAGCACACTGCTGTGGCATCTAAACAACACTACTGTGCGGGGAGGGGGCTCTGCTGAGCTGAGGAGCAGTGGTTGGTGGCTTGGCTGGTGACGAAAGGTCCAGAGGCGTCTCCAGGAGGTGGGGGCGTTCCTAGGAGGACTGAGGCATAGCTACACCTAAAATGGCTGCCGTCTAAGTTTTTACTGATTACTCAAAAATATGTGAATGAGCCAAGGCAACACTCCAGGCATGTGTTTAATGAGGGAATGACATAATAACATGATATAAAGCTTGAAAAGGTCGATTTTACATAATACCCCCCTTTAAGAGTGGGATTCTGTTAGGTGGTCCTTAGAAAAAATAAGATAAAGTGGTCCTTGGGCTGAAACCATTGAGAGACACTGGTATAGGGTGTTAATACTGAATGCCAAAAGTTCAATTCATTTCAATTAAAATTGTTGCTTATAGTTTTCATTCCCTACAGTATTTGCATTATACTCAATATTATCGTTTATCGCGATATTTTAAGCAACGATACATCGCAAAAAAAAAAAAAAAAAAAAAAAGTATCATGGCAGGCCTACCCTTAGTATCACAATCGAGGTTGAACATTGTGGATGTGGACCATTGTAACACTCATCAGAAAAGTCACTGGCCCTGTGATGAGCTGCTGCTGTTACATGAAAAAGTTTACCCTATAGAAACCTCTGCGACGTAAACATCTCACAGCCTCAGCGTCGCTCTGGCGGGGGGGGGGGGGGGGCAGCTGGTTTCACAAGAACAGAACAAATTTCACCTTTTGTTTGTGTTTTTAGACGGCGCAGAGCCACCCCCGGGCCCTGGGAGGCTCGAGTGTTGGCAGAGCTCCACGGGCCTTGGCTTCTGCTCTCGCTAATATTTCACATTCCTCACACTTTCAAGGATAACCCAAGAAGAGCGCAGAAAAAAAGAATCTGAACCAATCATAAAAGTCTACGGTCAAAATAACAGAGAAAGTATGCGCTGCGAAAGAGCGAAATGTCAAACAAGGATTTAAAAACGAGCTGTGGAGAAATATGTGCAGTCACCTCAGTCAAAACATCGCAGGAATTCTAACAATCTGTCAATTTTGTTCAATTATTTCCCAAAATATGAAGAACACGTTAAAATCAATATTGTTTTTACGGATGAAACGTCGACTGCTAATTCATGGAAGAAGCAGAAAGTCAAATTTAAGGCATTTTAAAGCTATTTCAAAGGCTACATTCTGCAGGTGAATAGGAAGAAATAAATGCATTTAGAGCATTTTAGAACTTTTGCTGTGCAGGACGTATAAATATGAGGGGAAAAAATAAATAAATCATAGCAAGATTTCTGCTATTTAATTGTTTTCAAATAAAGATAAGGCATAATTATCCATCCATCCATTTTCTTCCGCTTTATCCGGGGCCGGGTCGCGGGGGCAGCAGTCTCAGCAGAGATGCCCAGATCCACGCACACCTCCTCCAGCTGTTCTGGGGGGACCCCGAGGCGACACCAGGCCAGCTCGGAGACATAGTCCCACCAGCGTGTCCTGGGTCTTCCACGAGGCCTCCTCCAATTTTCAGCGGTGGAATTGAAATAATTGAAAGAGTTTAAATTGGTTTAAAATGTATTTTGTTGTGTTGATATTAGTTCCACAGATTTTGGATCTTGTTTACTTTCTGAATATATCTGTAAAAAACAAAATATCACCTTGTTTTGTGGTTCAAAGCCAGTTTGAACTGCTGCTCCCCGTTTGCCTGGCTCTGCCATACTATTCCTGTCCATTCCACGCAGGGAAGTTAGTCTGGTCACGGAGCAAGTGGAGCAGTTTGAACGGGCGGGGCTAAAGCTCACAGATCGTCAGTGAAATAAACCAATTGGCAATTAGCGGACGTGAACTGAATATAAACTCACAAGAGCGGTGAGGCAAAATCCTCGACCACTTCATCCATGATTAGTTTTGGTTATACTATGGTCTGGGTGAATACTCGATTCTGATTGGCTGGAAGGTGTCCATTAAAAAGTGTTATTATACGGCTCTTCACAATGCAAGTAGAACGCTTCATTGATTTGAATGTGATTTCCCAACGTTCTACCGGTCATTATTTTTTGATAGAAGACCTCTGAAAAAAATAATGACCGCTGCCAATGGCAACGGAGTTCGTGCTTGTAATGCAGGTCTTTCATATCACTCCGCGAGTAGTAGTAGCGGACAGGCGGACACTATCTCTGTCCCCGTCCCTGCGAGAGAAGTTGGGGAATCGCTCGTGAAGTTAACGGGAGTCCGACTTTCAACTTACCCAGAGATTCACCACGATTCCTCCTCTCCAACTGCACCTTCAACCTTCAACTAAGTAGCTAGGCTAGCAATAAGTAGCTAGCTGTGCTGCTACTAGCCTAGCCACACTGCCTGGAATCATCAAACGTTGCCAAGCAACGCGCAAACATTTGGGAACTATTTGCCGCGGAAATCATTAAATAAACCTTTCTGCCTTCATAAAAGTGCATGAAGTTTATTTGTGTGTGTACAGTTGGCAAACAGGAGTATAATAAGCGGGATAATGTACAGAACGCCGGTCATTATCGGGAAATAAGTACCTTCAGGGCGAACTGGATCCCGACGCGCAGCGGAGAGGTCCAGTTAAAAAAACTGTTAAATCACGTTCTGTATCACTCCACTGCAGCTGTTTCCATAGTAACGGTAAACAATTGAGATGGAACTAGTTTCTGATTAAAAAGTGAAATAACTCCTTCCCAGGACTTAAAAAATAAGTAAACTGGTCCAATGAACAGTTTCAGTTTGCCGGACCATGGTATAAGCGGGATAATGCACTCCGAGGTGTCCATTATCAGAATAACTGGACTCCGCGTCGTCCAGTTATTTCTGATCATGGACGCCTCGTCGTGCATTATCCCTTTCCTAACCGCTCCTGCACGCATCACTGTTGATTGAACTACAACATAGCGGTGCAGCGAGTGATGTAACCTTGTCAATTCTCTGTGACGGTCGTGATTGGTTCAGCCTCAACCGCCAATCACTTGTTTACCGTGTATGTCCAGACCCGCCTTCTTTCGCGCAGAAAAGAAGTGGGTGTGGTTTATCCGGCTAGCTCCCTGTACTCTCATAACGCGCTGTGAGGACAATGTGACTTAACGGCTGTATATTTTCCCTTGAATATATTCAGTATTTATACAGCATATAATATTCCAAGTTTCCGTTAACAATATGACCTGTAAACGTAAAGCAGGTGACTGACATAACACAGTCTTGATAGGGCCTAAATAATAAATATTAGACTTTATATTAGGACTACTACGCAGCTGATTAACAAAGCGCAGCTGAGTTAAAGAGAGGAATGAAAACCTAACCTAACGCGCATTGAGTTGCCTTGTGTATGAAAACTCACCTGTGGGGCCAGTCCCAGAGCGATGTAGCATTTCTCTCCCGCGTCCATGATCTCCACCTCGTAGTAATGGCGGTGTGTGGAGAGCGGCGCACGAGCCTGAGCCAGACCCACGTCCATGATGCTCTTCCCCTTCCCACGTACTCCAGCAGCTGAGGAGACAGAACATCACTGTTTACTCCGGCAGTGTCTGACTGAGCCGGGGGCATCGTTTTGTATTTGAAGAGTTTGGACATTTGTGCCGTCAGGAAGAGGGGACACATCACCAGATCGTTACTCGGATACTTCGTCAGGGAGTACGGAGCTGGAGGATTAGCCTGAACCTAAGCACCCCCATTAGGTCAATAACAGCAGCATTTACCGCCTAAAAAACGTTGCCAAATCGGGGCTTAAACCCAATTTAGATTAATCCAGGTGGTAAACCCCATCACTGTCCTTGTCCTGCTCTGTCCATGGTATGAGCTGCTAACGTGGCTTCAGGTGCAAATAAAAGCCATTAATTTTCTCACTGCTGAAATATTATGGAAGGACAGAGCGAAACAGACACAGACAAACCGGGGAAAGTGTCTCTAAAGACGGCTACACTCCCGTGGAGAGCCGCTGCATATACAGTACAGTGGGATGAAAATGTATGTGAACGCTTTGGAATTTCTCGCATTTCTGCCTAAATTGGTCATAAAATGTGGTCTGATCTTGTGTCTGCTTAAACTAATACCACCCAAACATTTACATTTGATCATATTTTTATTGGCCATAACATGTAAACATTCACAGGACAGGGAGGAAAAAGTAAGTGAACCCAGGAATCTCACTGAACTGCAGCAGTTTTGTAAAGAGGAATGGTCCAAGATTCATCCTGATGGTTTGAGCGTCTAATCTACAACTACAGGAAAGCAGTTATTGCTGCAAAAGAAGAAGAATCAGCAAATATTTAATACAGGGGTTCACTTACTTGTTCTGTGCATGTTGTGAATGGCTTAGGTTTTTCTGCCAAATATCTTCATAAACTTGTGAATTAATTTTTCTATTGATGATGTCACGTTGTTCAGGCCCTGAGGAAACAAAACAGCCCCAACACCATGATTCTCCTGCTCTATACTTCACAGTGAGGAGAGGGTTTAGATGTTGATGTGCTGTTCCATTTGTCCTCCACACATGATGTTGTGTTTCCTCCTAAACTGTTCAGCTTTGGTTTGCGAAAGAGCTCTTGGATGCTCCACGAAAAATATACTGTGGACTGATTAACCCAAAGTTGAATTGTTGAATTGATTCTTTCAGTGGAAGACTGAGACACCCTCAGTGCAAGAAGGAGCGTTACCACAAGGCCTTCATCCCCACTGCTGTCAGACTGTACAACAAGACTGTAAAGTAACATGTGCAATAACCTCTTTGCAAAAACTATGTGAAATAATCTCTGTATCTATGTCACTTTATCAACCACTTGCACTATGACTATAAACCTGCACTGCTAATACTGACATTTTTATTACAGTCCGTTTCATTTTTACTGTTTATACTTCTTGCATCCTTAAAGTTCTTTAGTAGTCATTGATACCACTATTTACTATATAATTGTTTTCACATTTCCTGCACACCCCGAGTGTCTCCGAGAGCTGAATGTAACAAGTGAACCAATAAAGGCTTATCTTATATATTGCCAAATAAATTGTTATCATTATGTTTCTCTTTATATTGTGATACAAATCTTAGGCCCTACTCTGGACATTTGGACAAAATGGCATACACTACTAGAGACGTCAAGATGAAGCGGTTTTACGATTACCACGATTATAAAAGGACGCGGTAGGTTATTCCGTAAGAATTTCAGAAGCCACGGTTTACCGCGGAAATGTTTCACGCTGCCGCACGAGCCTCTGCACGCCATAAACAGCGTAAACTCACCGGTAGTTGAGCGAGGCAGAAGGACGCTCTCCTTCAGTGTTGTATCCACCCAAAAACGATTGAAGTCAGCAGAGTGGGACCTCTTTAGGATCCAAAACATGACCAAGGCGTTGTTGTTGTCGATGGAACATCCGTTATGCAAACCCTGTCGTCAGGAAGTTGCAGCAAAAGGCGCTGATATCGGCTACGTCGAATATAAACAACATCTTGGAGATAATCCTTCGTGTAAATGTCCAGGTCAAGGTAACGAACTGCATAATTCACAAAAAAGTCCAAATGTTGGGAAATAGCCACAACTGGCTCAGGATGTAAACAAAAAGCTAACGCGCTCCGCTCTGCTTCAGCGTAACAGAAAGGAAAGTGAAACCAGCACATGTGGAAATCAGCTGTTCAAAAGAGTCTCCTTAGATGTTTTCATGAACAGAGAATGAAACGTGTTTACAAAATGAATGACGAATAATTAAGCAGCAGCACGGTAGCACAGTGGTTAGCGCTCGTGCTTCACAGCTAGAAGGTCCCGGTTCGATTCCCACCAAGGCCGGGGCCTTTCTGTGTGGAGTTTGCATGTTCTCCCCGTGTCTGCGTAGGTTTCCTCCGGGTACTCCGGTTTCCCCTACCACTAAAAACATGTACAATAGGCCAGGATGAATGAGAGTGTGTTTGAGTGTGAGAATGGGGGACGACGGATGGAAATTAGCCCAAGGCTACAATCCGGTGTGGCTTGTTTACATGCATGAGACCCATGTATGTTCATTAACATGCACTGTCCCGACCAAATAAACCAATAAATAAATAAATAAATAAAAAAGCAGAACTTTAGAGAACAGGAAACCTAGCCTAGACTGTGGCCCAATAATATATAGTAAAATAATTATGATAATTATAGTCATTATAAAAGTAGTAAAGTTGACATTGTTTTGTATTATTCAATGTAGGCCTATTTATTTTAATGCAAAACAATCTTAAAGCATTTTTCATTTTTAGAAACAGTGAATGTTTACAAGTTCAAGTATTAAAAAGCTTTTTAAAGACAAAACCTAAAGATATCAGTTCTTTCCTTTCATTCAGTCGATAATCGTGAATAATCGTAAAAGCGCAATATTTTCTCTCACAATAATCCTGACTCAAAAAATTGAAATGGTGACGCCCCTAGCCTCTACACAGGGCTATAGTGTGGACAGAAGAACCAACCCAAAGTTACACTGGCAGATCTATGTTGACCTGCTGCAGAAACCTCTTGTTTTGGCTTCCCCCCCCGAGCTGATCGCGGATCGTGCTCGGACAGGATCCGGGCCCACGGTTTGCTCCCCACGCAGGGCCTAATGACTTACATGTAGCCACAAAGACGACGTTTAATATTATCCAAAAAACGAGGAACAGCCTTTTGACTGACACTACAAACCTTTTCCGAGACGCCCACTGCCTGTCTCCGCTGCAAGTACGGACAGTCCCGCGTTAATAATTATGTCTTGTTTTGACTTACGGGCGCAGACGGGTGACGGAGGGCGGGACCCGCGAGTAGGTGGGCAGCTAAGCAACCGCAAGCCTTCGGGCCACAGATGTTTCCACGGGACGCAGGTGGATCGATTTGCGCTACGCAGAGCTAAAAATAGGCTTAACAGAACTTGATGACAGAAAAGAAGGGAGTTGGCAAATATGCGCGGCTTCTTTACCTTTGGCAACCTTTGCATTTGAACCGCGTCTTGGTGCTCGGCACGCCAATTACACATCGTTTGAAATATACACAATACTACGGTTTGTGAAGAGGAAACATTGTAACAGTTTAAGGGCACTGCAAAATATGTCATCTTCTCTTAGAACAATGGCTTGAAATGTGCTTGAAATAAGACGTTTAATGCTGATTCTGAGGTTTGGACTTGTCTTGAAATATGATGGAACAAGCATTAATTTGCTTAAAATAAGATAAATTAACTTGAACGCTGAAATAAGACCCAAAAAACTTGAAATGAGACAAAAAAGTCAAAGACAAGACAAATCTGTCTAGTTCCATTGGCAACACAATAGTCCAAACCTACTCAAAATCAGAACAAATTCAGATAATTCAAGCACTTTTAAGTCATTTTTGTCTAAGATGAGATTTCATTTTTTCCAGTGGGGAGACAGGAAAAACGCTTTTCTTTTTTCACTTTTCAGGTTTTGGGCATAATCGGTGTCTTAAACATGTTATTGTGAAGATTATGTGTAAATAAGATTATGTGCAAGTATGCACTGATTCACTGTTTCTCCATAGATTTATCTGTGGAATTGAAATTTTAAGGGAGGACTGGGCAATATGGCCAAAAATAAAATCTCGATTTGTTTTACTCCGTTTGGACAATTACGATTTTAATCTATTTTAATTGGAAATAAACTTTAAAAAGTCTGATCTTTCAAATGAAGAAAACTGCTCAGTCCTGCTCATTAATATTTAGATTCATAATATTGCCTGCAATTAATAGGCCCATTCAAAAAAAGATTTGTTTAAATATTCCTCATCTGGTCTCAAAAGTAAAACTTCTTAATAAGCCATGGAGTTTTCAAAAGTGTTTTAGTTTTATCATTCTCATGCCTCATCTCCATGGAGACTCAAGGGGAAAGGGGCGGAGTTAAATGGTCCGCTCTGAGCACAGGAGCAGACTGGGGAAAGTGGGAAACTCTTGTTTTAGCAGAAGAGAACTCCACCGCGCACTCTTAAAACACAACAGGCGGCCTTTGTAAAGCAACAGAGATCGTCAGAAAGTCGCCGGCTTCTCCGCTGGTGTCATTTCCGAAAGCAGTCGCTAGGGAGCGTCTGAAATGCGTCTGAAATGCTGCTAAACTGGCCACACATGATGGGGACATGGAGCGGCGGACGCGATTTTACAATTTAGCCATTTTCCACACCATCTGTTTTTAAAAGCATGAATTAATCGAATTAATTTGTTTTATAGCTCAGCCTATTTCAAGGACCATTTTCTCACATTGGTGCAACAATATCTCCACATAAGTAGCTCTTGGACTGAATAATATTTTATTGAAGGATTTTTTTAATATACAATTTGAAAAAACAAGGTGAAATTTCAATTTATACAGATTTTTCCACTAAGGAACTGCTTATCCCCTCGGAAAAAAGTCTTTGCAACTAAAGGGCATATCTCACTGGCAGGAGACTTGTTGGAGACTCAAGTTGCCGCTCGTCACAGAGGTGTCTCCGAGACGTCCCCTGGAGATGAGGCCAGACATGGCAGGACGTCAAAAAAAAGTCTCACAACAAATAGTGTTCTTAACATTGCCACCAGAGCAGCTTGAGACCGTGTAGAGCTCTCGGAGACCATGTGGAAACTCAGCTGAAATCAAACCTGTTTTTTTACCGACACTACCTGGAGTCTCGCCTCATCTCCAGGGGCAACTAGAGTCTCCAACTAGGGTTGTTCCGATGGATCCATCACGATGGATGACGAACATCACAATGGAGAGCCACTATCGTGATGCCACGCCCCCTCCTGTCAGAAACACGCACTGATCTTCTGTGGGCCTTGTAAACCTACAAACTTTGCAGGGATTGCACTGTACATTAAATCATAAATATAACTATTATGCACGCTAGTTTAAAGGGATATTTCAGGATTTTTGACATAGGGCTTCATTTCTTAGTTATCCAGAGTGTTGTTGATGTCTGGATATATTTTATTCTTAAATTCATGCAGTTCTTATATTGGAAGAGCTTAGTGGCGCTAGGCTAGGGCAAGGCTAAAGCATGTCTATGGTATCAGTTAGCCTGCATTAAAAACAGTCTGACCCACTCCACAGTGCACCTGAGGCAAATCACTTATAACACCAGACTAACCATATAAATGTCTGTGTCGATAGAATAATTTTAACCATTTTGCATTTAAAACAACAGTTTCGTGGCTGTAAGCTAACGCAGCGGTGGAGTGATCTGCGAGAAAATAGTCCCTCAAAATGCGGTAATTCATGTGATACAAGGTCAGTTATATTTCAAAAATTATTCTATCGACACAGACATTTATATGGTTAGTCTGGCGTTATAAGTGATTTGCCTCAGGTGCACTGTGGAGTGGGTCAGACTGTTTTTAATGCAGGCTAACTGATACCATAGAAATGCTTTAGCCTTGCCCTAGCTAGCGCCACTAGACTCTTCAAATATAAGAACTGCATGAATTTAAGAAAAAAATATCTCCAGACATCAACAACACTCTGGATAATTAGGAAATGAGGCCCTATGTCAAAAATCCTGAAATATCCCTTTAAGTAGCCTGCCAGAAGCCAGAAGACATGATGTGTTAGCCGTAATTATTTAAAGTAAAGACACAGCGCTGCTCTATTTCTAAAAGCAGCTTCACTGTTTAACCGCGTGGTTTCGCTTTGCTTTTCGTATGGAAACTAAACAGTTTTAAAATGCCGCGATGGATCTCACATCGGAGCTGAGAGCGCATGGGTTTGGATGTTCTCACGAAGGGCTGAGAGAGGAGAGAGAGGAGAGAGAGGAGAGAGACTGTGAAGGAGGTACGAGGCTACGAGCACACGGACCGGGCGGTGCGTGGAGCAGCTTCAAAACATAGGCTACAATGCAAACTGCTAAATATTGTCCCGTTCACCCACTGTTTCTTAAACATTACGTTAAAATAATAAGCTCCGATTTACATTTGGATTAGTGTGATAAGAGGCCTTGGTATTGAGGAGCAGATGACGCTCTGAATAAGTCGTTCTCCTCTGAGACTTTACGCACGAGTTTTCTGTTCAGATCATGTTTAGTTTAGATACATTTATCCTGCAATCTCACATTTTTCCTAACATAAATAATATGCAGCCTATACTATACAGGCTATGTAAATGTCTTTGAAAAATGCTTATAATCGCCCAACCCGATCTCCAACTAGTTTCCAGGCCAGTGAGACCTGACTGAATTTGCATTAGGGCTGCACAATAAATCTCCAAAGTATCGTAGCATCAGGTGAGGTGACATCGCAAAAAGGTCTTCCATCTGACTGAGATGTAAATTTTTTTGTGAACCCAGCCTAAAACAAAAGCACATGGCAACTTAAAAAAAAAGAGCATTTTCCTTTTTTTTTTTAAAGAAATTAGATTTCTGGTTACATTTAAATGAAACGTACTGTATTGAAATGAAGTAAAATAACGTAATAATCTCATTATCATAGTGAAAGCAGTTATCAAATATCTCATCTTAGTTTGGGCAGCTCCACTTTGCAGTTGTCGCTTAAGGACTCGAGCCGCGTGAAAGCCACACCTGACATGGAAGCAGCAATTCAGCATCAAGTGTCTCAATTAAGTTATTAAGATTTTCCCCATCTTTGTTGTTATTTCTTGTTGCCAAGTGATCCCTCAAACTGCATGTGAAAATTGCAGCCGCAGCGCGCTGTATTTTTCACTCCGGCTGACGACTGATTAAGGACCTTCTGTGACAGCGATAAATCACCCGGAACACACCAGGAAATATGCAGCTTCACTTCTCTTCTGAATTAGGGCTGGAACGTTTTGGGGAAATAATCTAAAGGTCATTTCTCTGATGTAATGAGGGATGGTTGTGAAGTCTATGCTCATGTCCAGGAAACACTGGAATAACCTGCCAAACTAATGCAAGAATCACAAGCATTTTATGGTCATGGACATGTTTGGAGAGCTCTAAGGGTCAGCAGGAGATCTACACATTCAAAAAAATGTGTACGCTTTATTTTCGCTCTCATTTTTCATGGGGTGAACTCAAACACAAAACTTTTTTTTTTCCTCCTTTTTTTTTCTTAAGTAAACAATATACCGATTTCTCCCAAATGTGCAGTTGGTAGAGCAGGTCGTCTCATGAGCGGAGGGTCGGGGGTTCAAATCCCAGCTCCTGAACTTCTAGCTGGCCGAGCCAGACTGATCCTCCATGTAAAGAGACACATGGGGACACAGTCTGGGCACAATCATAGCACGGGGGCGGGAGTTAATAGGGCGTCATCTTCTGCGCTAGGATTTCCAATCAAACTCCTGCTCCTCCGGGCCGTAACCAAAACAGTGAAGATGGCGGCTGCGACACAATGGTTGATTCTGAAACCGTTAAGCGTTAAGAGGTCTTACGCCAAACCGGATGTGTGTCAGCGTCCGCCATGCAAGAAGCGTCCGAATTGGGCTGTCAGTTAAGAAGGAGTTAGGGAAAGGAGCCTCAATGCTAACTATCATAGCCACTTTAGCATAGGGATTTCTGATGCTACCTCACTGGGGATTAGGAGCTACAGTATGTGGCATTCCATAAGCCACCGCGCCGCCGCTGCCCGCCCCCTCGCCCCCACTTGGACTTTTCTTTTTTTTCCTCCTTAAATGTCTTTATTTGGACACTATGTTGTTGCATATGCACTACAATAGGTGGCGGCATGTGCTTTTGTTTGCCTGCCTATATCCTTAAAGAAGAAGAAGAACAGCTGTTGGTGATGTCACTTCCCCTGGGTAAGGACGGTGGAATTGGGCAAATGCTGCTGAAGCTCTAGTTCACTAACTGCATAGAGATCTAACAGTTGAGCCCATGAAAGGTTAAGGATCAGTTGCTAGTGTTAGTAATTAGAAGCTATCATTTAAGGGTTTCGGAATCAGCCACGGATCTTTTACCAGTGCCCTTTCTTCTGTTTTAAATGAGCTGGACTCGTCCTTAAAGCCACAGCAAGAAGCTGCATGGCGGAGGACGTAAACGCAAAGTGTAGGTCGTTTTGTGTTTGATTGGTTGTTGTTGTGATGGCTGTAACGGGTGAATGAATGAATATTTGTATTTGAGTGGTTAAGTGGGTGATTGACATGACGTGCATATTTTGTGTCCGAGTGTTATATTTCTTTTTTAAATAATTTGATCTTTTCATTACATGTATCACTTTATTCTACAAAACCTATTTAGTTTAAACACATTTTCATCACATTTCAATAATAAACATGTTCACACCTCAAACCCCTAAAATGTCAGGTGGTGCAACCATCCGAGCAAATGATTAGACTAATAAAGCTTCTGAAAATTGTATTTTCAGGGTAACAATTAAAAATAAAACATCATGGCATAATTGTATGTTAAATATCTTTCAAATAAGCCGTCATTTGTGAATATTAATAGTTTTAAAGCTTTTGAGTTCACTAAAAACTTTTGTCCGACAATTTGTAATCTTAAAATATCAGGGTGGCACAACCGTAAGAACAGGGCTGTTATTTTGAAATAAAGATAGTAACAGCAAACAGGATATGACATCAGCAGAAGAACAAGTCTCTTTATGTCTGAGTGAAAAGGTTTGAAAATCTCTTTCAAGAATTCAGAAAAAATAGTTTTTTCCGACTCATAGGTAAACGGTCACACTTTTGGTGTCAGGTGGTACAACCGATGTAAATATTGGAAAATATGATTTTATTATAAAAGTCTTAATTTGTTTTAAAAGTAAATGTTTACCCATGATACAAATGTTAAAGCTAATAAAAGAGTCCACATAAAAGCCCATTTAATTTGAAATTAGTTGCTAATGTCAGGTGGTGCAACCAGACAGTCAAGTAGTGCAACTGCAAAAAATGTCAATTACCATCTAAAAATTATAGGGATGCACTGATCCAATACTGGTATAAGTTATCAGAGTCAATACTAGAAAGAAAAATAAATCAGTTATTGGTTTCAAATATCAGATACTGAACCGAAAACTGTTTTGGGCTGACACCGAGCACTCTGTCCATGGTCCTCTGGTTTTATTACTGAGTACAGCATCAGTCAGTTACAAATTACAGATGAAATGTTCAGAGGAGAAAGACTGTTAAGAATACTTGGCAAAGATTTGACTTTGTACAATTTTTTGGAAACTATTTAAATTTTAGAAAAAACTTGGTTGCGCCACCTGACACGTTTTTATACTCAGAAGCTACAAATACATCAAAAAATACATTTAAATACTTTTAAATGTTATTTAACAAACATAACTTGTTTAAACACAAAATTATTGACTCAAAAATATGCACGCCATCAGTTTTGAAAAAACTTTTTGAAAATATGTTTTTTGACCCCTTATACGTCATTGACCCACATATATTTTATATTGTATATTTTGTAACTCACCTGCTCAGGGACTGCAGATGGAAACTAGCTCAAGCTAAATCCGGTGCAAAGCATCTTTAATTAATGTTTTTTGCACATTGTCCCTGTTGAAATAAATTAATAAACAAACAAACCAACCACAATTCCAGACGGTCTTTATATGCATTTATAAATACGTAAATAAGTCAGTCTGGCTTTATGCTAAACTATGACACTTATCCTACTTCCCTCCAGCGTCTGTGTACGTTGGTGTATGAACGAGAAAGTGAATGGGTGACTGGTTCCTTAATGTAAAGCGCTTTGGGCCTGATGAAGGTAGAAAAGCACTATATAAGTTGAGACCATTACCATTACTATAAACAGGCATGCCTGTGGCTGTCTATAATAAAAGGACACTCTGAAATGTTCAGTTTTGTGTTATTTGTAACGAGCATGTTTGGGGTGCTCTGGATTCACGTACACAGGACGACAACGGGATGTGCTGCCAATAAAGCCAAACTGAACACGAGTCGAATCATCATCGCCACACCAGGGAGGGATGGATTCTGTCTGACAAAGGAGAAGATTTAAACAGATTTGTGAACAGTATTTGGGAGAAATCGGTCTATTGTGTAGAAAAGGTTTTGTCTGAGTTCAATTCATTAAAATTCTTTGGTCAGGCTGTGTATCTTCTGTCAATTACTAAAGTGTAAAATATATCAAACAAATGAAATGCCCTGCAAGTGAACTGCTATCAAAACTTGTGTTGTGTACGGTGTGTGAACTCATTGCACACATTACAAAGGCTGCATTACAAAATGTGTTTCTGGATTATGTCATCTTTGTAATCGTTGGGTGCCATGATCTTAATTAAATTTTGACTAACGATGAACTCCTCCCTAAACTTTGACACCAGTAACTCACTCCCAAACCACATTGTTACTTTGGTGAGGTAAAGTGTTTTGCCTATGGAGAGGATGAAAATGAGCAGCATTGGTCTGTCCTGCTTGGACCGAATCAGCAACTTTTCCACCATCGCCAGAAGGTGTCGTCTCAGGAGTCCCTCTCTCTGACAAAAGTCAGGTCATCAACATGAACAGCCTTCTACCCTCATTGCTAAGATAAAAAAGATAGCGTCTAAACCAGATGAATTCATGCTTACATCTCTAGCAGGTCAGACGACTGTAACAGCCTTGTCTGGCCAGTCGTCCGTTCGTTTTGTGTCTGTTCAAAAGATGGACATCTCTGGAACTTTGCTAACAGCCAATCAAATCTCAAAGTTTTATATCGATCCAATCACAGAGCATGTCGTTACGACAGGAGCCGAATTAACCACTAGTAAAATATTATCTTAAATGTACCTGCGTAGATGCCGATGTTTACCCTCTATTGAAAGTATTCTTGTCCCGTTCCAAATGTGACTGGAACAGCCGTTGTGCATACTCTTGTCCTACTCTGAACAGAGTTGACTCCTTGTATTCTTAAGTTTTTGTGTCAAAATCTGCATCGATCATTCACATTCGTCTCTGCTCTTCTGGCCGATGCTTCGTATAAAACCACTAACTTCCTTGTTTATAAAATACATCACATGCACCATATCCCGCTTTTCTCTGATTGGTCAATACAATTGTCAATCACGCCCCTCAGATAGTTGAAGAAAACACCCCTGATCCCAGAGGTTACATTAACAGAAAATTATCATTTACTCCCTGCATTGGCTCCCGGTCTCTTTCAGAATCCAGTACAAACTTTTCCTGTTCGTTTTCAGTTCCATCTACGGCCGCGCACCTTTGTATTTAAGTGACTCTGACCCGTCACCAGCCCACAGAGCCCTACGTTCTGCCCAACACCACCTGCCCAGGGCACGCTACAAACCGTGACCTGGGCACTGTTCGTGCTTTTGCTGTGGCAGGTCCAAAACTCTGGAACTCGTTACCACTTGAGTTACGTGCCATCACAGACCTGCCCCTGTTCAAAGCAAAACTAAAGACTCACTTGTTTAGAAGGGCATCTGACACATAGTTCTGTGGCACTTTGGTGTGAATTTATGCCTTTTTAAATTGGATTTTTATTATGTACAGCATGTACAGCTTTGGTCAACTTTGGTTGTTGGTCGCTTTCGAAATACAACTTGATTAATTGATCCGTCATTTACAGAATGCTTTGATGGACTATTTTGAAGGCCGTCCATGAAGGATTGACAGAATGAAAATAAAGCTGTAATTAAAAGACGACGCAGCACTGCTCTGAGCGCGGATCTGGGCTTCCTCTAAAGCAGCGACATCACGAACGCTGCGTGGTTTCGCTTTGCATTTCACACGGCAAATAACTTGGATAAATCCACGAGGAGAGAGAAGCGTAGTGCACCACAAAGGTGAGCCACAGACACGGCGCGTGGAGTACGGGCATCAAAGACGCACACGTGCTGCTGAATATTGCTCCATTCACAGCGAACGGTTCACCCACTGTGTTAAAGGATCTGTATCATGCTATTTTAGCCATTCCAAAGTAAAGTATATTGTACCTCTATCACTATGGAGTACTCATTTGAGAGAAATATAAGTATTTTCTGGGGGTATTTTTCAAACCCGGAAGACGAGACACTTTGATTCAGTTAACTCCGCCCCTCTCTCCGCTCATTCCACATTTGCAGTATTATAAATATAAATATCGCTGCAAAAAGTGAAGTTACTTCACATAATGCAGTTATAAGGAGTTGACATGTGCAACAGTTTCATAAATGGCTAACACACACGCTAACACACACGCTAACACGTGTTTTGATTAACTCACCGCTCAGTCTGGCCTCCCCATCATCGGGTTATGGGATCGCATTGGTTATAAAAGTTAATCCACTTTGATTCTGGCCAAGGTTCACCAAGCATCCATCAGGTTGGTTGATAAAGTCGCTGAATCCCAGAAAGAAATTCCAACTTCTGGCGAGTGCACTCTTCTATAGGAAGGTTGAATAGTCCTGTTCCTCTCGTAGCCAAACGCGAACCCGTGACATTATCGTTGGGTAAGAAAAAAGAACAGGCGTGTCCAGAGTAGGTTAGAAAGAGCTCAGTCTTCACAAACATGACTTCTGTTCGGATCCTCCGGGGTGCGTTTGTTTACTCTCCCAGGACAGCACAGACGCGTCGGAGAGTTCTTTTTTGTAAATTTATTTATTTCTCTCTTACAACAAAAATAATAATAAATAAAAGCTGTTTTATAAATTAAAATCAGGCCGTAAGGCATTACATTACAGACGTAGAGCACTTCCGTTCCATAGCTCAGTGGTTTACCAGGAGAGGGCGGAGCAGCTGCTCAGAGAGCAGGATTCAGGAGGATTACTTAGAACTGCGTGAATGAAGCCAAAAACCGCTCTGGGGGTGTTTTTGATCATATATAGCTCCTTTAAACATTACGTTAACATTGAGATAATGCAAATAATATAAGCTCCAATTTGCATTTCCAATAGTGAAATATAAGCCTTGATAATAACGAGCAAATGATGCTCTGAATAAGTCGTCCTCCTTTGAGACTATAACCCACGAGTTTTAACACATTTCTGTTGCAAAATTCATGTTCCATGATAATAACTCATGATGGATTTTTTACGACCCTGTCCATCAGAATGACGGAGAAAAATTATCCCTAACGAAACCAGTGCCTGATCCTTACAGGTGTTTGTAAAGAATATGAAAAGCGTGTGTTCTGGCTGGTAACTGAAGGTGCCTTATATCCATTTTTGTTTTAATGACATTTGTATTTATGTTTCTTGGTTTGTTTTTTATCTTTATAATATGTGACTATTGAGTTTTTATTGTCCTTTGCCTGCTTTGCTTTTTGCACCAAGTGTGTGTCCTATAAATCCTCCAAAAATCACCAGAACTGGATATGACCCAATCACGACGCGTCCTGAAACATTCGGCGAAACACGACACTCTTCGACGGAGGTTACAGTAAATACAATTAAATGCAAGTGTTTCATGTGAGAGAGCGTTCATGTCCGGACACAGGTCAGTCCCGAGGGGAGACACGCACAGCTCAGAGAGAGGGGAGGGATTCGTGCCGTCCTGACAGAGCAGCTCCCCGGTTCACACTGGAGGCTGCTGATAAGTGGCGAGCTGCGGTGAAGGGCTGTGTTTTGTTGAGCCGCTGCCGGGAAACAGCCGCTACAAAACAAACGCTGAACCTAAATATTTTATGTGGGTTTTTATAATTGCGCAGATTAATATTACACAACAAATCACAGGGGTAATTATTATTATTATTATATTATTTGGTCTTTTTAAGCAGAGCGGTTAGGATCCATGCCTTACAGCAAGAAAGTTCAGGTCCGAGGTCAGTCCGAGGGCAGGTTTCCCCAAGTCATCTTAAAACATGTACCACCATCCAGACTCAACACTTGGACAAGGATATGTCCTTTTTGTATGGTTTATAGACGAGGACATTCACCATCTGGCAAACAACAGGCGGTGAATGTAAAGTTGTATTAGTATGCTCCTGTTGCATGTCTTAAGTGGCATGCTGTGCTCAGAACGTGAATTGAGCTTCAAAAATCGCCTCTAGGTCGACGCTTGTCAACGAGCGTCGCAGATGTTCTGGATGCACGCCCAAACAAGTTGGGGAAAAAAGCGCTTTGAGGGTCTTCTCCGTTGCCGGTGGTCTTTCTCAATGGATGCCTTGCAGCTTCTCATCCCCAGCTGCGCAAAGCGAGCGCACCTCACCAGACCTGCGCTCCTCTCAGACGGTGCCCAATGGGCCGCTCTAGGTGGAGCTTTTACTTTTAAAAGCAATTATTATTAATTGTTTGTTATGTCTTTGTCATGTTGAGTCTGCCTAAATGTCATGTAAAATAAAAGTAAGTAAAAGACACATCTGATTGTCTGTCCGTAATTCGGGTTTATACTGCAAAAGGATGACATCGAGAGAGTTGCTTGGCCTTATTTGTTAAAGGGGGGTATTATGTAAAATCGACTTTTTCAAGCTTTATATCATGTTATTATGTCATTCCCTCATTAAACACATGCCTGGAGTGTTGCCTTGGCTCATTCACATATTTTTGAGTAATCAGTAAAAACTTAGACGGCAGCCATTTTAGGTGTAGCTATGCCTCAGTCTTCCTAGGAACGCCCCCACCTCCTGGAGACGCCTCTGGACCTTTTGTCACCAGCCAAGCCACCAACCACTGCTCCTCAGCTCAGCAGAGCCCCCTCCCCGCACAGTAGTGTTGTTTAGATGCCACAGCAGTGTGCTGAAGGGGGCGTGTCGGAAAGCTTCTTAAAGAGACAGAGGCCTATTTCAAGACGTTCAGTACAGCCATTTTGAGAGAGCAATTTTATTCAAGGCAGTTATTTTAATTTACTGCATATACAGACCAACAGAAGGTTACGTCATCATTAGGGCTGCAACTAACGATTATTTTGTAATCGATTAATCTATCGATTATTTTTACGATTAATCGAATAATCGCTTGGCTGTGAATGGTGTAGGAAATATTATGTTTTCAAATTTTTTATCACACAATGCTAAGTGGTGCCGCTTGAGGACTTGTTGATGGAGTAAATTAAAGTAAATGTTTGTTGGAGGCTCTTAGCGCTAATTCTGCTTTTTGATTGAGACACAGACAGATATTCATGAAATTTACAATGTACAAAACACTACAGACCCCAACTATAAAAACAAAGTAGGTTTCATCAAAAATAGTACATTTTCATGTCATTTTTGTTCTTTTGAGTCTGTGTGAACCAGAAAACGATTAATCGATTACTAAAATAGTTGTCGACTAATTCAATAATCGATTAGTCATCGATTAATCGATTAGTTGTTCAGCCCTAGTCATCATTGTAGTATGCTATAGACTGGTGCTATGTGAAATAAAATAAATAAAGCCAGACATAAAATAAATAAAGCCAGACATTGCTGTCGGAGGCCTCAGCACTGTGTCTGAATCCATCAGATTGTTCATAGGCGACAAGAGTGGCTTTCTGATTGTTTGGTGCGCTGCGAATACATCGCAAAATGATATATTGCCCCTGCCCCATTACCAAAGTAGGGCCTGCAATTAATCGAAAATTAATCACAATCTATTCTCTGGTCAATCTCAAAAATCGTCATGGGACTTTATAATCGTCGGGTTTACAGCCATTTCTTTGGCAGAAACAGAACATAGTTTGGACGAGACAAAGGAATTTTTGTGCGTTTTTTTATATTTTTTTATTATTTGTTTATTTGATATGGACATAACAACTGCATTGATTTTAGTGTTATAGCAAAACTGCTATTTTGTAACACAGGAAAGGTTAAAGGAAACTGGAGGAAAACATTAGTTTTGATTGAGCTGAGGTTTTGTCTAAGTTCATGAATCAGCAGCTGATATTGTATTATGAAAAAGTAAAAATCGAATCAAAAATTGAGATCGATCAATATGAGGGGGAAAAAATTTGATTTTTTTTTTTGCCATAAATTTTGAAGGTTAGGTAGATCACGATCCACTGGTGTCTATTGTGTATAAAACCCACTAACCCTGTAGCTGTGACCTCTACAAACAGGTTCTGAGATGCATGTGATTGTATTAGTTTGGCAGCTCATATTTCAGTATTTCATTAATGCTCCAGGACGTGTCTAAACTCTGCACACTGTGAACTGACTCTTGATTTGAGCGCCTCTAGACTCCTGCGTCGATCTGAAGAAGGGACACCAGCAGATTCTACTGTCTCAAAGAACGGTCCCGGTTTAACGTGTGCGTGCGTGTTGGGGGGCACAGGAGGCAGAGTATTCGCCCCAAACCGCACGTACGCAGAGGAGAGCCGGCCAAACGAATTTAACAAGAAAAACATCAGCACGGACGGACGCGCCGCAGCACACAGCGAGCGGAGAAAAATCCATCAAACTCGGGCGGATTAGCACTACACACAGTCTATTTGTCGACGACACCTTTTCTTCGGCAGTAACAACAATGACGCAGCGATAAATCAAAAGAACGTATGCTGCGCAAGAGAAAGACAAACATGACTGTTATTTGCATTTGACAAAAGACCTGCTCCAGTTGACTTATAGATCTATGTACACTTACTTTAGATTGCGCCAACAGCTGACTCTCAAGCGTTTCTTAAAGCAAACAATCCGAACATTAATTTTCAAAACAATCTGCCGCACTCACCTCTAACCACTCCCTTCTCACAGAGGCTGAACTCGCAGAAGTTCATTAACACTTTTGATATCAAAAACCCTCGTTATGTGATATAACACGCTGAACGTCGGGCATCAAGTCTCCGAGGGGCACTGCACTGAAGCCACTGTGATCGAATGGCATTGCACGCTATTTGTGCCGCAGTTTTATTAACGCGGCTGACAAAACGGCCCATATTCAATGAGAGTGCTGAGAAAGAAGAGTTATAGAAATGTGGGCCAATACGACTGATGTAGCCTGGTTTTACCAGACCCTCATACTCATTTCGTTTCGTACAGAGGGTCTGGAATTTCACAATTGAGCTCCGTTAACAGATGGGAGGGATGAACTCCTTTGAATCGATCTGATTTTCGATAGCGTTTGGTCGTGACGTATGTAATGCGCCCATGTTGAGTGACGCAGCTATCACAGCTCGGTCATAGCTCTGTCATAGCTCTATCATAACTCTGTCATAGCTCTGTCATAGCTCTGTCATAGCTCTGTCATAGCTCTGTCATAGCTCTGTCATAGCTCTGTCATAGCTCTGTCATAGCTCTGTCATAGCTCTGTCATAGCTCTGTCATAGCTCTGTCATAGCTCTGTCATAGCTCTGTCATAGCTCTGTCATAGCTCTGTCATAGCTCTGTCATAGCTCTGTCATAGCTCTGTCATAGCTCTGTCATAGCTCTGTCATAGCTCTGTCATAGCTCTGTCATAGCTCTGTCATAGCTCTATCATAGCTCTGTCATAGCTCTGTCATAGCTCTGTCATAGCTCTGTCATAGCTCTATCATATCATAGCACTATCAAGCGCATCATGAGAGCTGACGGCGCCGCTCTCATGATGCGGCCGGGCAGCGGCGCCTCTTTCTCGCTCTCTCTCTCCCCGTGGCGTGCAGTGCACTGCTAGCGTACCGTACATCCTCCACGGAGCGCATCTGACATCGATGTCACAGGGACATCGACCTCAGGACAGTTTTAAATACTGTAGCGTATGAACGCAGAACGCATGTTGAGGCTACGTATGTGCAGACAGCGCTGTTGATCAGAGGACGAGGAGAGCGGGCGCTTATGGGGAAAGTCCTGTTCACAAAGACACTTCTACTACTGCCTATTGTGGTGTGATCTGTCAAAAGCTATAAAGCCAATAGATAACTATTGGAAATTGGGATAAATAATAGTTATCTAAATTAATTATAACTTTTTATAATGAAACTGACGAAAACTTGACTAAAACCTTTTAAATTTTCGTCTGACTAAAACGTGACTAAAACTATCACATTTAGAAATGAATAAAATGTGACTAAATCTATAAGCATTTTCGTCCAAAAGACTAAGACTAAAACTAAAAGGGCTGCCAAAACAACACTGCTTAATACGGAAACCGCAGGTACGCGCAAGACCTGAGGTGGCAGCAGTGAGTATTAAAATGACAACTTGCATCTAGTCCTTTAAAACAAAAATCAAATTGAAAATCGAGATCGATCAATATGGAGAAAATAAAATTGTCCAGCCCTAGTTTCTGGTAGGTTTTTATGCTGACGAACCTTCTCACCTAAAAACCGACAGAACTAGTTACCCTGGAGTGTCGTGGAGGCCACTGTGATCGGAAGTAAAGGCGCCATGCTGACCAACCAAACAGCCTTTGGGTCACAAAAAGGTCCGTTTGTCCCCCAAAAGAGCGACCCGTCTCGTACATGAGCAGAGACACTGCTGAGTCCAGGCCGTCTATATCTGGCAGTCATCACAAACTGCAGAGGCTTTCTGGATGGAGATGAAAACATCTGTCCAACAATGTATGTCCAGGCGCATGTTGATCTAGACATAAGTCTTGTTTTTATATCCAACATCACCGTAACTAATCTGTGGCCAGACCTGGTGCTTTGTTCCAACTCGTGCCATGGAGCTTTCCTCGTTGAGCTCACATTCCCCTGGGAGGACGGTATCGAGGAAGTGGGCTCCAGAGGAAGAGAACACTGGTGTACAACGAATTTGATGCCTACGTTTTGTGAGCTGATTTAGGACAATGTTGATGTGCTGAATCCAAAACCACATTGGTTTTGCTTAATCAGGTACATTTTTTACTCGTCTGGTAGGGCTCCAGGTTTATCAATATCGAATCGCAATAGAGATTTTGATAACTGCAATAACCAAACCTCAAGAAGCTGAGGGTTTGTTTTTTCTTCATCAGTCTCTGGCATTTGTGATATAGTGATATGTCACCGATCAGAATTGTGGCGCCTCTGATCAGGTTCAGCTGCGACAGATAAAGGTTTGTCTGAGTTTCCATAAAGCAGAATCTAAAATGTTTAGATAGTCGCTCTGTGATTCCATCCTGGACTTATTTGAGTCACATGGCTGTCCCCAGAGGTACTCTGAATGTCGGGGAAACTCCTCCAGAAGAGGACGCTGTCCACATAAAAACACATATTTAAGAATATGCTGTTTGAGTCTAAAAGTAACATGACTTCCTCCTTCATTCATCACGCAAGTAGTTTAAAAAATAAATAGAAAATTTGTCAGAAAAATCGCAGGTGTTTTGTCAAAACCGTGCAGCCCTGGTTGTAACATCATTTACCATTTGTGCATATATTCTGGTAAATAAAGCAGCTGTGCTCACAAACGAGCATGTGTTGGTAACAATTTATGAAAGCTGTTTGATACGCAAGTTCACTTCTAAGTAATGCAAAAAAAATGTTGTTGAAAGTGGCCCCTTGCCTGAGGCTGGTTGTAACAGTTCTACAGAAAGTAAAACATGGGAAAATCCACTTGGCACAAAGACCTGACACATAACAAATTATAACACATTTTTAGACACCTCACAAGAAGTATTTTTTGCAACCCAGTGTAATCAAAGAACTCGCCACAGCAAAAAGCAGGCACAGGCTGTGGCTGAGAAGAAAAGCAGCAGCATCGGGGGGTAAAATGACCGCTCTGTCCCACTGCGGCACACGCCCAGGTCTGATCAACGGCTTCAACGGACGGCGTCTTGTGAGAAAAGGCCGAAACTGCACAACACCTTTGAGCAGATTAGTCTTGAAATCTACAATTCAAGATTTAGATTTCAAGGGACTGACTCAATCATCAGTCCCAGATGATTGAGCCCAATCCAATGCAGAGCTCAATCATCTGGGACTGAAACATTTAGTCCTTTCATTTAAAAGTAAAACGTTCTCAACAAAAATACGACTCAAGTGCAGATCCTCAAAAACTCTACTTCAGTAGTTCCTCTGACAATGAGACACACTTTTTATAAACTTTGGAAACAGGAGGAGAGCGGTGTTTACTCAGATGAGAAAGAATCTATCCAAACAGCCTGAGTGAAATCTAAACAACTGGAGTATTAGCAGACGATACTACGGTATTCAGTGGCTTTGTACCTCGTCAGGCGCCTTCAAAAGAAGCAGTCGAGGAAGTCATTTATCTTCATGTCTGTCGACCTGCTCCCGTCTCTGTACACGTCAAGCAGGTACAGTCATTATCCGCACAAATAGCAACCAATTGTTATGCGAGGCGCCACTGGAAACGAGGAACTCCAAACAGAAGCGGACTAGATCGAGTCAGGGCCGTCCATAAATTCATTACAGTGGCATGCAAGAGTTTAGGTACTTCTAGTTATCAGAAGAAAACCTCTCCTGAGTCCTCACCACGGCCAAACCTGGGCATAGGCGATAGGGCTGCAAGGAAATCGAATCACAATCGAGGTTATAACTACTGCAATAACCGAACCTCCAGAGGCCGAGGGTTTTTTCTTCATCTGTCTCTGGCATTTGAGAGATAGATTTCACTAATCAGGATTGTGGAGCCTCTGATCTCAGGTTCAGCTGCAACAGATAAAAGGTCTGAGTTTCCATTAAACAGATTCTAAAGTGTTTAGATAGACGCTTTGTGATTCCATACCGGACTTATTTTAGTCACGTGGCTGTCCCTCAGAGGTACTCTGAATGTTGGGGAAAGCTGGAAGCCAAACTCATCCAGAAGAGGGCGCTGTCCACATAAAACCATATATGTTGTCAAGTAGATCATTGTGTATTGTTCTAATGTATGGCTTTGCTCTGCCCGATCCCGTCAGATCTCGAAATCTAAGCAGGATGGGCCTGGTCGGTACTTGGATGGGAGACTGTTTGGGAAACACCAGGAAGCCTGGGGTGAATGTGAGTAAGTGAGTGGTTGGTGGTGGTCAGAGGGGCCGATGGCTAGGGATGGGAATTGATAAGATTTTATTGATATCAATGCCATCAATAATTTTACCTATCGATTTGATTCTTCATCGATTCTCTTATCGATGCCCGACTTGTCTGTGAGTTGGGGAAAAGCAAGGAATGAATGTGCTTTCGATAAACTCTATCAAAAAGACACATTGTTAGTTTTCCCAAGAAAAGATATTCATTAAATTAAGCAAGTTTCCAAATATACTGTGGCTCCTGCTGGCACTCAGCCTGTCTGGCATCCTCAAATATAATGGTAACATTTGTACTTTTCAACAAGTGTCTGTAACTTGTAACAGACTGATGCTGTTTGTAACACCTAAACAACAGGACTCGGTCTCAGCCCAAACCCTACAGATTTTCATCTATTTCTGCTTCATCCGGCGCTACTTCTCCTTCCCCCTGTCCGTGTGAACTACTTCTGCTGCAGCCCGTTAGCCAGAGCTGCGAGAGATCAGCCGATCCGCTCATATAGTGCACTCATAGTGGGACGGGCAGAGGTAGACCAGCTCACAGTGCGCTCAGGGCAGGGACGGGCAGTCTCGGACCCGGGCTCAGAGCACAGCGGCACGGGGAGGCACTGAACCCCGTGTGTCATGTCAATAGCGACGTATCGAAAGTTTGGAAAGAAACTCCAAAGTCATCCAGCGCAAATAAACGGAGCGTTCGCAGCAGCAAAGGGAAAACGTAGAACTGATAAGTTTATAACAATGGACTGTTTCAATTGACGACACTCTTTCGTCTCTCGTGAACGCGCAAAACGGAGGGGAAGGGCTAAGCGGAGGCTAAGGGGTAGAGATTGGGCCGATGTTTTCCTGCTTCCTCCGAAGCCGCATCAACAAACTCTGAGAACTACATCATTACACACGTGTGTTTAGCTCCGCGGTGCAAAAAGAGTGTTTTCAGAGCGGGAGCATCGATAAGAGGGATCGATAATGTAGACGACGTACGGTTCCGATGCTTTGCTCAAACAGAACCGGGTCTACTTGTAGAACCGGTTCTCGATTCCCATCCGTACCGATGGCGCAGATTTGTTGCCTCGCTTCTATCAGTCTACCCCAGGGCAGCTGGGGCTACAATGGGCTATATGCACAGTGACCCCATGTGATTTCCGCCTGGACAGTAGCATCGGCGCGGTCCTTCCTGTCCCGTATCTTTTACATTCAAAATTAGGAGGATCTCACACAAATGAAGCGATAGCTCAAGATTTAGTAAAGGACAGCGAGTAAAGGTTCAGATGTTACTGAAGCTGGAAATATTACATGAGACGCAACGACTTCACTGGAGGAAAACTCCGTGTTTGTGTGGATGTTTTTGTCTTGAGGCTAACGGCTAAAACAACATTTTAATCAAAACTAGTGCAAAGTAGAGCCTGCGCAAAAAAGTAGTTTAAATTGTATTGAGTTTACATGTTATATTATTATTTAAAAATGTCCTATATCATGCAAAATCAACTTTTTGGAGCTTTTTCCTTCTCAAAAACACCCCCAGAGCGGTTTTTGGCTTCATTCATGCAGTTCTCTGCAATCCTCCTGAATCCTGCTCTCTGAGCAGCTGCTCCGCCCTCTCCTGGTAAACGACCGAGTTGTTCCGTTGTGTCGTCAGAGCGGAACAGAACTGCCAGACGTCTGTAATGTAATGCTTTACGGCCTGATTTTAATTTGTAAAAACAGTTTTTTCATTATTTCTGTCGTAAGAAAGAAAGAAAAAAAAAAGGAAAAAAACAAAAAGAGGAAGTGCCCAACACGTCTGCGCTGCCCCTGCAGTGAAAGCAAACGCACCCTCTGAGCGTCTGAACAGATGTCATGTTTGCACCGAAAGTTGTGAAGAAGGAGCCTCTTTCTAACCTACTCTGGAGTCTGGACACCTGTTCTTTTTTCTTACCTCACGATAATGTCACGGATAAAAGCGCGTTTGGCTGCGAGAGGTGCAGGACTTTATTAAACCTTTCTAAAGAAGAGGCCACTCGCCAAAAGTTGGAATTTCCCTCCGGGATTCAGCGACTATATCAGCCAAAATAGTGTTTGTCTGTGACCGTCACTGATGGATGTTTGGTGAACCTTGGCCAGAATCAAAGTGGATTAACTTTTATAACCAACGCGAGTCCCATAATGGAAACACCAGAGCGGTGAGTCAATCAAAACGCGTGAAAACTGCATCATGAACTAACTTCACTTATTGCAGCAATATTTATATTTTTCTACTACGGTAAAGTTGTATGAGCGGAGAGAGGGGGCGGAGTTAACTGAATCCAAGCGTTTTGTCTTCCGGGTTTGGAAAATACCCCCAGAATATACTTATATTTATCACAAAAATGAGTACTCCATAGTTGTAGTGATACAATACTTCATATAAATTCCTATACTTTACTTTGGAATGGCTAAAATAGCATGATACAGATCCTTTAACACTACTAGCCTTTAGCTCGCAAGATAAAAGCTTCTACCTTACGAGCACTGGCGTTTCCTTTGGGGAAGGATTCATTATTTTTCTTTTTTTTCTTTTCTCAGTCCTGAGCCATCTCTTCATTTGTTTGGAACCTTGCTAATTTTATATGTAATACATATGGGACAGGAAGAGGGATGGGACGGTATGAGATTTCCACGGCATGATAACCTTGACAAAAAATACCTGTCGATATCACGGTATACCGTGATATCGCGTGATATTGTGGGGCGATGGTGGTGCAGAGAGTAGAGCGGGTCGTCTTGTGACCAAAGGGTCGGCGGTTCGAATCCCGCAGGTGCCCACTGTCGTCGTGTCCTTGGGCAAGACACTTCACCCACCTTGCCTCCAGTGTCTGCGTACACTGGTGTATGAATGAGAGTGTGAATGGGTGACTGGTTCCTTGATGTAAAGCGCTTTGAGTGCCTAAAGCAGGTAGAAAGGCGCTATATAAAAATGTGACCATTTACCATTTACCGTGAAATTGCGTGTTTTATATTTAAAAAGTAAAAACAGGGTTCGCATTCAACAAACAGGGTTTGTTTATGGTACATTTGTAATTGGTCAAGTCTTTTACATGCTGCTAAGGATCAATAAAGTATCCATTTGTTCAATCACTTTACTCACAGACGGAGCAGGTTCGCTGATGCTCTAATCACGGTTTGTTCGATGTCTGACCAAAAACCTCCAAAGGCAGGCTTGCCAATAATACTTTGCTGCTTGATTTCTTAAAGTAGTCTCTGCATTCAACTTCATATAAAAAAAATAATCCTAATGGGCTACAAAAAGTGTTGCATCGAGCGGTCAACAAACTTGAGTGTTTGTCTAATAATTGACCGACTAGCAAACTGCATCAGGTAAAGGTTCCACCTGTGTCTAACCCTTATCCTGCAGTGACGCCTCGAGGGTAAAGAATAATCATGTTATCTGCCTATGCGATGCATCAGATTATTGTTTAGGGAGACTTTAGTGGAGTAGTGCGTAGGTTTGTTTACATCACGTAGTAGTAGTAGTATTAGCCCTGGCGGCGAGTGACAGCGAGCGGAGTTTGTAGCTAAATGAAAATCAGTACGTCTTTGATGAGCATTTGGCAAAGGAAGGCTGAGCGTCTTCTGAAAAATAACACTAGTGTGCCCTAAAGCGCGTCTGATGAACGATGGACTGGATGATGAACAATCCAAACAACAAAGCTAACAGGTTAGCGTAACAAGAGCTAAAGAGCTAAAGTGCTAAACAGCTACTTCTCAGCCGCACTTGGCAGCTTTTAACGCCACAGATTCAAACAAAGCTTCATGTCAGCGGCAGCGTTCATGTTCACGGAGGACAGTGACTTTACTCTGCTGCTACGGCCGTGTTCAACAGGCTGACGGCCGAGAGAGAGAGAGAGAGAGAGAGAGAGAGAGAGAGGGACTGCGCCGCAGGGTCAGGTGAGGAGCAGCGGAGCAGAAGGGGAGAGCGGGGGTTTGCACGGAGCGCAACTTTTTTTTTGACAAGAATAGCAAATAAAACAAGCATTTTTAATACCGTCAGACAGGGAATCCTCACGGTAGTGATACCGTAGCATTTTAATACCGTGGTAGACCTTGAAACCTGTTATCGTCACCATCCAATTACAATGTTCGTTTTCTGATACATGTGCACGTAACGTGCACGAGGAGAGGAGTGCGTTAGTGCATGTTTGAGAGGAGGCGAGCGCTTCGCGCTCGTTTTGTGCGCTCCGCGCACTTTGGGGGAGTGCGCTCCGCTTCGCTCCGCACACTCTATACGATTACAAGAGCCCCTTCGCCAGCCCTGATGGCGCTCGGGCCTAAATATTAATGTGGGGCAATTTGAGCAAGAATATGTTGTGTGTTGTTACTCTTAGTAACATGACTTTCTTCACTCATCATTTTAGCAGTTTATGCATTTAAAGAGCAACTAAACACCAAATCAAGTTTTTTTTACTGATAAACTGTCTCAATGGGTGTCTCATAGTGTTGTCTACTGGTCCCTGACATTATTCTGACATTATAGCGCAAACATGTGTCAAATCCTAACATTGGCCTGAAAACGAATGGGTTGCGCCCCCTTCAGGGTAAACTCTGCTACTAAATTAGAATTTCCTGATTGGCTGGAGACGTGTCCACGGCCTCCACAGAACGTCATAAGCCGCACCAGCTCCACACATCGTCATCAGGTGCTGCCAATTGTCCTGCCCATTGTCCTGCCCCTGTGGTATATAACCAAGTCCCTCCCACGTAATCAGTCTGCTGTGATTGTGCCAATGCAAAGGTCCACACACTCACCCCCGCATGTCACCCCCAAACTTCAGAGACCGCCTCTTTCACAGCACTTTTTGACTTTTGTTTGTGGGTGGGGAAAGGCTTTGGCCCGTTTAGTTACTCTTTAAATCAAATATAAAAATTGCAAATCGAATCGCAATATTTGTCCAAAATAAACTCACTCCAAGGACAAGCGGAAAAAAGGAATTGAGTAACTGTGTCTAAAGTAATGCTGTGTTTAGTCCTTTCATTTACCGTTTCAAATGTTTCCCTCAACTCATCAGCTTCAGATTCATTGTCTACACTAGCAGGTTTCATACACAATAAGAGCCTTGGAGACACCGGGGCAGATGTTGTTATTGCAGATGATATTACAATACCTGAAATAGAAAGCAGTCTGAGTGATTAGCATTACATTGGAAAAATCTGTCACTTGTGTAAAGAAAAGGAGAATAATTTCCACGGTCGAACACACCGTGATGTGCTGCAGAAAGGAAACCTCTGTTCGGAAAACGCAGAGGAGTTTAGCTTGGACGCTACAATGGAGAGGGCGAAGATGTTCAAATTGACCACTTGGAAAAAGTCAAAAAGCAGGTTTAAAGGAAAAGTATACAATGAAATAAATCACCTGTCAGGAGAACACAGAGATCTAGCGGGACCACCGTGCGGCTGGAAGAAGTTGACGAGACTCGACCGAATTTAGCCGGACTGTTAAACAAAAGCTCTTAGGGATCGACATATAACTTCTACAGCGACTGGTTTGAAAAATGTCAAGGTAATGTCATGAAGCAGAACCATAGATGGGAACAGGGTTGGATGACGAAATGATCAGAAAAATAACTTTAGGTACAACTGGTAATGAAAGAAAAAGTATATTTTTCAAAGACCAAGTTTTGATGCTGTTGGTCCAGGGACAGCATTAAAAAGAGACTTCGTTGTTTCAGCTCAAATAAATGATACAAATGTAAAAGAAATGATCTTTTATGGGATAAATAACAGGGCTGTAACGATACGTTTTTTGACCGATATGTATTGATTTGAGGCCAAACGATTCGATGTAAAACGATATATCATTTTCTTTGGACCGATACGATTCAATCGATACAGTGGATTTTCGATACGATATTCGATACTTTTAACATTGGATTTTCAGCAAATTTAGCAATAATTATTACAAGTAACTGAACATTAATACAACAGAGGCATTTGCACCGGATTTTATTTAAAAATTAACTTCATATTTGCTGATTGTTGAATCAAACAACAGTGGACAAAATACACTCACAAAAGTGCAATAAACAGCTAAGATAAAGAGCTGCATATATTTTTAGTTACAGCATAATCTTTTCTCCAGTTTATCTTCAGTTAGAGCCAGTGCTGGTGGGATGCCTTTAACCTTAAGACCTCTCCTCTTTTGGCTTTACTTCTTCTTAAGTGAAGCCCACAAATACAGCTTTTCAGTGAGTGGGACAATAAAGGGCCGCTGTCACATTACAAGTTACCTAACAAAGTTAGCTGGGTGTAACTGCATGATTTTGACCGTCAGGTCTCACACACAGACACTGTAGTGTCTATATTATAGACTCTGAACGCAGAGCGCCTCATCCTCTCGTTACAACCTCTGTTAACAGCAATGCCAACAAAATACAACACTAGCAGCGCATTGCCAGAGCCAAAAGCAACAATACCCAGCTATTAACAGACTGGATTTTATGACGAGTTTCTCTCATAAACATAGTTAGCGAGCGCCAACAGTTCATCCGTAGCCTGAAATGCTACGACAGACTTCAAACTTTGACCCATGCGGCCCAGGCCCGTGCAGGCTCGTTAATTTTACAATCGCCACGTCTTGCAATGTAACATCTATGCCCTCGATGCAGTTGCACCATTCAAACTTAAGATTAATCCCAAACCCCTCCCCCCTACACTACAGCAATAAGAAATGCAAGAAATAAAGTCTTTTCCACAGTAATCACCAACCACAAAAATAACCCAAAAGTCATATTCTCAACAATACAAAATGTTTTAAACAAACCTCCTTTAAACCCCACAGACACTCTGTGAGGCGTTTGCAGACCACTTCAGGGGAAAGACACACTATCAGATGTAATATTTTATCTACCCAAAGTAACACGGCGTTAAATACATCTGGTTGTCTACTTGTTCCAAAAGAAACACTGCACAGTTTTTCTTCAATGAAGGTACTTGATTCATCTTCTGTACTCAGACTAAAGTCCCGCTCTGCTCGCAGCTTAGATAAAGACCAGTTGGGAGGAGTTGGGGTTGGCCCGGCTCCTCCCCTCTAATCACAGCTACTCTCACCTGTGAGTAAACAACCTTTGAAGTAGAGTGTCTCTAACAACATGCTCACCCCAGTATCGGTCAGTCCTGTCGATGATCACTGCCAATTATCTGTCCTATTCATAGATGATCAAGGCTAAATACCTGCCTACTGTTTACCCTTTCGGTATGAAAAGCACTTTATAAATAAAGTTTGATTGATTGATCGATCTAAAAACCGTATAAGACAAAGGATATCTTGCTGTGTACACTCGGCTTTAGACCCAGAACAGAACTATCGCTCACCTGGCTGCTGTGAGTAGCTTTTTGCTGTTCACTTTCCTTGGATGCTGCCGATGCGGAGGCTCTTGTAAACGCATGATTGTCAGGCTGCCATTATATTTCCCTTGGCATTTATACAGTCTACCACCAGCGACCCATTGTCTGATGATTATCATCTTTCTTGCAAAAATAACGCGCAAACAGCGTGCTTCTGTTGCTTCTGATGTAATTCCTCTGCGCCCACTGGCCGCTGCAGTCGCTCGATGATGATGCAACGTCACCAAAAAACGAGTACGGAAAGGATTTATTAAGGTAAACAAGTCACTTAGTTCTGCTTTAAAGTACTGGTATTGAAAAAGAAAATACTACTCAGCCTTTTTTTTCCAATGAGGTTAACATGGTTCATGTTGTGAATGCTTATTCTAGCTGGAAACGGGTGATTTGTAATGGAATACCTACATGTGTGTGCAGAGGTTCTAATGGTACATTGTGTTAAAGGGTCATTGCTGATTAGAAAACCCTCGTGCAATTATGCAGCACTGATGAAAACTGTTTTGCTGATTAGAGAAGCTGTAACGTTTGAGCGGTAGTGTATATGATTATCTACAGTGAAATCTAAAAAGGTCTGTAACGTTAAATTCATAATTTAATGTGGTCGATGGTTGACAACATCTGGATCATTCATCATCTGCGATGTGTGGTGGCTAATGCTAACGGCTATAAGAAGAATACACTGAGCTAACAAACTTTGGATACGTTGGGAACAAAAGTCGCTTCTCCTTTTAATTTCCAAGAGCAGAAAGCTGATGTCCCTTTCTCAGACGGGAACACTCTAGTATGTCTGAAATATCTAAAAACTCCTGATTATTATTATTAGTGACCAGCTCTTCACTATGTATCCAGTAAACTCTGAAGATGCAGAACAATATTAATTTGACCCAGAGCTCAGCGATATGCAGGTTGGATAAGTAAGTAAAGTGATGTCATCTAAACCCACCAATGAAATCCAAACTTGTCTAAACCTGTGCTCCTTATCACTCGGGGCTTTAGCACCTGCTGAGTCAAACACTGCCGAGCTCATGACTAAACACACAGTAAAGAAAGAACTTCTGTTACTGCCATGTGTAGCTTAGCAGCACAGCTGTTCAAACCTCCACTCACATGACACGCTCTAAAGTACTGAAACTTCAGCTTTTACATTAGAGCGGCGATTTGTCAACGCTTTTGTAACACGTGAGGAAAGGAAAAGGTTTTCAGAGCAGCACCAGTGGCAGCTCTGGTTCCTCATGTGTAAAAAATGATGTGCTGCGATCGTCGAGTGCAGGAGTTCCCAGACTTTTCAGGCCGCAATCCACAAAATTACTCAGTCAACAACTTGGGATCTCCTTCGGTAAAATGTAATGCTCTTTAATGCCATTTTAATGCCCAAATAATGCCACAAACGCAGACATTTAATCAAACAGAGGAAAGAGAATTGGACAAAACGGGAAACTTTTGAACAAAAAAATGTGGTCAATTCCAGCTACATGATTTAAACCATCATGTTGGTATTTTCAATGAACTTATACAGTAAATATTGTTGAGCAAGGTCATGATCGTCTCAATAGCAATGTTAGCGTTATGTTCCTTGGGTCTAGAGCAGGCTGCAGCAGCATGGATGTGGTCGAGCACGAAGTTAAATAAAGTTGAACTTACACACCATGTTGTCCATTCTGTATGGTTTAAGACGGAGTAAACGGAACAGAATGAAACAATGATTATCCAAGAAATTGAAATTTGATGCCAGTTTGACTCCAATTTTATGCTTTTCAATGACTTTTGAGGCCTTCATTTTAACACAATTCATTTAATGCATTCTAATGCCCCACAGAATCCCTGGTTTATAATTTTTTAAACATTTAAAATATAAAAAATAAAAGTTATGAGGCTGCGGCGCGATGGCGTTTTGGAGAAATGAACGCGAGCTGAGGCAGAAAGGGAGAGAGCGCTGCTGGTGAAAGCCAGACGTAGGAGCTGCACGTAACACACAAAGCTGCACTGATTCTGTCTGTAATGAAACCAGATCAACTCGAGTCCAAAGGATTTCTATGGCGACTTCTATCAGGAGTTTTATTATACATCTACAGACGAGCTTATTGGCAGGTCAAGAGGGACAGGCCAAAGATAAATCGAAGAAAATGCCGTCATTTATAAATGACTTGTTATTTCTGTGCGTCCCGGTAGCAAATGCATCACGGCCCGGTACCGGTCCGCAGCCCGGTGGTTGGAGACCACTGGTCTAGTGGCTGCTGCACACACTTAAATTAAGATAGAAAAAAAATCACCACACTCAAACCTAGATGAAAAATCTGAATTTACTTGAAACAAACAGTTGTAGTTATTATATATTAATTTAAAACGGGACTAAACGGAATTTAAACATGTTAAACGTATGTATTTTCCGCACCCTACATGCACCTGCAAGGTCCTAATGTGTAGAATGAGCCTAGATCTAGGGCTGAAAGATATATCGTTATCGTATCGATAGAGATATGAACATTCAAAATATTAAAATCGAAAAAGACATAAACGATATAGATTTTTATTAATAAAACTGCAGTCTTTTGTATTATGATTTTATTTTTCTGAAAAATGCTTAGTTTTCACCTAACCCATAATCATATCGTATCGATATCGAGATATCTGGCATGAATATCGAGACATGAAATTTTGTCCATATCGTTCAGCCCAACCTAGACCCAGACCGGCTTTGCTCTGCCCAATCCCGTCAGACCTTGGAAGCTAAGCAGGGAAGGGCCTGGTCGGTACTTGGATGGGAGACCGTTTGGGAAACACCAGGAAGCCTGAGTGAATGTAGTGAGTGAGTGGTTGGTGGTGGTCGGAGGGGCCGATGGCCCAGACTGGTTGCCTCGCTTCCGTCAGTCTACCCAGGGCAGCTGTGGCTACAACCATAGCTTACCACCACCGAGTCTGGAGTGAATGAATAATGACGACCGTGCAGCGCTTTGAGAAACTTGGTAATACAAGCTTGTAAAGCGCAATACAAGTGTAAGGCTTTATTATTATTATTACCTATTCACCACGACTGCCATTGGTATTTTGGGCCGAAATACCAACTATCTCCATCATCATGCATGAGCTTAACATAGAGACTGCAGTTACGCGTAACACCTGAAGTGGCAGTGACGAGTAAAAAAAAAAAATGACAAATTACCCTTTAAGTGTAAATATCTTGCCCCACGGACAGATTTCTTGAAATAAGACTTTCAAATCAAGGACAAAAGTACTTAATTTCACTTATTTCAAGATTGCTTTCTGCTGTGTTCACTGGTCTCTAAAGGCAGTAACTACGGTTCTATGAAGATGCCAGTGTTGAATGGACTGTTCCCGCTGCACTGCTCGTCTCTTTCTGGGACAGTAACTCACCGCGCCGCTGACTCGGACGTCGTTCAGCCGGCTCCAGTCCTCCTCGTGTCCGTCCACCATCATCGCGCTGTCGTCTTCCTCCGGGAGCCACGCCGCCCCCAGGTCCACCCTGACCTCCTCCCCCAGAGAGTGCATCCCTACGGCGGGGAACAGCCCTTCACCCGACACCCCTACCTCCACCGAACCCACCTGCGGGAGCGAGACAAAAGTATTAACACCAGAAACTTTCAACCGACAGCCGCAATAGAAACACAAGCTCTGACCTCGGTGCCATTTTTAGTGAAAAAGACCGAAGCCACTCGAGTTTCAATATTTTCAGAGTGAATTCCACAGCCGATGCGGTCTCCACGGGAACATTTTGGACCAAACCGCTGCCCTACAGGGTTACCATTGTACAACCTGGAAGGACACATTAGATTACGCCAGGCAAAAACATATCATTTACGTGAGGAACTGGGAATTAATCTGAATACCATATTTAAAGGCTTAATATAGGGTTGCATGATTACTGTAATCAAACGCTGCCATAAATCAGTCTTTCAGTTAATATAACACCCAAAGCAGAGAATAATTTACCCCCCGTTTCCAGTTACAATGACTTATTTTCCCAAACTCATTCAGCCCTTAGGCAAAAGTCTAATTTAGGATTTGTGTGCTTGCGGTTTGGACGTACTTGCCGTTGTCTGCGTGATATGCGACGGAGTGTGGGAGCCAGCCGGGCTGATGGTCCAGCCTGTAGGACTTAGGCACCAGGCCCACAGCGATGGCCCCCCGCACGCCGCTGTCCACTATAGTGACCTGCGCAGAGCAAGGCAAGGCATGTTTATTTGTAGAGCGCACACAAAGTGATTGAGCGCGCTTTAAAAGGAACAAAAAGGGTGTGTAAGGTACATACAATTACACTTAAAAAGGTCCAAATCAATCAAACATGAAATATGATCGTTAAAGGATGAAAGGTCCAATACCTGACAAACAATGAAAGAGAGAGGGAGTAAATTAAATAGTTGTGGTTTGAACTCACTCTTAACTTTCCCAGACGCATTTTTAACATCCCAAACATGACTTTATAAGTGCATTTCACTACTGGCAGGGTCACTTTTCAGTAGGGAAAGACTTCACGATACTAATTACTCCTCTTATCGATCCGATACTTTAAAGGAGCTATATCATGCAAATCGACTTTTTGGAGTTTTTAACCATGTTGTTTTGCTATTTCCTTCTCAAAACACCCCCAGAGCGGTTTTTGGCTTCATTCACGCAGTTCTCAGTAATCCTCCTGAATCCTGCTCTCTGAGCAGCTGCTCCGCCCTCTCCTGGTAAACCACTGAGCTGTTCTGTTGTGTCGTCACAAAGGAACGGAAGTGCTCTACGTCTGTAATGTAATGCCTTACGGCCTGATTTTAATTTATAAAACAGCTTTTTCATTTTTGTTGTTGTAAGAGAGAAATAAAAAAAAAATTTTTAAAAACGCAACTCTCCGATGCGTCTGTGCTGTCAGACGACGCTAATCAAACGCACCCACGGCTGGAGGAGCCATGGATCCGAGCAGAAGTGTTGTTTTGAAGACTTAGCTCTTTCTAACCTACTCTGGACACGCCTGTTCTTTTTTCTTACCGAACGATAATGCCACGGATGCGCGTTTGGCTACGAGAGGAACAGGACTATTCAACCTTCCTAAAGAAGAGTGCACTCGCCAGAAGTTGGAATTTCTTTCCGGGATTCAGCGACTATATCAACCAACCTGATGGATGCTTGGTGAACCTTGGCCAGAATCAAAGTGAATTAACTTTAAAACTTGTATAACTTTTATAAAAAACGCATGTCCCATGGGAGGCCAGACTGAGCGGTGAGTTAATCAAAATGTGTGTTAGCATGTGTGTTAGCGCGTGTGTTAGCGTGTGTGTTAACGTGTGTGTTAGCGTGTGTGTTAGCATGTGTGTTAGCCATTTATGAAACTGTGTTGCACATGTCAACTCCTTATAACTGCATTATGTGAAGTAACTCCACTTTTTGCAGCGATATTTATATTTATAATACTGTGAATGTGGAATGAGCGGAAAGAGGGGCGGAGTTAACTGAATCGAAGCGTTTTGTCTTCCGGGTAGGGAAAATACCCCCCCAAAATACTTATATTTCTCTCAAAAATGAGTACTCCATAGTAGAGGTACATCATATAAATGCCTATACTTTACTTTTGGAATGGCCAAAAGACCAGACAGGTAAGTATCAACTCGTCTAAGCTCAGGTAAGAACATATCACAGTATGGAAAAAGGGTGGCCTTTTCCTTTAATATAGTGACTGCAGTTACGCGCAAGACCTGAGGTGGCAGTAGTGAGTATAAAAAATGACCAACTTGCATATAGTCCCTTTAAAAGCAAAAACTCTATATTTAACCTCTAAATTTGGAGCCGAGTTATCTCCATATTAAGTTTCGCATAATAAAATGATTAAATGGAATCTAAAACACAAACCAAAATGTGAAATAAATATTGGAATTGGGTTTATTTTGGCTGTGCGCGGGTTTCAGGGATAAACAGAACCGATGAAGGATCTGATTTGGCTGCACGGCATCAGCGCGACTCCAGCGGGACTAGTTTTACCCATTTATATTGTATTTGTATAGAGATGCACCGATCCAGCTTTTTTGCTACTGATACTGGGGTTTGAGTATCTACCGATACCAAGAGACTTTCTTCAAAGTGTCTTTCTCTGAGTGAGAAATGTAATAGGTTGCGTTCACGTGACTCACAACATTCTAAAGAGCCATAGTTTAAAATGGAGGTGGAGCAACTGAACATTTCATTGCAATAACTATGGTAACTCCAGTAACTGACAAAATGCAGATTTTTATGTCTTTGGTTCATATCTCAGTCATTACTGGAAGAATCCACATGAAACAAAGTATCACAAAGTTCAGTGTCTCCTCTTCCAGCACATATGAACAAATGTCTAATTATTTTCCCCCAAAAGGAGTCAAAAAGTGGTGACAATGTTCGAAAACAAGAGTGTGATGTTGTCCAGTAGAAAGGACTTTCAGACATAAAAATGATATCACAGGTTTGTGAATCCAATCACTGTCAAACACTGAAGAGCAAAAACATTTGTCAATTTCCTTTTTGGAGATTTCTTACAAAAAGGGTATTTCTCCCATAGAGTTGTATTGGCCCCTGCCCTCCACCTGATATTATGACATCATCACATTCTAAATCGTGAACGCCACCTATTGCCTCTTTTCTCAATTTTAAGATCAATAAAGTCATACTTTATTGTCAAGTTACATATCAATTATATCTATTGATAAACTAATGGATAAAAATTAAACAAGGATCACTGGACTTTTCTACACTAATTATCCTTAGGTATAAGACAAGCTTTACATTACATTCATATAAACAACTCACATGAAGTGATCTGATCATTACAAATATGTCAGATCAGTTATTTCTTATACTAAAGCACAAACGCTTGGCTTCAGCAGTGGTTAGTTTATTGTATTAGGCTACTTTAGGCATTTCTATCATAGTTTCTGACCCAGCCTTGATTAGTTTTCGTTAGCATTAGCTTTAGCTCCCGCTAGCTTTAGCATGCTATTGCAGCATTTAGAAACGGCGATCAAAAATGCGTTTATGGAGGTCGAAACTAAATCAGCGATTTTAAGGCATTGAGAGCCAAAACTGGTATCTGTTCTGTATCGGATATTTGTAGCCGATATCATATTTTTTCCAGTATCGGCTCCGATATTCGATACTAGTATCGGATCTGTGCATCCCTATTTGTATATATATTGTATGTAAATAAAGCCTTGAACATGAGTGCACGTTCAGGGTTATACCAATGGCCGCTGGCTGCTCTGCGGCGACGACACTGGAGGCCACCATTGCTGTAGTACCGCCATATAGCCGCTAGTCTCCCATTGGAATGCATTGCACTTTAGACACGTTAAAAACAACTTTAATACCCGGTGCCTAATGTTTGGAACTGTCTACAGCTAGACATTCCTCCTGTGATTACGCTGGGTTAGTCACAATCAGAGGCACCGGGCTGGTTATCGTAGGATAAATTTTAGAAATCTCGTACTTAATGAGGGTCGGACTGTTGGCATTGGAGCTGCGCGAGCTACACATCACGCAAGGGCCGAGTCTACAGTGAAGATCCCGCCCTTATGCCCTTATTAGGAACATGCTTCGTCAGAGCTGGGGAGGAGGAGTCTGTAAATCCATCATGATTTCCCCTCGAACGTGGTCATTATGGTAAACGGGGAGGAGTGAGTAATGACGGTCTATTAATATGTCTATGGGTTATACAAGTGAACGCAGGTCAATTGTAAATGCTTTTTAATGCCCAAATACTACATATTTGCAACAATTGAAGAAAAAAATTATAATTTGGCGCCCCTTTTATTTCTTAAGATTTGCAAATACTTCATCAAACAGAGCAAAGAGTTGGAGAAAAAGGAAACTTTTGAAAAATGTGATAAAAACTGCTGCTGAATATGTTTTACACTATAGCTTTGGTAACATCTGATGTATGCAATTTCATTGTAAAATTGTATAATGACAAAGAAGTTCTTCTATTTTCGATTATCTTAAACAGTAAAACTTGTTGAGCGATGTCATAATCTTCCTAGAAAAGTAATGCCTGTTTGGATCAACTTTAATGCTTTTTAATGACATTTAAGACCTTGATTTAGGCACAATTTATTTAATGACTTTTAAAGCTTTCTAATGCCCTGCGGAAACCCTGATGTGAAAAGTTAATGAGGGAAACTTGAAGAAACCCTCCCAGACACTGGGAGAACATGCAAAGTCCCCACAGAAAGATTAAATGTTAGCAGAAAAATGCAATCAATGGAATGTGTTCCTGACAAGCTGAAGATACCCACAATAACAGTTTTAAGATAAATCTCAGAAGCAGGACAAAGCTGCAGGTTTTTGGCTGAGCTCCTCCCAGACAGATGTTTAAAACAGCAGAGAAATGCAGAAATACTGAGTGCAAACAGATTCTTTTTGAAGGAACCGAAGCGATAGCAATGACGCATTAGCTCTGAGAGGCCTGACCTTTGGGCCATAAAAGCTCCAAACTTTCAGAGATTTGTCGGAGGATGACAGCAGCGTGCGTCACCGCTTCACATAAAACATACGATTCGAAATGTAGGATGCGCTTGTTTAAATGTCAAAGACATTTATTTTTTTGCTTATTTTAAAGACAAAGCTGGACTAAACGAGGACTATCTGAGGACAGCAGTGTCAGGGTGTATCGAGTCAGCACGAGAAAGAAACCGAAGGACGCCGTGGATAAGTGTCAAAAACATGTTATATCTAAACACTCTAGACTTAGACTGCCTAACTGTAATCTTAAAGGGATATTTCAGGATTTTTGATATAGGGCCTCATTTCCTAATTCATGCCTTCAGTCCTTATATTTGAAGAGTTTAGTGGTGCTAGGCTAGTGCATGTCTATGGTAACTAGTAGCCTGCATTAAAAACCTTCAAAATCATGGGGTCGTCCTCCAAACGTTGCCATATCTGATTTGTAGAAAGCTCCTTTGTGAATTGGAGCTTTTACCATGCCCCTAGTACAGTGGTTAGCGCTCGTGCTTCACAGCTAGAAGGTCCGGGTTCGATTCCCACCTGGACGGGGCTTTTCTGTGTGGAGTTTGCATGTTCTCCTTGTGTCTGCGTAGGTTTCCTCCGGGTACTCCGGTTTCCCCTACCACTAAAAACATGTACAATAGGTCAGGATGAATGAGAGTGTGTTTGAGAGTGCCCATGGGGGACAACGGATGCAAATTAGCCCAAGGCTACAATCCGGTGTGGCTTGTTTACATGCATGAGACCCATGTATGTTCATTAACATGCACTGTCCCGACCAAATAAACCAATAAAAAATAAAATGTAGTAATGCGGCCGCAGGTAAACAAACTACTGTAGATCCGGTAACCTATAGCAGATCACTCCGCCGCTGCGTAGCTTACAACCAGGAAGCTGATGCTCCTCAAATACAAGTTATTTTAAATGCAAAATGGTTATATTTAAAAAATGATTCAGTCAAGACAGACATTTATTTCGGTAGTCTTGTGTTATACGTGATTTGCCTCAGGTGCACTGTGCTTGTGATGATGATTGGAATTTATTTGAGTGATTATTTACATTAACATTATTACAGTGCAGAAAATAAATAAAGTAACAAAAACTCAAAAGGAGTAGGCCGAAGCAAGAAAGCTTGTAAGTGCCTACCCCCATATTCAAAATTAATTTACATTCCAGATACAGTGATACAACATCTCGTACAATATAACACTTTACATTACAAATTCCTGAATTACACAATTACAATTGTCCGCATTGATTTTACGTATAGCAGCTTTGCTAAAGAAAAGCATTTCATATTTAACAAGAAAATCACAGGATGTTTACAAGACTTCCAAAGTAAGAAGAGACAACATGAAGATAGAAATGTATGCAGTTTACCAATATATATATATATAAGCATTTATTTTTATTTACAATTTGTACTTTTCCTTTTCCTCTTTCTCATTCGCTTAATAACCATAACCAATCATTACTTATAAAACACCAGTCACCATTCTATTAATTGATCATTGATTTAGTTACTGTGTCAGACTGTTTTTAATGCAGGCTACTAGTTACCATAGACATGCACTAGCCTAGCGCCACTAAACTCTTCAAATACAAGGACTGCATGAATAAAAAAATAAATCTCCAGAAATCAACAACACTCTGGGTAACTAGGAAATGAGGCCCTGTGTCAAAAATCATGAAATATCCCTTTAATATTACACTGTACAGCGTTTCCTCTAGGATTTTTTTTAGCAGTGGGGCAGGCCTGCTGAAAGGACCCCAGTAGCAACAACTGAATACCAGTAGCAACAACTAAAAAAAATGATGAAAACAAGGATGAAAATTCAACAAAAAAGCCACACTTCGACAACTAATCGATTATTGAAATAGTTGACAACTATTTTAGTAATCGATTAATCATTTTCTGGTAAACACAGACTCAAATGGAGCAAAAATTACATGACAATGTTGTATTTTTGATGAAAAACCATTGTGTTTTTAAAGTTGGGGAATGTAGTGTTTTGTACAGTGTAAATTTCATAAATATCTGTCTGCGTCTCGTCCAATCAGAAAGAGACAAAAGATCAACTGAAAAAATGGCAAAAAGTGTGAAGAAAACACAACAAAAGAGCAACAGAAACGTTATGAAAACGCATCAAAAAGGTGAGAAGAAAGTGATGAAAATGTGGCAAAAATGCAATGACAAAACGACATGACAACAGTGCAAAGAAAAAGACCCGTTTAGATACGTTTTGTAGGGCTTAGCTTTCAAATGAGGCGTTAAACTGGCCTATAGGCTGTAACCTTTTAGATTTGGGTAAAGCTGAACTGGAGAAAATGCTCGGTTAACGCAGGGATTAGAGCAGGGCGATATGGCCAAAAATGAAAATCTCGATTTTTTGAAAGGTCTCCTGATCTTTCATAATAAGAAAACTGCTCAGAGTCCAGTCCATTAATATATAGCTTCATAATATAGCCCACAATTAGGCCCATTAGAAAATGTTATTTCTCTTTTAAATATTCCTTGTCTGCTCTCAAAAGTAAAACTTCTAAATAAGCCATGGAGTTTTCAAAAGCATTTTAGTTTTCTCATCCTCATGCCTCTGCTGTGATTGACAACCGTCTCCATGGAGACTCAAGAGGAAAGGGGCGGAGTTAAGCTGCTGCTGTGCCTCCGCTCAGAGCATCAGGGTGAGAGAAGGAAGAGGATCAGACTGGGGAAAACTCTATTGCGCACTCGAAAACACAACGCGCGGCCTTTGTAAAGCAGCAGAGATCGTCATAAAGTCTCTGGGTTCTTCGGGTGACATTTCAGAAAACAGTCGCTGTGGAGCGGTTGAACACGCTGCTAAATTGGCAACACGGCGCATGTGAGGCGGACATGGAGCGGTGGACACGATTTTACGATTTAGCCATTTTCCACATCGTCTGTTTTTTTTTTTTAAAACATGAATTAATTGAATTCATTTGATTTATCGCCCAGCCCTAAATCGAGTTATTTAAATTAATTCATACTTTTAAAAACAGGCGATGTGGAAAATGACTAAATCGTAAAATCGTGTCCGCCGCTCCATGTCCCCCTCACGTGCGGCTAATTTAGCAGCTTTTTAGACGCTCCGTAGCCAAATGACACCAGCGGAGAAGCCAAAGACTTTCTGACGCTCTCTGCTGCTTCACAAAGGCCGCATGTTGTGTTTTAAGAGTGCGCGTGGAGTTTTCTTCCGCTAAAACAGAGATCCCCACTCCCCGCCCGGGCTGCTCCTGTGCCCTTCTCTCGCTCTGCTCCAAGCGAAACACCGCCATTTAACTCCGCCCCTTTCCCTTCAAGTCTCCATGGAGACCGTTGTCAATCACAGCAGAGGCATGAGGATGACAAAACTAAAACGCTTTTGAAAACTCACAAACGCCCAGGCCTCGCGAGGATTAAGAGGTTAATGGTCTTGAACACCTGCCACAATATTCATCATAAGTTTTAAAGGAATAGGCCACCGTTTTTACATACCGAGATATGTTCTTACCTTAGACGAGTTCATCTGTACCTGTCTGGTCTCCACGTGTGCCTTCCTCAACGTAAACACAGCACAGACGGCGTTAGCATTTAGCCTCTCTTCTCCTCTATAGCTCCAAACGAGGTGAAGATAGAAGCTACCTAGCTATAGAGGAGAAGAGAGAGGCTAAATGCTAACGCCGTCTGTGCCGTTTACGTTATGGAAAGCACACGTGAAGACCAGCCAGGTACAAAAGAACTCGTCAAAGCTAAGGTAAGAACATATCTCAGTATGTAAAAACGGTGGCCTGTTCCTTTAATAAAGCTCACAAATGTTGTGATTGGAGATTTCTTTAAAATATAGCACATATAAATAACAATAAAAGCCTCTCCATTTGACATTTTGAAAAACTCGCCCACTATTGTACTTAAACCCATTTATTAAGAATATATAAAAAAATAGACCTTTTCCCACCTCAAAGTAGCAGTTTTCTTTTGACAAGGGGACACCAGCCACATAGCAGCCCACCTCTTCAGCGTTCCCGTGGTAACTGAAAAGAAATGATTCATTATATTACACAGGTAAAATGCAAATGGCAAAAAACAACCAAATGCAATGACACGTTCAACACATTTAGGTTTTATTATAAACAGTAATAAAATGAAGATCGAGAAGAAAATCTTGATTAATCTTTTTGTCATATCACCCAGTGCGATGAGTAATTATCCAACATGATTGATGCGCTTAAACGGGTGTGACCAAACGTTTATCATTGAAAAGGGTGCATTTAACAGATTTAAATCTCAGACCCTTCTTCAGGCTCAAAAACGTAAAGCCAAGTCTTTGAGGTTGTAATCGTGTAGAATTATTAAACTTGCCGTAAACTTTTTACTGCAAACATCTCTTTGTGCCAATTCAACACGGGTCACCAAAATGTATCTGAGCTTAAAGAAAACTCCCTAATGTTTTCTTAAGAACAATTTAAGTAGATTCTTGGTATGTACAAAAAACGTGTCAATCGACAAGGCACAAGCAAGATGTAGATTTCTATTAAACTGTGATCAAAATAAAAATGCAACAATACTGCCATTACTGTGACATTACAAAAAAACATTATTTTATGTATAACCATCAGGTCCATCATTATTCTACAAGGCAGGCTGCAAAACAGCACCTTCATCTGCCATTATATAAAACCTCTCGTGATCAACAGACAATTAGATTTCATGGAGTTAAAGTATGGAACAGATATATCCATCTTCTGGATTCATCACCACATTATACATGTATAAAAACAAACTAAAACAGGAATTAATGGCTGAGTATTTGTGCTGAGTACAGAGCAAATGACTCAAAGGAAATGGTTGTATGAGTTTTGTATACTTGACACGTTATATTTGTATGTGACTTGGTATTTTGAGTATGTAGTAACCTGGCGTGGGTTGAAGTTGCTCTGATTCTTATTTCATTGTTTACTGGGAGTGGTGTTGTTATAAGCCTACTTGGCTTCTACCTCTCCCATGCACATGCTATTATCATTTATTTGTTTGTTTTGTATATTCATACATCCGAATGGATGCTATTTATGTTCTCCCCCCCCCTATAAATGGCTACTCTAAAGTGCTAAATAAAAAAATAAAAATGATGATTTCACCAATAGCTAAATCTGACACGTTTAAATAAAACTGTACTGAGAGTTCATTAATATCAAATGCAGCAATAATAAAGCAAGCGAAATAAGTAAAAAACGATGATATAGTTATTAAACTGCAAGGCATTTAGGGGAACAACAAGGCATTTGATATGGCGCCACAATGCAATTGAGAATGAGGAGTTGTCGTCACAGCACAGTTGGACCCATAGCAGAAAGTCTCGTAACTTTCCAAAGACTTGTGGCTTTTAAACTCCTGCATCGTGTAGTAACTTACACCAAATACAAGTTTACTGTGTCCATGTATGTGCACGGAGGTAAATGGTCCAGGTCTCCGCTGCAGGGAGCTCGTGTGTTGATGTTTTGGATGTCAAGCTTCTCCAAATACCGCCGTTTTGTGCTTGGTATGGTTCCTGTTAAATTCCCTTTTCTTTCGCCTTATCTCTTTGCATTGCTTTACTTTCTTCCTTTTCGTTGTCGTATTCGTAGATCCGTCTCGGTCTCGCCGAAAACGTAAACGCGCAAAATTAAAAATGCTCTGGAATATGAGGAATGCGTGAAATTCTGGGGGCGTGGCCCTAATCGGCTTCCAACATGGCCGACAGGCTCAGAGCCCCCCCCCCCCCCAAATCACCCCAACTCGGCACGTGACTCCTCATTCTCAATCTCATTGTTATTACAGTAATGTGGCATTGGTGGTTTTACTACTGACCGAAGCGTGTCTCCATCTTTGAACAGCCTGGTGAGTATTTCTTCTTGTTCTACTTCAGGAACTCCGTTCCCTAAATTCACTGGACTGTGCTGCAGGACATCAAGGTCGTCCATCTGCAGAACAAAAACAATAAATCTACATTCCTGAAGTGTTAAACTGAGAGCGCAAATGTCGAGGGTTCATCTGCAGATTCTGGATGTGGCTGGATGTAAATAGTGGCATAATGGGGCTCGTCACTGACACAATTTAAACAGGTGCAGTTGTATACCACATACCAAAATACCACAAAACTGGTAGAGGAATAATGGCTTCTGCTTTGCATGAAAAAGGGGAACGAGCACGTTATCCTGGCAATAATCCATTACATTGCTGCACAGTTACTGCAGGGAAAACTGATGAGGGCTTCGTTTGACTGTGAGCACGTAAAAAAAAGTCACGTCAATCTCCTCCTCGAATAGCTCAATTAAAAACTTACAATTCAAATAGACCATAAACAAAACCGTTTTATAAAAAATTTGCATTTAAAACCCAAAGTGGGCGGTGCTCGCTGTCAATGGAACATGACTCGAGTGCTGTTAATTCCATTACCTGTATGCAAAATGCGTAACTACTGTGGTAAACCATAGATAAACATCACAGCGCGATGTGTATTAATATATTGTTAATGCAAAACCAGGAACATTGCAGAAGCACAGGTTTTTAGGAGACAACTCGAGTCGGGATGCTAGCCTGGTGTGTGGCTAACAGGTTAGCATCTCCGCATCTGGGACTCAAATGTCTAAAATCCAAACGCCGATATTCAGCCACAGTGGCAAAACATCGTAGCTTTAGCCATGCGGCGCCCTCACCTGCGGACTTGGAGGTCTCTGGGTTCACATTCACTCGTTTCTGATGGTTAGCGCCATCCACCGCCGCGCAACTTTAGAAACAAACCGCGCTGTGGCGCTTAATTGTGACGTCACAAACCTATGTAGTTTATTTATTTATTTTACCCAAAGCGCCAATCAAAGGCGAGGATGCGATCTCGTGTCAAGACAGTAACCAATACAGCAGCTGGAAACTTACTGTGAATTATGTCAAATGACAAATGCGTCTGTGTCGTCAGGAAAAATGGTAAGATCTCATACAGAATGATTGTCATGAAAGTTAAGAAGTGTTAAAGTGCAGTTTATTGACTTTCTATCAAAAGAGTAAATGACAAGGACAGAAAAATCCAAATGGAAGGTGAGATATTTATTTCAAATGTGTTTTTTGGTGTTGAGCGGCCACCTGACATTATTTGGTTGTAGACCTTTGTACCACCAATGTAGTAGTCTATGTCTTTTTCAATGTTGCCAAATTAATTGTACAGTAAAAAGTTAGATTTACATAGAGAATGACAAAGTATCCATAACTAATGCTTAAAATGTGCAGAATTTGGTGTCCTAACTCTCTGGATTATACAGTCTTGTGACATATTATATTATATTCCTATCTGTGCTTTTGGGCTAAAATAGCAAATTATAAGCTTCAATGCTGGTCTTAGTCAAGTTTTAATCTCTCAAGTCTCTCCCTCCATGTCCCAGCACACATGGCATGACTTGTCTCACTATCACCGCTATTTGAGGTGTGTGTTTGACATGTTTATGATCAGAAACAAGGTCCGTAATCCTGCTGTGTTTATCCAAAAACACCACAAAATCTGCAATTGCGTTTTTTTTAAATGCACCAATGCCATTCAAACAACACAACCGCACTTCTTTCATGTCAGTGCCATATTTTAGCCAGAATTAACCGTTGCTGTTCACAGCGAAGTATAATCTAGTACAAAATACATTAAATATTGAGCGTCATGTGATTAAGAGTGGAATGCAATTGTGTCAAAAGGCTAATTTGTTTTGTTTCTTGCTGTATGTCTGTAGGGCTATACACTTGCATTGAAATGATCATGTGCTTTTGATTATGCCCTATACGAGCTGTTAATTACAGCGTTCAAGAGGGGCATTGTTTCGCTGTATATTTAGATCAGGCAGCCTGTTGTTTTCCTGTGGAGCGTGCACTGATTCAGCCTCTGCAGTTTCAGTCCTGAAGAGGGTTAGTGCATAAAGGTTTTAAGTATGTCTTTGGCACATGATTGAATCAGACCTGTGGTGACCTGTGCTGTTTCCATGGCAAATTCTTCTGAAAAGATTGCAGACATCTCAAAATGCCCTGAGAGGGCGCATTGAATCTGAATGTATGCAACATAAAACAGCAGGAGACATTCTCTGAAGGACCTATATATTCCTATATGTGCCATTGCTCACTCCCTGCACCTCCTTCTTCCCTGAGTCCCATCCCCTGAACTGTCATAACTGAGCTCCCTCCCTTCCTCTCTCTCTCCTCCTATCACCGCCTTTCACATCTTTAAAAGCTGGCTCTGTGCTGTGGCTCTCTCCATCATTTGTCTGCTGTGGCACTGCAGGGTACTAAACCGGCTGCTCCACAGAGGACTGTGCAGAGGAGTAATCCTCCTGAAATAGCATCAGCCTTTCCCTGACAGAAGGACCAGAGACCATGCCTCTCTCTCACATCACTGCTGCTGCTGTGCTGCTGCTCGTGGCTTACTGCGCACCGTGGACCGGAGCCAGCCGCTTGGGCCCGTTCAAGATGTGCCCTTCGTGCAGGGACCCTATGGGCTCTGGGCGGCCCAGCCGTGAGCACCTCTCTGCGGGCAGCACCACTGTGCTGGCCCTGGGAGAGCCCTGTGGAGTCTACACTCTGAGCTGTGCCCGAGGGCTCCGCTGTGTGCCCCCTCCCCGCGAGCTCAGCCCTCTGCAGGCACTGCTCCAGGGACGAGGCTTCTGCGCCAAGAACAGTCGAACTGTGCCCACCGAGAGGCCCCACCCAGCAGGTGAGTACTACATATACTACCCATATACTATGTACTGCAATACTCCATTACTCTCTGCATATGAGCGTGTATGTGCTGCACACCCCCACACTCTGCAGAGGACTGATGCTCGGAGCCGGCTGCAGTAACTACACATCACTGTGTCATTCAAACAGAGGAGGCTCACATCTATCACAGCCTCCTGTCCAGAACATAAAGCACGTATGCGGATTTCTGTGCAAATGTTTTAATGTCAGCTCTGCAGCACCAGAGAGGATCCTCTGCTGTGTCCTGTAGGTCAGTATATGAGGACAGAAGAGCGCAGGAGAAAATATGAGCTGTGCAGCTCAGTGAAAGTCAGCGGTGTCTGAAAAGGCTGTGTCCACGGAGAATGGAGTCAGTGCAGCTTTGTGTTGCAGTGATCTCTGCTGTTCAGACTCCGACACTGCCATGTTCCACTTCAAACCCTGATGAAAGTTACCCATAAAATGACCATCGAAAAGCTCTTCTTTCATTTTTCAATCACTGTCTTGCCAAATGAGCGTCATCACGTCTTGCATGTAATAATGTATATAAATAAATGTTTTGGCTGTAATTAGTAAAACATGTTTTCTTTATATTTTTCTGCTGCTGTCGTCACCTCAGGTCCTCACCCCTCACACGGTGGAGAAATGGACAAAGTAAGTTTTTTTTGTCTTCATTGACCTAGATATGGGTTGTTGCATCTGCGTAGAATAAAATTGAATAGAAACAAATGAAAACAGGGCTTTATGCTTTAGTAGATGGTGTTTTTCCCTGCGATCGCATGTCGTCTTCAGCCTCGCGCTGCATGTGCCGGTGGTGCTATGCGGCAGAACTAATTGAGCATGATGTGGATGTGGAAAGTTTTGCGCTGCGGCGACAGGATTTCGATCTTTGAATCCAGAGTAGGTTAGACGCCGTGGACGAGAATGACACGGCAAATCGTTGCGAAAAAATCCCACAATCTGAAGGACTAAAAACGCACCGTCACTTCACACTCTCCAATGACCTGAAAACCACAAGATTGTGTAACATTACGGTTATATAATGTTGAACAATGTGTGAAACCGATATGTGCAATGAACGTAGAGTCAATCCAGTTGTATCATGTTAGATCATGGTTTGTGCGATGCATTATGACAGTATATCACGCAGCCTTATGTAGCGTCTGGTTTAGTCATTCAAAATATGGAAAAATGTCCAATTGTGAATTTTTAGTGCGATTAGATTTTGATTTACATTTTTAAACTCATATCCCCCAAATGCACCCAATGAACTTTGTACTTTTTGTTTATGTGGCGCTATAGGGCTGGACAAATCGTAATTTAATCCAAATCCCAATCTTTTCCTTCATGATCGACAGGTTTACAGCCCTTTCTAAAGTGCATATGACAGGTCTGAATGCTTTTGAAATTATGACGTTTAAATTATGACAGTTTAAAATTAATTATGTTTTAGCAAAAAATGAGTCTAGTGTGTCATATGCACTTTAAAGCAGTGGTTTCCAACCTTTTTCGTCTCACGTTCCCCTCGAGTCAGTGACGGACTGGCCATTGGGCAATGTGGGCAAATGCCACTGCGGCCGCCTGGTCTCATCACTTGTTGTGGCCGCATCACAAACAAATAAATAGGCTAAATAAAGCGAGGAAGCGGCCGCCTATTGGCGCAATGGCTGCAAGCGGCAGCACCACCAGCGGCTCGCTCGCCGCTCATCACAACTTGTGGCGCACAACCATATAAAAAGGCTAAATAAATAAATAAAGCGGAGATGCGGCCGCCTTTTGAAGACAAATGTGGCCTCTCTGCTAAAATTGCCAGGGCCTCTTTTTGGTGCCAGTCCGCCACTGCCTCGAGTCCTTCATTTCTACTCAAAACACCCCCTAAACTCCAGTTATTTTGAACATTATCTGCTAAACACTCTGAAATTCAAACCTTTTACTGCAAATTATAATTAAAAGAAGTTTAGGTAACACTTTATAATAACTACACCTTATTTAGCCTTAATAAATGATGCACAGATCCAGCTTTATTGCTTCCGATACCGATACTGGGGGTTTGAGTATCTGTCGATATCCAATATTAACTGATACTAAGAGACTTTCTTAAAAGTGGCTGCTGTGAGTGAAAATGTGAAAGGTCCTCTTTTCTCCAAAGGGAGATCAATTAATCTGATCTTTTATTGCAAACAAGATGGTGCAGATTAATTATATCTATTAATAAAGGTAAAGGTTTTTTAGCATGCTGTTGCTAGCCACAGCATTCTGCGCGGTGATTAATAATATGTCCACATGTACTTATATTTAGTCGGTGAAAATTTTGTTTTTAAATTGGTGAGAGCCAAAAAAGGAATCGGTTCAGTATCGGATATTTGTAGCCGATACCCAATATCGTATTTTTTCCAGTATTGGCTCCGATATCTGATACCAGTATCAGATCAGTGCATCCCTAAGTTAAAGTGCATATGACACATTAGACAATTTTTGTTAAAACACAGTTAACACGATTATATTTAAGATTTTGCTAAAGATTATTCCCAGTTTCCTTTAGTTTACCATTTTTGTGAAGTTTATGTTTTCACTTCCTTATTGGACACCGACAGGAAGTGACATCGAAGAAGGTAAACAATTTTAAACTGTTGCCGTGCCGACCATGTTAAGTCAATGGGAAATGAGTCAAACTGCTATGGAATGTTTCCTTCTTTTATGTCACTTCCTGTCAGCAGCTTAAAAATTCAAATAAAAATAACTTTTCTGCCCTTGCAACTGATGTAATCCATTTAAATAAGTCTGTCATATGCACTTTAACACTTATTTTATCATGAACAAGTCATTAGTTAAGTGTGACTTACACTTAATAACTACTTAACAATGAATAAGTGAAGTATGTGAAGAACTACAGTATTCATTATGAGCTAGGCATTAACTGTAGTAGTTAAGTAGTTATTAATGAATTGTTTATGATTAATTAAGTGTTAATGCATCATTTGTGAAGGTAAATAAGGTGTAGTTATTGTGAACTGTTACCAAAGTTTCCTTTTGAAATACTGTTCAGCCTTCTCTGTAGCGCTGTAATGTTTCCAACCCCCTGCTAAGTCCTCGCGTACCCTTGTATTTCTTTGCCATATTGTTCAGCCACAAGGGATTGTACTCGTGGGCTAAGCTTCTTTCAATGGTTTTATCGATCAGACGCCATTGTTCTAACACTCAGCATTACAGCGCAACATTTGAAACACGTGCAGGAACATTTGAAGATAAACTGCTAATGTTTGTAGAGGTTGCGGCTACAGGATGAGGTTTTGCATTCTTCATATTGCACCTGAAGCTTATGGCACTGTTTCTCCGTTGTCAGGCTCCGTGCCGTAAGCTCCTGAACAGCGTCCTGCGGGGTCTGGAGCTCACCGTGTTCCAGTCCGACAGAGACATCTACATCCCCAACTGCGACACGCGCGGCTTCTACAGGAAAAAGCAGGTAAAGGACGTGAACAACAGCGGAGACATGTTCAGAGTTATAACGGTAAATACTGTGTTGTGGTCAGGGGGTGTCCACCTCTGGAACCTGATCAGCCACGTCACTCAGAGGGCTGTGGTAGGACACTGGTCAGTAAAGATGACTAAATGTAAACTATGAACACTTCACGACAAATGGGACACGTTTAGGTTCACTAGAATGAATCTGTAAACTTGGGACGATATTCAAACCTAACTCATTTTGGTCTAAACATTTTTACATTACCTACATTGAACCCTGTAATACTGTGTTTTATTTGTTGCGACACAAAATGAATAAAAAGTAAAGAATTACAGTTTATTCGTTACTCACTGTTGTGACAGAAGTGTATTATTGTACCAGTATTTTTATTAAAGATTTGTTTACTTGTTCATGAGGCTAAAATGCACCAGCATGTAGGAAATTGCATCCATTTGGCTGCAATGTTCCGGGGGAGGACTCCCACACTCTTGACCCCTCCAATATTCAACCAAACGTTATGCCCTTGCCACAGGTGCACACTGTCATTGTGTCCTTGGGCAAGGCACTTCACCCACCTGAATGAGACTCTCATTCATACAGGTGGGTGAGTGGTTCCTTGAGCCTTGCAGATACAAAAGCGTGACCATTTCATTTATTCATTTATTTGAGCAGCATAGTCGTGCAAACTTATTTTACAGAATAACAAAACATGACAATTGGCTCAAAAGGATATATATATATATATATATATATATATATATATATATATATATATATTATATAAACCTACCCCTCATCTCTCATGCATCTAAAACATCACTTTCAGCATAAACTCATGCAAACACCACACGCACAACCATTTACCTCCACACAGTTGGAGTCTCGAGTTGCCGCTGGTCACAGAGATTTATTTATTTATTTATTATTTATTCATTTATTTGATAGGGACACGTGTGAACAATAAACATGTACCACACTACAACATTTATAGCCAAGGCTAATTTGCAATGTCCGTCCCTGACGTCCCCTGGAGATGAGGCGAGTCTCCAGGTAGTCTCGGTGCAGACGAACAGGTTTGCGTGGAGACGGCAACTCTCCTCTGGTGAGATAGGCCCTTAAGTTGTGTGCCAAAAACAAACTAATGCTTTCCAACCTGTGGTCTGGGACCCCCACTGCAGGGGTAGGCAAGTTGGTTCGGTCGCTAGCCAATGTTTTTACCTGTCAAAAGATGATTAATGGGGGTTTGGGGTCCTCTCCCAGGAACATTTCAGAAGAAGTGACATTAATTTTAGTAGTTTTAGATAGGGATGTAACAATGCACTCAAGTCCCAATTCAATTTGATTTTCGATTTTAAGTTTCCGATTTTGTTTTATTTAAAGCCGCCCTCAGCTATGCCCTTTTGGATTTTTTTGTCAGTTGGTGTCAGTAGTGAACCCTGCTCTGCCCCCTCCTCGCCTGGTTTTCCCCCCTCACCCACGCCCCCACTCCCCTCCACCATAGACCACATGCTGATTGCATTCAATGAGATACAGAAATATCTTACTCTTGTGTGAAACACACATTTATCAGCATAAATAAGATGTAGCAAAGTAAACATTTTTCGACTTATTATTATTTGCTAAACTGCAACTTTCATGTAAGTCGCTTTTTTTAGCATTTAGAACATACGTAATACTTCCCTTTAGAACTAGGTTTACAGTGCAGAGCTTTTCTCCCGCAAACCCTTGAATGCCTCACAGCCTCCCGGTGCCTGCCTTCCTCATAAGGAGTGATCTGACTGCTCCCTTTAGATATTATTAAACAAACAGACAGGATTTCAGCTGCATCAGAGCAGATTGGTCAGATGTTTATCACAATCTTTTGTAAACTTCTGTCATAATGCTATATCTGACTGTGTTAGCCGCTAACTGTTACGCTTCTGCTGCTTCAAACAGAATTATCAGCCAATCAAAATTGGACGTACAGTGGCAGTGTGTCCCCCAGGCCCTGCTGCGTCTCAGCAGCGCCCCCTTTGTTTTCCTCGCCTGGGAAAAACAACACTTCTGATTGGACAAGGTGTTCCAATCAGAAGTGCAGCTCAACTAAACCGGCCAAACAAATACTTTTGTGAAATATCCAAGCGAGGCAAAATTAAGTGGATTTATTAATCACGGATATTTGGCGCCCCATCCTCATGAAGAGCTTTGATAGCAAAGCAGCGGGAGACAGCAGGACGCGGACGCTTGGCTCCGGACAGGAGAAGGGTTTCCCTGCGTCAGCTGCGCTGGGACTTGGGAAGGGAACAGGTACAACGAGCGCCAAAAAGGCATCCCACATAACACCAAACTGTAAGTCTGGTATCTTTTTATGACTTTGGATTTTACGTTTGGGTTGATGGATGTTTCACTTTGTTATAATGCGCTCGTCTCCACCGTCATGTGTGGTGTGTTTCTGTATTGTGTTCCCGAAGGTTTTTGTTTGGGGGCGGAGGCACCGCTGCTTTGGTTTGCGTTGTTGATACATCCTTTGGCAAACAAATGCCACGTAAAAACACAGTTTTATCCATACGCCTTTCTATTGTCGGTCAATTTATATGCGTTTCAGTGAGTGAGCCCAGGTTGTTACTGAGAGCCCTGACTGAAACTCCATGGCACGCCACTGGCTATAAGGGCACGCATCTAGATAGGATAAAGTTAAAACTAAATACACAACATATTCCATTTCTTCATCCCTCCCTCTATTGTTCTTCCCACAGTGTCGTTCGTCCAAGGGCATGCAGCGCGGCCACTGCTGGTGCGTGGACGAGCTGGGGGCGCCCCTGCCCTCACGTGTGACCGAGGAGGGCTCCGTACCGTGTGACGAGGAGTGAGCGGGGTCCGGGAAGCTCCAGAGACAGAGGAGAGGAAGAGGTGGAGGTGTCCGAACAGGAGGTACAGGGATCCAAACCACTACCACAACAACAACAATAACAACAACCAGACATCTCCACATCCCACACTCCTGTAGAGTTTAACTGAGACGGGGCCGGGGGAGGTGTCTCTTGACAGATTCCGTGGTGCGGTTTGATATTTATGGACCTTGTCATTAATATAAACGATCAGGTTCACCATTTGTGGATTTTCCTATTGGAGATTTCCCCCTTCAAAACACCACAGAGGGCACTGGAATACTGGCTCCTGCTCCGTCTGAGAGCGACGTCACCTCATTCTACTGTCTGCAAACAACCACTACGTCCTCCATGAATGTTCCACAGTTGCAGTAGCCCCTCTCGTTCAACATGCTGCTATAGCTCACATTTACGGACTGCCTTTCGTGATTATTCTGGATAGTTTTCCCTGGCTCTTGTCCTGGCTTTTCCTACTCACTTTAGGATAGCTGTCACTGCCCGGGGTTGTTCTCAGTATAGGCTGAAATACTGTTACACAGAGCTGCTTTTAGCGTTGTGGGGCCCCTGCGCAGAGGCCTGTCCAGGGGCCCCGATTTGCACAGTCTCTTCCAGTGTTAATTCTGTCGACTAACTACTTTTTTTCACCAAGTAACTAAAGCCTGAATCTTTGGTAAGCAATATTTTTTGCCAACCATCAGAAATATGCAAACGCGTGCTGGCAAACGTCTTGATTTACATTGCTTTGCCGCTACAAAAGAGTAGAAAAAAACACTTTACAATATTTTTTCAATTTTTAAAAACCTTTTTCCACTATTTTTCCCCAACAGTTTTTCAATTTTTTTGTTGCCATTTTCCACTTTTTCGCTATTTTTTTCCCTTATTTTTCCACTATTTTTATCTCTTTTTTACCCATTTTCTACAATTTGTTTTATTTTCTTTACGCTTTTTTCCGCTATTTAAAAAATATATATATACATTTTTTTCCACATTTCCCCCATTTTTACAATATTATTTACTATTTCTATCAAAATGTTTTTCACATTTTATCACATTTTTTTTTATTTCTCTACAGTTTTTTCCCTTTATTGTTTCCCTATTATTTCCAAATGTTTTCCTAATTTTCCCCCCAATTTTTACAATTTTATAACTCTATATTGTAAATTTGCATATCTTCCAAACAGCAATTCCGATATTATCTCAAATCCAAAACGCACATGGATCTGAATCAAAATTGTATCTCTTATAGCAATAATTGGCACAAAATGGCGGCCCAACTCGCTGTAACACACTGTAGTTTTCGTCGACTAAATATCACAAATAAGAGCCTGAAAACCTTTGGCAAAAGCAGTGATTAGAAGTCAGGGTTAACACTGGTCGCTCGTAGCTCGAAGCGGCTCTGGTTTCGCAGGTTCCTCTTCCTCTCTCCAAAGACACACTGATATCGGCAGAAAAGACAATAATATGTTTATTTACTGTTAATTTATTTTTGAGTAAATGCTAAAAGAGCTGAATGATTCATTGAAATCAAAAGTTGAAAAGGTTGCAATTGGAAGAACCCAAGATCTACAGTGGGGAATATAATCTCCACTTTTAAAACAGGCTGTTGTTTAAAAACTCTTAACCAAGCGCTTTTTCTCCAGTTCAGCTTCATCCAAATCTAAAAGCTTATCGACCAGAGAGCTCACAGCCTATAGGCCAGGGTAACGCCTCATTTGAAAGCTAAGGCCTACAAAACTGATCTAAGCTCTTTCCTCGTTTTTGTTGTCACATTTTTGTTGCTTTTCGACATGTTTTGGTCACGTTTTTGTTGCTTCATCACAGTTACATTGCACTAAGAAATTAAATGCGGCCGAGTCATAACAAAAAAGCAAAGAGAATGTGACGAAAACGCAATGAAACATAAAAAATGTGACAAAAATTCAACGAAACGTGACGGAGCCCGCCGGGGACATGCATGAGATAAAAAAGGGAGGTAATTATGTCAGGATCCACAAAATTAACTTGGGGCTCGAGATAATTAAGTCGGGGCCCGAGATAGATTGGGTATTGGGCAGATAGTCAGAGCGGGAGCTGCAGCAGCTGTGAGGAAGCGGCTTACGCTCGTTGACTATCCCGTCTGATTTAGGAACCGTCAGCGAGTTACTGTATCACCGCTAAAAGTAAGGTGCACAAAAAAGAGCTTTGCAGCGAAATACTCTGCTAAATCACCACAGATCTAAAGCAGATCTGTTATTTTCATACCATTGCGTATATATTTAATATATATTTTTAAATTTTAGTGGTGATATTAAGTACATTAATTTGCTAACGGTCCCTAAATCTGACCGGATATGCCGATTATCCAATATCCAACCAACTTCACCACGCTCACTATCTCGGACCCCAAGTTAATACCTCGTGCCCCCGACTCAATTACCTCCTTTTTGTGATCTCATCCACGTCCCCTGGCTCCATATATTCTTGATTGCTAAAACATGTACAATAGGCCAGGATGAATGTGAGTGTGTTTGAGAGTGCGAATGGGGGACGACGGATGGAAATTAGCCCAAGGCTACAATCCGGTGTGGCTTGTTCATTAACTTGCACTGTCCCTACCAAATAAACCAATAAATAAAAAATAAAAATAAATTGCCACGCAAAATGCTAGCAACAAGATGCTAATGCTAATGGAAACTATTCAAAGCTGGGACAGAAACTATGATTGAATCACCTAAAGTAATAAAATAAAATTGGCCACTGCTGGAGCGGCCAAGTATTTATTTATATTTATAGGATTGTAGACCTGACATTTGGAAAAATCAGCCAAAATTATCAGCCAGCCGAGCATACGTCGGCCAATTCGTTTAAGTGGTGACGTCACAGCTCTACTTCCGGGTCCGCAGATGTGCGAGAAACTACAAAAAAACTCTTCAATATGACAATCAATATTTCTGAAACTCAACAGAGAGTTACTGAACATACTTATTTATCAGGCTCATTAGCCAAAAATGCTGCACCTACTGCTATAAAAGTAATATTTACCAAAATTGGTACTTCCGGGTTAGCGGAAAAATGCTAACGGCGCAACAGCTACGCTAAACCCGGAAGTAGTGACTTTAGTAAATATTACTTTTTTAGCAGTAGGTGCGGCATTTTTGGCTAATGAGTCTGATAAATAAGTAGCTTCAGTAACTCTCTGTTGAGTTTCAGAAATATTAATGGTTGTTTTTAAGAGTTTTTTATGTTTTATTCTCTCATATTTGCCTGTCTGCTAGGACCCGGAAGCGGAAGTCGTGACATCACACTTAACAAACGGATAGAAACCTTAAAAAAATCGTCATCGGCCTCAGAAAAACCCGTATCGGTCGACCTCTTGTCTTTGCCTACAAAAAGCAACAGAAATGCGCCACAAAAATGCTACAAAAACGACAAAAACTTGACATCAAAAACAAGGGAGAAGCTTAGACAAGTTTTGTACGTCTTAGCTTTCAAATAAGACGTTACACTGGGCTATAGGCTGTGAGCTCTCAGGTCAGATTCGGGTAATGCTCAACTGGAGAAAATGTGCTCGGTTTCTCGTGATTCTTGTATTCGTCTTCGCTCTTGGACGTGTTTGAAAATCCTCAAAACATATTCCAAATCGCAATCACAAAATTTGTCACCGAAATTACAAGAAAACAGTCTCTTAAAATCACTCAGCTCTTTGTATTTACACCTAGTAATTATTATTGTATGTATTCAGTATCTTTATGTCGGTGTCTTTCAGTCGTCATGTCAAAAGCTATTGGAAAACATTCTCAGTCTGTTTGGGTTTCGTTGTCTGTACATAAGTTCGATTTCCGTGGTTGTTTTTTTGCGCGTTGTAAAGAGGCAGGTAAAAAGCTAATGGCTGTTACTGTTTTCAAAAAGTTGTAAGGCATATTTTTATACACATCGATATATAATATTTTGTATATGAATTGTTGATTTATTTAAAGAACTACAATACAGTGCCATGTATTTTTATATTGTCAATTGTTTTGTTTTTGAATGCAGGTTATTTTATTTCATGATAAAGGTCCTATATTATGCCAGATTTACTTTTTTTGAGAAAGTGTGACTGCACTCGACACTCGCAGATACGCGTCGGCACTTCGTCAGTGAAGTTGCTGAATCGCCCCAGGGCTGACTGTGAAGCTACCGCTCTTTTTAGTGGGTTTTGGATCTGCTTGGCGCCCCCTGCTGGCGTTTTTTTATATGTAAAATTCATGACAACTCGGTCCTAGAGTTAATTTAGGTCACATTAGGTCACAATTAATAACTTGTATTCGTTTGTGAGACTGGTTTGTTTTTCATACTCCTCACTTCGAGCATAATTACCGTAGATATATGGTGATATATTCAGGTTGGATAATCCTTTTATGACCTAAACAGCTAAGAAGAAGCTTCTGTGACTAGAAGCGAAACGTCCTCAACTTTACCAAACCCAGTCCAGTCGATGATTTAACCTTTTTCTACCAAAATGCCGACAGTTCTGATTCTCATCACTGTATAAGGCTGATTTTAACAGCATATTCTTGCCTAAAATACACAAGATTGCACATTTTTTTTAGTTTAGTTTATTTGTTTATTTGATCAGTGAACATTCTGCTCAAACGGAGTAAAACTTATGAGCGCCCACTCAACTGTAAGTAAACCTTTCCTGGGGAGCAATAGGCTCTATGCAAATGACACGTGTCTTCCAAGTGGATCCTAAGTCGGTGCTTCCGTATCCTGTCTCCGTTATTTCCCTATGAGGTCTTGTCTAAAAAAATTAATAGTTCAAGGAAACATCCCTGACAGTGAGATACTGATCCGAAGTGACTCGCTACGTTTAAAACATTACGTTGGATGTAAAATCTTGACTGCAGGAAACGTCTGTGTTTGTTTAGGTAGGACTTTTATCTCAGCGCTAACGGCTAGTATCAAAAAGTAAACGTCTAAAAAGTATTTATACTAAAGACAGGTGGATTATTTTTTGAGCGGCTCGTTTAAAATCTTGTAGCTATTTTCATTTTAATTCGTGTTAGCCGTTAGCTTCAAGCCAAAAACACTTACTGTGATGAGCACGGAAGTTTCCTCCAGTGAATGTTTTGTTCCTGACGTGATGTTTTTAACATGATGCTGTGACTCCACCAGTAACTCACTGTCTGCCATGGAATCTTCAGCTATTTATTTTTTAGACAAGACCTCATAGGGAAATAACGGAGACAGGATACGCAAAGACTACTTAGAATCCACTCGGAAGTCACGCTCGCGTGCATATAGCCTATTAAAAGTAATATAAAACACCTTCTGTTACATGTAAACTATACACAGCCGTTCATATATCGGCCTAATGTAGTGTTCTGAGTCTTCGATATTCGAGTTCCACCACCTCCCAAAGTCCACTTTAACCCCCGACCAACACAGTGTATTTACTGAACAAAAAACCCCGAGACATTTCAGTTGCTACAGGGGTTAGCGTCGCCGGCCAGTCACAAGATGGCCGCCTTGTTTGCCACGTCAACGAGCGTCATGTCCGATCTAGAGTTTTATTAAATACCTTTGATTTGACGCTAACAAATGGTAAAATAGCGCCACCATATGAGCAGATTTTTATGAAACACACTTGGCTTGAAGTTTATTTAAGTTTTTGTCTGTTTTTTGAATTTTCATTTTCAGCTTACGTGAACAGGAAGTAGCCGCTACCCTACACTGGCTAACAGGAAGTTAGCATACAGTGCATAGAGAATATTGATGTACTTTTTATATTTGAGGAAACACTGTATTTTACATATATTATGGAAAATTTACAATAAAATAAGGTCAAACTGCCACTTTTTTTTTCAGCCAAAATGAATACTTTATTTGGAACGCGACTTGTCATGTATTTTATATTAATATTACATTATTTTTGTCGACTACGCGAAATACCAAGGTGTGAAAAGTTGTTTAAAACCCGTGAAACAAAGCAAAATATAGGACCTTTAAGTGTTGCGCTTTCAAGAGAAATTTATTTCAAAAAAATCCATCGGTAAAACTAAACTGCTGTACGCCATAAAGTTAGCAAATATAGGTGTCAAGTTTGAGTTCGAGCATTGTTTGTGCGTTACGTTGACGCCTCGTAAAAAAAAATAAAACTATAATTTCAACAAAGAAAAAAAGTAGAAATTGTTAATGCTGTAGACGTCTTTCCCAAAGTCGTTCGATCGTGTGGTAAACAAGTGTGATTAGGAAAAAGATATTTCTGAAAAATCTCGTTGTGCCAATGTGTGTGCCGTGGAAATAAAAGCACAAACGTGTTACAAATGTTGAATATGGAGATGAATAAAACATTATATTGATAAACCTGGCGTCTTCATTTCAGTCCCAACAATGTAATGATAAATGAAGAATGTATTGTGTATTGTATTGTTGTCCATTTCAGTGTGGAGGAGTATCTTTCTGGGGGATAATGTGGATGTTTTGGGTTATTGGGTCAGTTTTGCTCTTTACATAAACTTGCACTTGGAAACAAATAATTGCCTGACTTTCACAATAAGGTGTTTAATTATTGCACCCTTTCTTCATAGACTTTTTTGGGGAAATTGTAACTTCAATGGCCATTTCTCACATTGTGGGGACAACATCTGCACTTAAAGGAACAGGCCACAATGTTTCCATACTGAGACATGTTCTTACCTGAGCTTAGACGAGTTGATGCGTACCTGTCTGGTCTTTACGCGTGCGCTCAGTCACGCAAAAACGCCGAACATGTCGTTAGCATTTAGCCTCTACAATATACTATATAAGGACGACAAAATAAATTCCGTTCCATTACGTGGGGAAAAAAACCAAACAGGTAAAGTGCTTTTAAATAGGGAAAACGTGGAAGAGCTCGGTCGCTTCTAACTTCATACCCGTTTGGCCCCATAGAGGAGAGGAGGCTAAATGCTAACAACATGTTTGGTGTTTTTGCGAGACTGAGCACACGCATAAAGACCAGACAGGTACGTATCAACTCATCTAAGCTCAGGTAAGAACAGATGGAAAAACGATGGCCTGTTCCTTTAAAGTCTTGTACTTATTTTGAAGGGTTTTTTATGAATTTAATCTGATTTATTGAGCTTTGAACCACAAAAGGCAAAATTAATTTTGAATGTTTACAGAGGGTTTTTCCCACAAATTGCTGGGTCAGGTGACATCACAGCATTCTAAAGGCCTATAATATTAGATAGAGGTAAAATTATTTTGGTTTTGAGGAAATTACTGTACAGAGAGATCATGGACCCAGTGACTGATATTAATGATCATTTGTGTAATTCATACATTTATTTTTAGGTACGACTTGTGAAATTGTAATGCAGTTAATAGGAAAAACTGGCTCCTGCCCCACCGGGTTCGGTGACATCATCACATTCTAGTAGGGCTGCACAATATATCGCAAAAAATATCGCATCGCAATATTAGGTAATGCAATATCCGTATCACAAGAAGCCACAGTATATGGCAACTAGGGGATGTTATGGTTACCGGTGTAGCGGTAAAAATGTTGACGGTAATAATTACCGTCTTGTTTTTGAAAAACTATATTATCTCGGTGGATTACCGCGCCCGAAGTGTCGGCAAAGTGAGCCTCACCGGCCGCCGTCTCATCTGCTGAAGGCGACTCCGTAGCTCCAAAACAAAACTTTCTCAAAGCTGGAATCATGTCTGAGACGACAGCGCTCAGGACGTCCATCAGCCTCAAACAGGACCAAGTCTGAAGTCTGGGCATATTTTGGACAGTTGATAGAAGACAGTTCTCCTGTTTGTGGAACGTGCAGGAAAAAGTGTCTCTAAAGGCAGCGATACTTCGAACCTCATGACTCACCTGCGTGACCGTCACCACAACTCTATAGCCAATGCAAGTGAGTTAACGTTAGCGTTTTAGCAGACATGCATGATGTGGGACTTTGGGTTGAGGGAGAAGGTAACGAGTCGTCCCATAGTGCAGCCGCAGCACCACCGCCAGCATATAAGCCGTGTCCGGATACCTCTGGCACAAATGTGTTACAGGCTCCTGGAGGCAGATTAAAGTTGCCAATGCAACAGGTTCACTCTCGCCGCATTATTATGACTTTAACAATGATTACTGTCTGATGGCATTTTCCCAAATCTGCAGAGCGAAAGCAAACTAGAAGGACACAAACTGAGAACAATATTCCTGATATAGAAGGTTTATCTAATTAAAAATATTCTAACACGGTTCTGGCGCTGTAAATAGTTCATGTAATAACCTCCAAACGATCAACAATTCATAGTTATAGTTCCTTTACTTTGATGTGAAAAGTTGCACTTTTGATTTGGCTTTGTCTGTATTTTTTAAATATAACAAACACTGTTACACTTTTTTGAAACTATTTCAGTTTGTGTAGGACTATCAATGCTTTCTGAACTTATTAACACACATAAAAAAAAATACCGCGATAATACCGAAAACCGTGATCATTTTGGTCACAATAACCGTGAGGTAAAATGTTCATACCGTGACATCCCTAATCGCAACATCACTAAAGTCGTCATCTGACTGAAATCGACATGTTTTTTTGCAAATTCAGCCAAAAACAAACAACACATTGAACCTATAAATTTGCGGAAGCTCAGTTTTAGTCAAACATGTCCTAATTTAGTTAAGTTTTAGTCTTGATTTGGTGATGGTGTTTTGACACAATTTGCTGAAAAACTAGTTACTTACAAATTGTGTTTAATTAGACTGGAACATATCGTGTTAATATCGCAATAATATCGTTATCGCAATATTGCACAGCCGTATGACATGTCGCAAGTTACTTCAATATCGTTCAACCCTCCATTCTAGAACCTGCAACCCAGCAATTACAAGCTTATTCATAAACAAAACAAGTTGATGTCTTAAAGTTTATATTTGTGAGTATTTGACCTTGTAGTGACCGAGCAGCTGAATGAGTGGTTAACACGGTGCCTTTACTTTCCATCACGCTTTGTTTTGTAGGTTTTCTGGTGAGACCGTCAGCCGTAAAAACCTTCCAAACAGTTGATCCTGTAGCACCATAGAGACCATCAGTAAGTGCTTTATTTGTCATAGTGCAAAAGTACAAATAGTGTTCAGGTGTTAGTCCAGAGCCACTGCCATTGTGGCTCAACCTGATCAGCATGTGTATGGATAGAGGAAACCATAATGGCCGACCTCAGTCTCCTCTGATCTTCTGAAACAATGCAGCACCTCCTGGGTTTGTCCCTGTTTCAGAGCGTGGCGTCCTGCACTGGTAAGCTCCACCTCCTTCCTCCTCTTGTACAGCTCCCTCCGCCATCTGTTTTATTCTCCATTGAACGTCCATTAGCCAGAACACTATATGGATAGAAGGCATGTGTGGCTTAGCTGTGAGTCTGGTCCGGATACCTCCTTGTTTGTCTTTTTTTTTTCTTTTTCTGTAGCGCCTCTTGTGACGCCTCCACTGTGCTGCAGGTGTGGGCGCCATGCTGACCACTCATACAGCCGCTGGGTCACTACGAGGCCAAATATCAACCTTTTTTTCCACATAAGAATTTGCATAATGTGTGCAGATAGCACAGCGCTTCACAGCTAGAAGGTCCCGGGTTCGATTCCCACCAGGACGGGGCCTTTCTGTGTGGAGTTTCCATGTTCTTGAATCAAAAAACAACGTCGCACACTCATAAGCCGATGTCCAAATTTTATTGATTACATTTCGGCAATAGCCTTCATCAGATCTTTCTTTTTCTTCTTTGAACCAAAGTGTATGTGGAGTGGACCAGCCCAGGTGGCTTAGATCTTCTCCAAAGTGTGCGTGGTACCAATCAATCAGGAGATCAGGAGTTTCCATGTTCTCCCCGTGTCTGTGTAGGTTTCCTCCGGGTACTCCGGTTTCCCCTACCACTAAAAACATGTGCAATAGGTGAATCCTCCAGCCAGGTGATTCTGACCATCTGCCTGGCTCCACATGATGGAGGTGGGTCCCCGGGCCGTCGACCACTGCTCCTCACTGGTCGCCTCAGTGGCATCGAAGAATGGGTTAAATGCAGAGGACAAATTTCCCTATGGGGACAATAAAGTATAAAAACAAACACAACAAATTATGCACCTTTAATACATTTTTGGCTGTGAGCGATTTTCATCTTTCAGGCCAATAAGGCAATGATTATTACATTGTCGACGGCAGATTAAGTTATTGGCAGCATTACGTTATTTCGTTATCGGTTCCTACAAGGAGCTTTCAGACCCAGTCATACTGTAGAAGAAAGTCCATCCATCCATTTTCTTCCACTTGTCCGTTGCCGGGTCGTGGGGGCAGCTGTTGGAGCTGCACCAGCCCCTATGGCTCCTCCTGCAGGTGGTGGGTCCACAGAAGGACGGCCCCATGGTTCTAACCGGGCCTGTTGGTCTCTCATAAGGGGCTTCTGAACCGCTCTTTGTCTGACCCGTCACCTAGGACCTGTTTGCCATGGGAGACCCTACCAGGGGCACGAAGCCCCCGACAACAGAGCTCCAGGATCATTTGGGCTCAAACCCCTCCACCACGTTAAGGTGGCGGCTCCAGGAGGGGTGTAGAAGAAAGTTATATATAGAAATAAGATTTGTGCTTGATTTGAGTTATTCATTTCAAGAAATCATGGACAGATTTCTTGAAAGGCAAATTCACTTAATTCAAGAAAGCATTATTCATTTCTAGATGACTATTTTCAGGATGGGATGGAAGTCAGATTGTTTACTTTTTAGAAGAGTTCATTTGCAAAAACAGATAAGTGCCATTGAAGGTATGTTTGTACATTTCTCTTTACATGCAGGTGCCATGAAAATATAAAGTCACTAGTTGTTAATCAACTTTAGTTTCACAAGTGTCATCTGTAGAGTACAGTAACAAATATCCAAAACAATTCTGTGAAGAAAAAAAAAATCAAAATGGAGATATCGGCTTTTGCAAAATGAACTCGTCTCATTTTGCAAACTTTAAACTTCTACTTTAACTGCTTAGCCCCCACTTTAATGGAGCCTACATCTAAAAACTCCTTTTTCATCACTTTTTTTGGGGGTCTGTTTTGTTGCATTTTCGTAACGTTGTCGTCGCTCATTCACGTCTCGTTTTCGTTTTCGCTTTTTACAGGAAGCTTTTAGATTCGGGTAATGCCTGGATCATAACTGGAGAAAACTTGCCTGTGTAGGTGGGTAAAGGATAGTCTCGCAGCTTCATCTGTTTCACCGCAGAGTCCGACGTCACAACATCAACACAGGGTGATGTTCCTGCTCGTTACAGGGACGAGTCTGTTTCCAAGGAGACTGACGTTTGCTGCAGATGCGTGATATGAAATGTGAGTGTCGTTGATGATGGATGAATAGGCTTTATTCCTGATCTGCTATTCTTAGAGCCCATTCAGCGCAAAGCCGATCGGAGAATGTGGATTTTCAATGATTCCAGCGATATTTAAGTTTGTGGATTCTGTAGATTAAATATGACATAAATAAGAGGGGAAATGTATTGCAAGTTTTCTGTCATTTTCCGTTTTCATATAAAAATAAGGCGATTTATGCGTAAAAATGCCCAAATCTTCTATATTTTGTAATCTGAATAATGGATCGAGCCAGGTTTAAAACACCATTGCCGGTGTTCACCTGAGCAATAAATGTATGTGATTTTCATTATGCAGCGTTTATGTCATGTGTCATGTGTCATGTGTCATGTGTCATGGGTCTCTGGGTAGGTTCAGCATTGTCTTTGACATCTTTGATGCCACGGGTGTTTTCCTAATCCAAACACACTTTTTCCTGCAGGCACATGTTTGGGTGATTTTCACCCAGCAATAGTAATAGAAGGTAAAGTAGGTTTCAGGTGGATTCTACCCGGGGTTACAGTGGCGTTTCTAGGGGTGGCCTGATTTCTGCTGGGCCACCCCACTCATATTTGTGGCAGTGTTTCCTCAGTCGCACACCCCTCCCCACCTTTTGTTATGCAGCACTAATCACTGATTGTTAAGACTATAGCTTCTTTATAGAATACAAATAAAATGAATATTAATGCTATAATGCACATTACTATTACTAAGCAAAAAATAATGCTGACTGGTATTTTGTAGGTAACAAAAAACAACCCATTTTGTTGTGGTGGTAGTATTAGTTAGTGGTGGCACAGCTTGGATTTGTGTTGGTTGGTCCAGCAAGGAGATTTTACCTCACTAATATTAAATGGCATTTGTTCCAAACTTTGTTGTCCTGCTTTTGCCTGTTTGTTGTTTTAAGTTTTTATTCAGTACATAACATAAAATTAATTACATGTTATGTTATGTGCATAACATAAAATGTATGTTATGCACATAACATAACCAGGGGGGTGCCACCCCGGAAGTCTCAGGAATGGGTGGACCAAACACCAAGTTTCCATCTTCATTATTTATTTATTTATTTTAGTTTTAGTTTTATTTGTTTATTTGAGCAGCAAACACTCTGCTCAAAAGGAGTGGGTCGAAGCAAGAGCTTATAAGCCCCACCCCCAAAATCAATACAATTAAAATCATCATTTCACAAGAACATAGTGGAACAACAAAGGAACAAAATAGACCCTACACACCCGCAACATCCGACCATACCCCAAAACGGAGCAATACTAATTACGTAACAACTAATTACAAAACAACTATGATAATGCCACATACTTACAAACTATATACAAAGAACTATAACTTACAAAACACTGTTTGAAGTGTTCGTACATCAACAGAAAAGAAGCACAATTACAACAACGGTCTAGTTTCATGTACGAAGTCTAGTACAAAGCAAGTAACAAAGGAGATCATTACATTTCTTTCAGATGGTTACCATGCCTATAAGTCACTAGTTTTATGTTAAAAAGACAGATTAATATACATATTATACTCTGTGAACATTATTATGCACATTTATTATGTAAGCCCTACACAGTGTAGTGCGTTAAAAAGCCAGGTGTAATTTTCCAGTAATTTCGGAGCATTTTCATATGGGCCCCTCATGATGCTTTTCTTTCATTTTGTTAGACATTGTTATAAAAGAACACTACTCAAATGTGTCATGTATTGTCAAGTTTTGATATATTTGATGACAAGTTCTTTTTATCGGGTGTATTATCTCAGTTAAACATCCCCCGGCGTTAGTGATGGTGTTTTGAATTTGAGCGATAGTGTTCTAGGGTTTCATTCTGTGACATGTTGGTCACAAAGTCTTTTTCAGAGGGATTTTGGATAATCCTGTTTAGTTCTAACATAAGCTGTAAAAATTAAAACTTTGCCGTGAAATTCAAAACTCACTAAATCAGGTTAGGAACTAGATATTAACCTCTTAACCCCACTTGAACCAAGCACATTTCTCCAGTTTGGCTTTACCCAGATCTAAACATTTCTTGTGACAAAAATGTGACAACAAAGATGGGATCACTTAGGTTTTTCAAACGAGGCATTACACTGTTGTTCTCCAGTCGAGAAGCTTTTAGATTTGGGTAAAGCCGAACTGGAGAAAATGCACTCGATTCAGGCGGGGAGTAAGAGGTTAAAAAATCCTTCTGGAAAAATATTGTTCAGGCTGTAAAGAGAGAAGTCTGTAGGGGCGACTAAAGTAGAGATATTGTTGCACCAGTGTGAGAAAATGGCCCTTGAAATTACACTTTCCCAATTGAGTCTGTGTAATAATTAAATGTATTATTAAGAAGATTAGGGTGTTTTTTTTTCCAGGTGAAAGTTTATATGTTAAGAGACCAAATTGGCCCAAAACCTGAAAATCTAAAATAAATGAGTTTTTCCTATGTGTCTAATGTCAATACAATATTTATTTATTTATTTAAGGTGGGACAGTGCATATTAATTAACATGAGTCCTCAAGGTCCACATGTAAATATGCCAGAGTTAGCCACAATGGCTAATTTTCATCTGTCGTCCCAGAACAACAAACACAATAGACTTGAAAGGTTAGTTAAAAAGACTGGAAATGAACACACAATAACGGTAAGCAGACATTATAAACAAAGTGACACAGACAAATAAAATAAAACAAATAAGAGATTTTAAACACTATTGGTAAAAACCTACATGTTCACACTGTGACTGCAGGTTTGATTGTCCAGGAGCCAGAGTTTGACTGATCTAGTGAAGGTTCTCAGTGTTGGGATGTTCCTGATGTTAGGTGGAACAGTGTTCCAGGTGTGAGCATCCCTCACTGAAAAGCTTAACTGACCAAGAGATGTTTTCCTGAAAGGAACAGCACAATCTCCTCTGCTTTGGGCTCGTGTGCCTACACTGTGTTTTAGGAGGATGAATTCCTGCAGAGGGGGCGTGGCCAGACCGTGTAGTATTCTATAAACCAGTACAATGTCGTGAAACCGTATCATATTCTCCCAACTAAAAAAATCATATTTTGAGAGAACATGGCAATGATGGTAGGAGTTATGCTTTTGCTCCAAAACCTTAAGTGACTGCTTATAAACTCTCTCCACTGACTGTAGTGTTTTACTTGTTTGACTCTACGTTGTTGCTGCGTCTGCAGTTAGATTATTCCGTATTTATCTAAAAGTTCCCACAGTAAATTGTATTTTACTTGTTACTTTCTTGGCTTGGGATTTGAATGTGAGTTTAGAATCAATAATGACCCCTAAATATTTATATTCTTGAACCACTGCTACATCAACAGGTGGGTCCGGTTCTTTGTTGCGTGGCTTAGTAAAATACAAACCGTTTTATCCATATTTAGAAAAAGACCTGAATTGTTTAGCCATCTTTGAACAGACGCCATTGCAGCTGATAGCTCCTTTGCCGCTTGGCTTTTTGTATTAGCATGAAGATAGATGACCGTGTCATCTGCATACATTTGACATGTTGCAGATAGGCAGGCATCTGGCATATCATTAATATATAGAGTGAATAGGAGGGGCCCCAGGGTAGAACCCTGTGGCACACCCATGCAGTTGTCAACTGTATTGGAAATTGCATTACTAACCCGTACACATTGTTTTCGGTTTTCCAAATATGACTTTATCCACTGTTTAACTATTGGTGAGAATTTGTATTTATGAAGTTTATTTATGAGTACGTCATGCTTCACTGTGTCGAAGGCTTACTGCCCCAACCACACCCCCTCTGTCCAATTTGGATCTGATGTTCTCCAGGAGCATATTGTTTGCAGTCTCTGTTGAGTGATTTTTTCGAAAGCCAAATTGCAAAGGATACAGTGCGTCTTTAATAGAGTTTAGATGTCTTGTGATTTGTTCCGAAATGCATTATTCAATTATTTCTGACACAGATGGAATTATGCTAATTGGCCTCTAATTGGCTACATCCAGTCGGTCAGCTGCTTTAAAAATAGGTGTTATAATAGCAGTTTTCCAAGCACAAGGGAATACTCCTGTACTGAGTGACCAGTTGATTATTTTACAAATCACTGGAATCAAAGCATCTTTATGTGTCTTTAAGAACACTGTGTCAATCCCATAGATACAGTATCTTTGGCACGTGAGCTTTTCAAAGAGGAAATTACTACTTGTATTTTGAATGAGTCACTTCCTGAAAAGACAACATTTGATCATGATTGACTAGTGTATCTGTGAGGTCCGATCCTCTGCAGTCCTTATGAGTTAAATTATTCACTGAGTCAATGAAGTATTTGTTAAATTCATTTGCCACTACACTTGGATCATCAGTTGCATTTCCATTTATATTAAGTTCAATAGGCTTACTTATATTTGTTCTTACAGCTAGCTTTTTTTATATTTTGCCAGATCTGTTTCACATTTCCCTTGGCTTCAGCAATGGCCTTGATAAAAAAAAAAAAAGGTTTTTGTCTTCAGGGCAGCATCTCTGTTTCATTAGTTACCACATTATTTCATTTATCCATAGGAGATTTAGTTTTTTTGATCTAACTCTAAATTTAATATAAAACAGTTGATAGTTCTCTGAAGTTCATTCATAAAATTAGAACATACATCATTTAAGGTAGGACTGTTATTTAAATATTGATTCCGATCTTATTTTTAATTGCATCCTCAAGATTAGTCAACTCGCTTTTGGGAATTCTGAAATAATCAGGATTTTTTATTGCGTACTTGATACCTACTTTTGGTCAGTTCATTTTAGTTAGCTCATTTTACCTCTCAAGTTGTATTTGACTTCTCGTTAGCAGAACATATTTTGTAAACTTTCAGGAAGCGACTTTTGTGAGGCTTTGAACATGATTTGAGCATCTTAAATTCAGTCAGGTCCTCACATTTCATTGTTTTTGATTTAAAGAATAATGGATTAGTGTGATCACAGTATCCAGCTCAATGGATTATTCTTATTGCCCTTTTCTGAACTTTAAACAATGGGTCAAGATTACTTTTATACGCATTTCCCCAGATCTCTACACAATATGTTAAATGGGGAAGGATAAGTGAACAGTATATAGTATATAGAGCTTTGTTATCAATGATATATTTAAATTTATTCATTAGGGCTAAAATCTTTGCAACTTTAGTTTTAATTTTTATGATCTGAGGTTTCCAGCTGATTTTATGATCGAGTGTTACACCAAGAAATGTATGTTCATAGACTCTTTCAATGGTTTCGTTGCCAATTATAACTGGTAGTTGTACATTCATTACACGATTTCCAAAGAACATTGCTGACAATTTGGAAATGGATTTGGAATTTCCTGAGGAACCAAATCATATTAAGGTCTGATAACCCAGTCACGAGGTCAGGGCAATTTGTGTCTCTGTGTTTTTTGTTATTCTGGTTGGCCCTTCAATGATTTGCCTGAGATCGTATTTACTTGCAATAGATTTAAGCTGCTTTCTTTTTGTTGTATCATACCAATTAACGTTCAAATCACCAAATAAAATGATTTCATCACCATTATTAAAATGCTTAATAATATTATTTAGCCGATCATAAAAAATACTCGTAGTATTAGGTGGCCTGTAGATTCCATTTGATCAGCAAGGGTTATTTTAAGAGCAATGCATTCTAATTCATTACATGGCAATTTCATTTCTGCACAGTTGATCTTATCCTTGACATAAAATAGCATTCCAGCTGCTGAGTGTCGACGCATGGTACGGTTATCGCTGTTAACCTCTTAACCCCCGCCTTAACCAAATGCATTTATCCAGTTCAGCTTTACCCAAATCTAAAAGGTTACAGCCTACCAGTGCAACTCATTTACAAAACTCATTTTAACAGATGTTTTTCCCTTGCACTGTTGTAGTTACTCTTTTTGACATTTCTTTTCATTGCTCCTTTGTTGCGTTTTTGTCAAATTTTCATCAAATTTTCGCAACATTTTTTGTCACTTTTCTTCAAATTTTAGTCACTTTTTTGTCAAATTTTCGTCATATTTTTAGTCACTTTTTGTCACTTTTCCGTTGCGTTTTCTGTCATTTTTTGTCAATTTTTTGTCAAATTTGTGTCACTTTTTCGTCACTTTTTGTCACTTTTCTGTTGCTCTTTTGTGGTGGTTTTGTTACTTTTTTGCCACATTTTCAGTCACTTTTAATCTTTTTTGTCACTTTTCCGTTGCTTTTTTGTGGCAGTTTTGTCACCTGCGTTTTTTTGTCACTTTTTCTTCAAATTTTTGTCACTATCTGTTATTTTTTTTCAAGAAACTTTTAGATTTGGGTAAAAAACAAACTGGAGAAAAAGCGCTCGGTTCAGGTGGGCGTTAAGAGGTTAATGTTTGATTCCTGGTTGAATCAGCCATAGGCAAAGTAAACGTCAACTCACCCAGTTCTGCCGTTTTCTCTGTGAGTTTTTTATAAGCTGACAGCTGAGTTGACGGCCTGGTCAGCTGAGGTGGGGGTCCGGTCCATTGCCCGGTCAGCTGAGGTGGGGGTCCGGTCCGTGATACTCATCATCAAGCGTCAAGAACCTTCAGGATACACACACATTCATTCCAGAAATTAAAACACTCAAAAGTCTGTGCAGCCATAAGCTTAACAGAATAAACTCACTCTTACTGAAATAAAAATAAAAAACACGGGCTTCATTGTGAGCGCCTGCTGCCCTCTACTGGCGTCTTAGGGTCATTACAAAAACAACCCAAACTCGAGAGAGCGTTCATTTCAATATTACAACATCTGCCCTGCATCGTAAAAGACTAAGAGATATTTTTGTTTTAACCTCGCAACCTCCACCTGAACCGAGCACATTTCTCCAGTTTGGCTTTACCCAAATCTAAACGCTTCTTGAAAAAAATCGTCAAAAGAGTAATAGCAATTTTTTAAAAGCAATGAAAATTAAAGTCCAAAAAGTGATGACAACGCCGCAACAACACAAGGAAAATGATCTGTTTAGATGAGTTGTGTAGGTCTTAGCTTTCAAATGAGCCGTTACTCCTATAGACGCCTATAGGATAGACTGTAACCTTTTAGATTTGGGTGAAGCGAACTGGATAAAAATGCACTTGGTTAATGTGGGCCGACTGGAAATCTCTCAGTCATTGTGTCCTTGGACAAGACAAGCTCACATGGCAGAAAAGCTCTATATTTTATTAACATAATGATTAAATGGACCTGCAGCAACTAAGTGTTCCAAATACTATATAGTTCGGGAATGTGATATCATATCGCTAAGCATTATGGGGTTAGCAGCAATTGTAAACTAATGGAGATTTTAAAAGTTAAAATACTGGGAGTTATTGTTCACATTAAAACACTTGGACACCACAATGTGTTAGATGTATTTACCAGCATCTTTATAATTTGTAAGCGCATAAACCAGTACTGATGCTAATGTGCCAATACAGAGTCTACTTTAAACGACTTACATAACGTTTCCTACTCTCATAAACAAGGTCTGTGCTGGCCTCGTTATATCAGAGTAATGTGCCAACACGTTTTGTTGTCTTAAGTGAGTGATGTCACAACGGCAGCTTCATATTTTGATGATGAGTCAGTCTGTGAACTTCAACCTACTCCTTTTGAGTTTGCAAATGTACAGTACTCCTTTTCCTGGTGTAAACATCTGGTGTTTTTTATGCTGCTCAAATAAACTAAATAAACTAAATACTAGAGCAGAATAAAGCTGAAACCACCATGACTGTGTAGGGCACAGTAGCCACTAGTATACTTTTCGGCATACTCCTTGAGAGCACCTGTTTTTTCCACTGTTTTTTTTGTTTGTTACTGAAGAGTCATTTGAAGCACTTACATCTTAATATTTTTCTAAATAAACTAAATGTTTTATTCGAGCAGCCACTCTTACATCAAAGATAAGTAAAAGGTATTGTGTGATAAAACTACTCTAAGAAGTACAGTTATTTCAAAATGTCACACTGCATAACATCTTTGATTATACTGCTGGAATCAATACAAAACATGCTCCTATTGTCCCACCTAGACCAATGGCCGCTGGCTGCTCTGCTTTACAACCGCAACACTGGAGGCCGCCATTGCTGTAGTACCTCCATATAGCCGCTAGTCCCCATCGGAATCCATTGCACTTTAGACACGTTAAAAACAACTTTAATACCCGGTGCCTAATGTTTTGGAACTGTCTACAGCTAGATATTCCTCCTGTGATTACGCTGGGTTAGACACAATCAGAGGCACCGGGCTGGTTATCGTAGGATACATTTTAGAAATCTCGTACTTAATGAGGGTCTAACTGTTAGCATTGGAGCTGCGCGAGCTACACGTCACGCAAGGGCCGAGTCTACAGTGAAGATCCCGCCCTTATGCCCTTATTAGGAACATGCTTCGTCAGAGCTGGGGAGGAGGAGCCTGTAAATCCGCCATGATTTCCCCCTCGAACGTGGTCATTATGGTAAACAGGGAGGAGTGAGGAGGAGTTGTCTATTATTTTTAACGGTCTATGAGCTAGACACATATAATGCTTGTTTTTTGCAAACAATGGATTCGAATGAGGGCCAAACCAATTTAAATCTCATATTTGGCTGCCTTTTAGTCAACACCTCCATGAAGACGAGCGGGAGATGGGATCATAAATGAGCCAGTCTTAGCAAACACAGTCAACAATCAAAATATCTGCAATCAAATAAATGCTTGTATTGTGATTGTTGAGTGAAATCACATGTGGTGTAAGAACTTCATCTCTTATAAATCAAATGTTATATAAAAAAAAAATATAGATATTCAATATGGGGGAGAGTGGGGTAAGATGAGCCACTTTTTGCTTTGGTGGTTGCTGTGTAAAAACGGATAGATACAAAATGTTACTATTTACAGACATTTTGTGATGTTTTCTAGTTGTTTGCATTGTCAAAAATCGTCTGGAATATATGATTTTAAAGATGTTGGTCTTCAAAAAAAGTTACGTCATTTTACCCCAGGAGCGGGGGACGCTGAACCAGGTCTTGGGGTAAATTGAACCACCAGATTTAAAGAGACTAGATGCACGTTGGTCATTTGTATTCTCACTACTGCCACCTCAGGTCTTACACGTAACTGCAGCTTCTATATTAAAGGAATATTTCAGGATTTTTGACATGGGGCCTCATTTCCTAGTTATCCAGAGTGTTGTTGATGTCTGGAGATATTTTTTTCTTAAATTCATGCAGTTCTTATATTTGAAGAGTCTAGTGGTGCTAGGCTAGGGCAAGGCTAAAGCATTTCTATGGTATCAGTTAGCCTGCATTAAAAACAGTCTGACCCACTCCACAGTGCACCTGAGGTAAATCACTTATAACACCAGACTAATGATATAAATGTCTGTGTTAATAGAATAATTTTAACCATTTTGCATTTAAAATAACTTATATTTGAGCAGCATCAGCTTCGTGGCTGTAAGATAACGCAGCGGCGGAGTGATCTGTGAGAAAATAGTCCCTCAAAATGCGGTAATTCATGTGATACAAGGTCAGTTATATTTCAAACATTATTCTATTAACACAGACATTTATATGGTTAGTCTGGTGTTATAAGTGATTTACCTCAGGTGCACTGCGGAGTGGGTCAGACTGTTTTTAATGCAGGCTAACTGATACCATAGAAATGCTTTAGCCTTGCCCTAGCCTAGCGCCACTAAACTCTTCAATTATAAGAACTGCATGAATTTAAGAAAAAATATCTCCAGACATCAACACCACAATGGATAACTAGGAAATTAGCCCAATGTCAAAATCCTGAAATATCCCTTTAATATTAATTTGCTTGTCTCTCCTACACCCAGACCACAAATAAACAATGCAAAAACTATAGACTTGTGTACGTTAAAATGTTCTGTTTGTCATTCATTGTTTCTTATGGAACAGAGGCGGCTAAATTTGAAAACACAGACAGTTGCGTTATTTAAGAAGACATCTGCCTAAGCTATTGATCTGCTTTTATACCAACCAGCATCAGAAAGAAAAAAACACCTACTTGTATTTACTTTTTTTGTGACGAACGTTTGTGTGATCAGGCCATAAATTCACGTGGAAAAAGTGGGGTTATTTTACTGCCCTTTTTTTTTTTTTTTTTTCCTGTCTGGCAAGTTCAAACCAAGAACAAATCTATAATCTTACATAGAAATAAAAGTGCTTTATTTTCAAAATATAAGGGTTGCTCAACTGACCCCACTCACCCCTATGTATAATATATATATATATATATATATATATATTGGAATTTGAACTTTTTCCACAATAATAGAAAGCTGCAGACCCGGAGCCGAGACAGATCCACGACGGTGAGGCGGATCTGCCGTGATAGTGCGCCCTCTGCTGGTAGGAGCAGATCCACGACGGTATTATTTGTTAATATTTTATGTTTTACAATTATTGTTAGAGTTAGTTTACAATCGTTAGGATTAGGGTTAGGTTAAGATTAGGATCGTTTAGGAACAAAAATAACAAGCAATTTGTATGCTGTTCAAAGTTATGTTATCTTTATTAATCAACAGATAAGAAAATCATAAGAATTTCGTTTTGTTTTCATGGGAAAATGTAAATAACTCAGCCTACTAACTCCTCACGTGCGTGAAGTAGATCAACATATCAATCAACATCAACCTTCCTAAAAGCTGATCGGTCTAGATCTGCCTTATCCAGCAGAGGGCGCACTATCACGGTGGATTCGCTTCACGGTAGATCTGTCTCGGCTCCGGGTCTGCAGCTTTCCCCTACTCCTTTTTCACAGTCTTTTTTACTTTTTAATTTACAATTATGCATATATTCACATATGTACATTGTTTACATTCGTACACATTCACAATCATTTCAGCTTTTCCTTACATTGGTTGAGGCATCATACAATATAATAGTTTAGAGTTGGTAGATATGGCGGATCTCCATGGTAACAATCAATTTTCCCAAACTCTATAAAGAATAAAGGCAGACAAAAGGGCAAACAAAAGACAAGAAAACAAAATAATAGAGAAAAAAAAGACGGCATGTTTAACATATCAGTTCTTCATAGATGTTATTTAGATTTATTGCTTTTTTATTTGTTATGTTGGTAACGTCCATGTGATTTTTAACCTCAATCAGGAGTACTTTGAATATGTGTTTGGACTGTGTAAATTTAGCCTTAATTATAATACATCCATGCAGTCTACGGGACGTTCCCACCTTTCCTGATCACCTGACGTTCCCCTGCGTGCGTCCTTTGGCTCGTGTCACGTGTCCAACACGAACCCCCCCACGTGGTCCACCATAATAACACGGGTGGGCTCGAGGGGGCGACGGAGCAGCGCTTTTACTACTACGTTTATATCAATATTTTATGCTCCACGCAGCCTGGATCCCGCTGATTAATCATTCACGCGTTTGGGATAAAAACAAAACAAACAAACAAAAAAGTTCTAACCGGAGCGGGCCGACCTTTGAGGAGGAGGAGCCGTGATCCTTATCAGACCTTAGCTCCGTTAGCTTAGACCGAGCCTCCAGGAAGAGCAGCCCCAGCGCAGAGACGCACCGCCCCGGCTAACCGCTGCCATGGCCTCGCTCGGCTCCGCCAGCTCCAGCCCCATGGTGATCCTGGCGCCCAAGACCAAGACGAAAAAGAAGCATTTCGTGCAGCAGAAGGTGAAGGTGTTCCGAGCCAGCGACCCGGTCCTGAGCGTGTTCATGTGGGGCGTCAATCACTCGGTAAGAGGCTAATGCTAACTCCGCTGGAAGCTGGATCTATGTAAATACAGCAGGAACAGTTAGAGCAGACAGTGTGCTCCGCTTACACACTTTGCATCTGGCTCCTGAGGATTTGGATAACTTATTTATAATGTGTATAACAAGCCTGTTGTTATGTGAGGTTGATCCATTTGAACTAAAGTAATTCCACTAAAGTTTTGCCTCACCGTCACTATCAAGATGTTTGTGTTAAATGATAATAATGGCGGACACATTGCGCATTACAAGCCTGTGTCACCTAGTTTCTCAAAGCGCCGCACTGTAGTCGTTCATTTACTCCATACTCATTGTGTGGAGTTGCTATTGCAGTCACAGCTGCCCCTGGGGTAGACTGATGCGAGAGAGCATGCCACTCTCTCATTCATGCTAGCTCAGGCGTTTTTTTAACCTGGTGAGATACCTTTATGTAACAACAGTAGGTATGTGGACCAAATTTTCAAACTCAATAAAAAGGCAAATAAATAGCTTAAGTGGAAAGACGTAGCAACCCCCTATAGTATACAATAAAACGTGTGTGTACTATAGACCCTTTAACTGCTGACATCATCAGTGACATCAGCTGGAGGCAGGAAGTGATCAAGAGAAATAAGATTAAACTAAAACTAGCGATTTTAAGTGTAAAACTACAACTGAAACATGTGGTCCTGTTGTGGCTTAAGGTGCCAGAACAAGAGGAATGACATTTGAGTCGATAAAATAAGATTTATCTGATATTTCCAAAAACAGTTAGACATTTGTTTATCGTTACTATGACAACAGCTACAATGGAAATAGATAGGAATCGAGTTTCCCGCCTCCAGCTAAGCCCGGAGTGTTTACAAACAATTAAAGGGTCTATACGTTCAGTATGAAGAAAGTTACAGCGGTTTCTAGTTCAAAATCGGCATCTATCTTTTGTCCCGCCCGTTCCATTGAAACGAATGGAGATCAGTGTGACCTAAAAAGAGAAATGACCATAACTTTTTCAATATTCAAGATTCTTTCATCAAAATTTCAGTAAAGATCGATTTAACATATTTCCATTGGTGGTACACGTGTTAAAACATAACTTCATATTTTAGCTCCTTTAGTTCATTTAAACATTGGAGTTTGAGTTAATTAGGCTATTTTCAGTTGTGTCAGTGGACAAAGTAAACAAACTAACGGTAGTGGACAGAAAGTGGGGTAAACAAACAACAAAAGTGGAGCTGAGTAACTGAAGCTGGCACTAAGGTTTATCTCTTCCACACGTGTATGGCAGGAGTAACAAAAACGATGGGGGAGTTTGAAGGTTCACAAAACTTTGAGAAGCGGACAACAACAAGACACTCTTCATGTCCACCTCCTTCTCCACAGTGTCCACAGTATTTGAAAGGTGTTTATTCAATTCTTGCGTATTGAAGTTAAAAATACATTTTTGAATTCGCTCCTGTGGTAGTAAATGAAGACCGATTCTCTCAAATTCTACACGAGACTGAAGACAATTATCCTGACTACGTGACTAGTGCCTTACTGTGGGAATGGCCGTCTAATTTCAGCCAAACAGGCCATTTGCTGTCCCGCTCTAAAAATGATCAGGGCAAAACCCGGTCACAGATATCAGGGACAAAAACGGCAACTCCATTTTAGAAATCTCCACATACCTAACAAAAGTGTCAAGGAGCTACTTTTTTTCATAGATACTAGGGCTGAACGATATGGACAAAATTTCATATCTCCATATCGATACGATATAACTATGTGTGAAAACCAAGCATTTTTCAGAAAAATAAAAACATAATAATAAAGATTGCAGTTGATGAAAATCTATATCGTTTGTAGCTTGAATGTTCATATCTCGATATCAATTCGATAACAATATATCTTTCTGCCCTAATAGGTACTTGTGTATAGTCCGGTTCACTATGTTAGTGGCTCCCAAAGTGGGGGGCGGGGCCCGAGGCCTTGAGTGGGGGTCCCCAAATGATTTCAAGATGAAATAAATAAATAAAAACTACTGTTTTTAGCATAATTATTAGTGTAAAACTGCGTATATTTTGTGAAATCCATGCAAATACTTGTTTAGATGCATATAAACTTGATTTTAAAATGTTTTTTCTGCCCTAAAGTAGCTTAAGACAATAACTTTTTATACAATTAGAGGTCCCGAATGTTTATGTGTCCGTTTTTGGGGTCCCAGCCCCAAAGTTTGGGAACCCCTGCACTATGTCATTTCGCCGGATTTTAGAGTATCAGAATTATACATTTTTGAAAACTTTATTAAATAAGCAATTAGAAAAACTGTTTTCAATTTGCTCTGATATGTTAAAGGTGCGATAGTAACATTTATACGGGAGTAAAAAAAACGTAGTTTGGCGGAAATTTACAAAATTTTGCAGAAAATTCCATCTGGTCGTTCTTATCAATAAAGTCAATGAAACCCTCGTCATATTTTTCATGGAGTTACCGTAGCGATGACCAGAACTCCCCATTTACTCTAATGGAAATTTGTATTATAGCACAATTTTACCAAATGACGAGAGCAAATGGAAACATTGTTTTTCTCATTGCTTATACCATAAGGTTTTCATTCTCTCCATGAAAATCCCTCAACAGTGGAAATTTAAACACAGTGAACTGGATCAGTAGCCAAGATGATATTCAAACCTGATAGAAGAAAAGGAACTGAATTCTGTCCTTGTACTTGACTTTATTTACCTCTGTGTTATTATGAGAAAATAAAATGGAATAAAAATGTTAGATCGATCAATCCAGCCCTACGAACAATAAACTAAATGGAGGGTATACACCTTCACACACATTGTTCTGTTACACATGCAAATATCTTCTTATTACGCAAACAAAAAAATGGCGCGCTGACATCTGGTTACGCACAGACCGATGTGACTGAAACAAGAGCTCATTGTTCCAAACTTAAATAATAATATATTTCATTGCTCAAAACTGCCATAACATCTGCATTAACGCTTTATTCTCTGCTTAAGACTGTGACCAGGAGTTTAGTGTTGGTTCGGTTTAGGATCAGGGACAGGGTTTGGTTTAACAACTTCATGGTTTTATCTTTCAAACCAATACAAAGTGCATAAAAGCATGTATCAGACCTCTTCTCTGTTTTATGTAAAGTATATTTCAGGGACACTTGAATAGCACTTCTTTCTGTTCTATGCACGGTCCCTCTTCTCTTTAGTATTTGCGTATGATGGTGCGCTCTCTTTCCTCTTCCAGATAAACGACCTGAGCCAGGTGCCGGTGCCGGTGATGCTGCTGCCCGACGACTTCAAGGCAAACACCAAAATCAAAGTCAACAACCACCTTTTAACAAGTACGGGCCATTATTCTCTTCTGGGTTACATACTGTGTGTGTCTTTACTTGTGTCCGCTGTTCACTAAACCACTCAACAGAACTCAACACTTTATCTGTATTAGTATGTGTGTTTGTGACATTAGATCAGGGGTGCCCAAACTTTTTGTCTCCGAGGTCGCGGGCCAAACACGGCGATGTCAAGCGTGAAACACACATAACTGCAAATAATAATAGTTACTTTATTTTATTTTTCAGTATATATTTGCATTTGATTATATCTATGCAAATAACATGCTATATTAAAACTAATGTTAACTATGGCAAAAGCCTAGTTTTAGTCGAACAAAATCATCAATTGTAGCAAAATGTAAAAAAAACACCACCTGTATCTACAGCACCTACAGTGACTTTACCTCATTAATTTGTTAACAAAGAAAATGCCACATTAGATCATTTTGAAAGTGTTCAAAGTTCAGCATAAATTCTTTTATAAGTTAATTTTTAACATGACCTATGTTGATGTCAACAAACTTTGCAATAAAAGTTGGAAAACTGTGAAAGTTGATGCTACAACGCTCTGTGATAAACACCAAGACACCACAACAGTGTTTCCTTAACTTTGTGAAAGGAGTGAAACAGCGCCCCTAATTTGACACTGATGGCCAAAAGTGTACTGCATCCATATTTACCATTGAGAATGAATGGGAGAGCGTTAGTATTAACCATACAGCGCAAAAGTAGCTCACTCTATGGCGGGCCAACAGAATTGTTTCGGTGGGCCAAATTTGGCCCGCGGGCCCCTCTTTGGGCACCCCTGCATTAGATGGTCATTATGTGATTGTAATCTGGCTATATTTAAAACTTCTTTAACCCTATAGGAGTTGCACTGTTTTTGAAAGAAGTGTCCAGACAGGAAACGCACAAATGTTGAAAGTTATTAACATTATTCATTTGGTGGTGATGACAGGGGAAAAAAGGCAGTTTTTGATTCATGTGGATAAGTCCAAAACAGAGATAGATCTTTCATCTCAGTTTCTGGTTTGTATTTCTGTCATTACGGGACACACAGTTCAACATCTCTCTTTCAGCACACGTGAACTAAGGTCAAATAGTTTCCTCTAGGACTGGGCGATATGGCCAAAAAATAGAATCTCAAATATATATTTTTTTCTTTTTTTTTTACTCCGGTTGGACGATTACGATTTTAATCGATTTTATAGGAAATAACTTAAAAATGTCCAGATCTTTCATATGAAGAAAACTGCACAGAGTCCTGCTCATTAATATTTAGATTCATAATCTAGCCTACAATTAATCAAAGTAAAACTTCTTAATAAGCCTTTAGTTTTATCATCCTCGAGCTCAGCTGTGATTGACCACCGTCTCCATGGAGACTCAAGGGGAAAGGGGCGGAGCTAAATGCTTGCACTGGCTCAGAGCGGCTCAGCGTGAGAGAAGGGGAGAGAAGCAGACCGGGGGAAACTTTGTTTTAGTGAAGGAAACTCCATCGCGCACAACGAAAACACAACGTGCGGTCTTTGTAAAGCAGCAGAGATCGTTAGAAAGTCGCTGGCTGGTTCCACTGGTGTCATTTTCGACAAGAGTCCCTACGGCGCGTCTGAAACGCTGCTAAATCGGCAGCACGGCGCTCGTCAGGCGGACATGCAGCGGCGGACACGATTTTACGATTTAGCCATTTTCTACATCGTCTGTTTTTAAAAGCATGAATTAATTTGATTTATCGCCCAGCCCTAGTTTCTTCATAAAGGAATAATAATGAACGGGTCAAATATTTGAGCATTTTCTGGGTGTTTTGTATGTTCTCGCTGTGTCTGCGTTTCCTCCAGGTGCTCCAGTTTCCCCTGCCACTAAAACATGTACAATAGGATCCCCTCTTGAGCTAGGACTCCCCTGAAAAATATATTGTTAATGTCAGTGGGACTTTCCTGGTTGAATAAAGGTAAAAAAAAGAATAATAAGAGCCACACAATGCTGCGTTTCCGACCTCCAACAGGAAAAATGAGGTTGTAAGTCCCAGTTGCTTAGTCATGACCAAAGCTGTAGAAAAGTAAAGTAATAAATAAAATATGATGTATTGGTTAAACATTATTGCAAAGTAGGAACTGATGTAATTGATCAATTTTGCAGAACTGACTCTCGTAGTTCTCCATATTTTATCATAATATTACTTCTTTAAGGCTCACTTCCGTCTTCCACCTTTTTGTATTTCTTTTGCAGAGAGAACCTTCCGGGGCATTTTAAGTTCAAGGAGTACTGTCCGCAGGTGTTCAGAACCTGAGGGAGCGCTTTGGGATCGAGGACCTGGACTATCAGGTGAACCATCAATCATTTACTCTCTCTACGTCTCATCTTTATTCATCTCTGGCTGGCCTCCGGGAGCTGAGGATCATCACGTGTCTGTCTACCGTTTTGCCAAACTTCAATTTAGCCAGAAAAGTTGTGTTCTTGTGTTGTAACGACACATCACTATAATGCTCTGTCTACAGGCGCTGTACTCGAAGTGTCCTCGGTAACTTCCTGTTGGTCTGTGTATGGTAAAGACTACAGTGCATCCGGAAAGTATTCACAGCGCTTCACTTTTTTCACATTTTGTTATGTTTACAACCATAAACGTAAAGATTTTATTTTGAATATTTTACTGAAAGTTCACACACAAGTAACAGACAACTGTGAAGTGAAAGCAAAATGATACATGATTCTGTTATTTTTCAAAAAATAGAAAAGTGAAAAGTGGGGCGTGCATAAGTATTCACACAGCATTTTCGGAGTGCATTAAATTGCCTTTATAACATTCCTAATGACTGCAGAATGTTCACACCTTGCCCTAACCATTAAATAGAGGCCACTGTGTGTAATCTACTCCAGTATAATTAAGCTGTTCTGTGAGGGCCTCAGAGCTATGGTCAGAGTGTATTGGTCACTAAACAACATCATGAAGTCCAATAACACACCAGACAGGTCCGAGATAAAGTTATTGAGAAGTATAAAGCTGGGTTAGGTTATAAAAACATTTCCAAAGCTTTGAACATCTCTCAAAGTACAGTTAAATACATCATCCAGGAATAGAAAGAGTGTGGCATCACTGCAAACCTACCAAGACCCGGCGTTCTCCTAAACTTACTGACCGAACAAGGACCACACACTGACCAAGAGCTATATGACCTGGATGAATGCAAGCTCAGTAAACTGTACAGACTATAGTCGTACACTGCACAAATCTGGCCTTATGGCAGAGTGGCAAGAAATTTTGAAAGAAAACCATAAGAAATACCGTTTTCTTTGCTAGAAGCCCATGGTGGCTTCTAGCAACAGGAACGGTATTTCTATGTTTCTCAAAAATGCCACTCTGCATAAGGCCAGATTTGTGCAGTGTACGACATTGAAAGGTAACAGCTCTTGTCAGTGCGGTCCTTGTTCGGTCAGTAAGTTTAGGAGAACAGCCGGACTTGGTAGGTTTGCAGTGATGCCACACTCTTTCTATTCCTGGATGATGTATTTAACTGTACTTTGAGAGATGTTCAAAGCTTTGGAAATGTTTTTATAACCTAACCCAGCTTTATACTTCTCAATAACTTTATCTCGACCTGTCTGGTGTGCTCCTTGGCCTTCATGATGTTGTTTAGTGACCAATACACTCTGACCATAGCTCTGAGGCCCTCACAGAACAGCTTAATTATACTGGAGTAGATTACACACAGGTGGCCTCTATTTAATGGTTAGGGCAAGGTGTGAACATTCTGCAGTCATTAGGAATGTTATAAAGGCAATTTAATGCACTCCGAAAATGCGTTATGAATACTTATGCACGGCCCACTTTTCACTTTTCTATTTTTTGTAAAATAACAGAATCATGTATCATTTTGCTTTCACTTCACAGTTGTCTGTTACTTGTGTGTGAACTTTCAGTAAAAAATTCAAAATAAAATCTTTACGTTTAGGATTGTAAATATAACAAAATGTGAAAAAAGTGAAGCGTTGTGAATACTTTCCGGATGCACTGTACCTCCTGTCATGATTATAACATAGATAAAAACACATTTTAAAAGGGGAAAACTCAAATATGTCCTGCTCAGTGTGTTCCTTACAAATTTGTTCAGATGGTGATGCTATTTTACCACTTGGTAGCGTCAAAGAAACGTTAGCTTTTAGTTTCAAGGTTGATACAGCTACAGTTAAAAACACAGAAATCTCCTCTGGTAAAGTATTTACATCTTGAGTAAAGTTTTAACATATTGTAAGTGATAATCCAACAGTTTGTTTTCTTCCACGTAGTTTAAGATTTATTTCAACAAGACTAACTCTCCACTGGAGTGAAACTATGACGGGAAACGGACTCTACCGATACACAACCTATATTGTCATAAGTGTTATGTTGTGATTTATAGGACTGGGACGATACACTTTGTGCGATTACAATACGTTACAATACCTTCAAGAAAGAACTCCTCTATTTAAAAAGCCTCATAATGTCCAATAATGCCCTCTTTTTTTATGCGTCGTTTTGCTTGGATTTATTCTACTATTATTATGTATCCTGATACAGAGTGCCCGATATGATGCATATTTCGATACATGTCTGCAGTCATTAGGAATGTTATAAAGGCACATTATAGCACAAGTTGAGTTTTCAAAGGTTATATTAAATACAAATCTGTCGGGCATTGAGCAAAACATTTTTGAAAACTGCAAATGGCCGACACATTTTAAAAGTATCCTCTTTTGTGTAAACCAATCGGCACCAAAACGGGTATTAACCAGATCAACTTCAGTCAAAAACATTTGTGTCTGTAAGTTCAGTCGTACAGGATTGTCCATCTTCAATGAAGGTACTTGAGTCATCTTCTGTACTCGGTAGTTGAAGTCTCCAAACGTTTCGCCTCTCATCCAAAAGGCTTCGTCAGTGGACAAAATCTCGCTCAGCACACAGCGTAGATAAAGACCATAGGGAGGAGTTGGGGAAGGCCCGGTCCCTCCCCTCTAATCACAGCTACTCTCAACTGTGGGTAAACAACCTTTGAAGTAGGGCGTCTCTAACGACCTGCTAAGCCCCAGTATCGGTCAGTCCTGTCCTATTCATAGATGGTCACTGCCCATTATCTGTCCTATTCATGGCTGATCACTGCTAATTACCTGCCTATTGTTCGTTGTTGGCCGAGGTTTCACCCGAAGGAGATTGGAGTATAGTGACGAGAGATTAAATCTGAGCCCGCCATTCCGGTTCATGGAGGGATTTTCTTTCCTGACAAAAATAGCTTCTATTTGTATAAACATTTGTATAAATATAATTATTTTTTTCTTGAGCGGAGTTGAGTATCAACATCTATTGCAATACCTGTTTTCCAACGCGTGTCACAACAAAGACTTATTGCGACATATTGCAAAAATGAATTTGTGTCCCAGTCCAAGTGATTAAGCAGGGATTTGCAACTTGGTGGCTCTAATCACCCAGGTATTCAGAAAGTCGTGGTGGGTGGCGCCATCTTGTGTTCATGGCAAGACATTGGCTGTTTCCCAATTGCCAGGATCCTCGGTGTCTCGACCACTTCGGACGTAATTCACGTCATCACAGCGCCACCAAGTGGTGTTCCAATTCACTCAGACCACTCGCCTCCTCGCAGCTTGACTCCTCCGTTTGGCTCATTTACGAAGGATGCACCGGTGGATCCTCCACTGCCTCGGAGAGCTGAAATTACCCATGATGCACTGCAACAGTTTTTTTCCCTTCCCTTTTCTCGCAAAACTTTATTAGTTTGATGTTTGTTCCACATTTGTGCAAAAACATTATTGTAATAATAAAATAATTGGTGGAAGTGTTGTGAGTAAAGATGTATAAAAGAGGTTTATATAAAGTTAATGAAAGGCCTAATAAATAGGCATCTTTATTGATAAATCAGGCCTATGGTTGTTAACGTAAGTCTGCAATTTAAGGCGATTAATGATAAACTGGACCTGCTAAATATATTTGATATTTTAATTGAATTTCTTACAAATCCTTGCAGAAATGTTATTTTATTCAGGCCAGAATGTTCAAACAATAAGACATCCAACCAAAGCCAGTTTATAAACAGCTTTTATTCATAAAACAGTTTTTGTAAGCATAGATTGACATTTTATTATATGATTTGACACGTGACATGACGCAGCCGCTCGCTCCGGAGGCCGTTCCAATTGAGCTCAAATGTGGCAGTGAGAGGACAATCTCCTCCGTTTGGGAGGAGCCCACCACCGAGGACTTTAACGAAATGGACAAACGGAGGACGGATCCTCGCAATTGGGAAACAGCCAATGGCTTTAAAGGAATAGGCCACCGTTTTTACATACTGAGATATGTTCTTACCTTAGCTTAGACGAGTACAGTAAAGCGAAGATATCACTGCGCGGATGTCGAATTACTCCTGGTATTATTACGCCTTACAATATAGTTCCCATTTTTATCCGCTTAGAAAATCCACATTGTTTAATTTTGTGTAATTATACTTTATGGTGTAACACTTCACATAACCATATTTAAATAGGGAAAACGTGGAAGAGTTTGGTAGCTTCTATCTTCCTCGTATGGAGCTATAGAGGAGAAGAGAGAGGCTAAATGCTAACGCCGTCTGTGCTGTGTTTACGTTATGGAAAGCACACGTGAAGACCAGACAGGTACAAATGAACTCGTCAAAGCTAAGGTAAGAACATATCTCAGTATGTAAAAACGGTGGCCTATTCCTTTAATTTATGATGTTGACAAACCGCTGCGATCCTTTACAGCCAAACCATCAATGCAGAGTCACAACAGAAAACACGCCAAAATATCACTAAAAATAATAATGTTCCATGCCGTCTTTCCGCTCTGTGATCAGCCCGAGGCCACACGATCGTATTTCCTTTGAGCTTTTTTGCGAGTTTTCCGTGTATTCCCATTTTAGTATTTTTGTCACTGTCTAGTGGTTGACAACAATAGAAATCCCCGCTCACAGGAAGTGCTTCGACTGAGCGGAAATGCTCGCACCTCAAAAGTGGGCGGGGCTGAATGTAATGGGCTATGAGTGTTTTTGAGCCTGACTTTAGGACATGAGAACTGCAGTTAAGAGCTTTCATTTCTTTACCTTTTGTGTTTGGATTGAAAGAGCTTCTGTCCACTCTTGCGCGCAGGTCTCTCTGACCCGCAGTCCGCCGGCCAGTGTGGAGGAGCAGGGCGAGGGTCTGCTGCTCAGCTCCTATGACAGAACCCTGGTGGTCAAACAGATCTCCAGTGAAGACGTGGCCGACATGCACAACATCCTCTCAGAGTACCACCAGGTAAACCCGTCCTCTCGGAGTACCACCAGGTAAACCCGTCCTCTCGGAGTACCACCAGGTAAACCGTCCTCTCGGAGTACCACCAGGTAAACGCGTCCTCTCGGAGTACCACCAGGTAAACGCGTCCTCTCGGGTAAACGCGTCCTCTCGGAGTCCACCAGGTAAACGCGTCCTCTCGGAGTCCCACCAGGTAAACGCGTCCTCTCGGAGTCCACCAGGTAAACGCGTCCTCTCGGAGTCCCACCAGGTAAACGCGTCCTCTCGGAGTACCACCAGGTAAACGCGTCCTCTCGGAGTCCACCAGGTAAACGCGTCCTCTCGGAGTCCCACCAGGTAAACGCGTCCTCTCGGAGTCCCACCAGGTAAACGCGTCCTCTCGGAGTCCCACCAGGTAAACGCGTCCTCTCGGAGTCCCACCAGGTAAACGCGTCCTCTCGGAGTCCCACCAGGTAAACGCGTCCTCTCGGAGTCCCACCAGGTAAACGCGTCCTCTCGGAGTCCCACCAGGTAAACGCGTCCTCTCGGAGTCCCACCAGGTAAACGCGTCCTCTCGGAGTCCCACCAGGTAAACGCGTCCTCTCGGAGTCCCACCAGGTAAACGCGTCCTCTCGGAGTCCCACCAGGTAAACGCTTCGGGTAAACGCTCCTCTCGGAGTCCCACCAGGTAAACGCGTCCTCTCGGAGTCCCACCAGGTAAACGCGTCCTCTCGGAGTACCACCAGGTAAACCCGTCCTCTCGGAGTCCCACCACGTGACATCATGTGTAGGCCTGTCACGATAACATAATTTGAAGTTCGATATATTGTGAAACGATATTATTGAAGACCCGTTAATGCCACAGAAATGAACTAAAAGGCTTGAAATGACCAGAAAGCTTTGTTTGAAAAGTATGTTATTATAAAATCACAATAAACATGAAATACAATGTAACACAACATACTTTGGGTAAAAAGTGAAATATTAAATTACAAAAATGTAACGCAAAAATGCAAATAAATGTACAGACGATCAATATTGAGCCCAAAAATGTATTGTTTATCTGTCATTTCTTGCAGTGTTTCTCAACTGGTGGATCACGTGCCTTTCCCATTTATAAAAACATGTATCCACGGGCCAGGTCCAGTTGACTGAAGAACCGTGTTATCCAACAGGCTATCAGGAAGCTGAACTCTCTCCTTCCCTGCTTGCAAATGTTAGAAATTTAGCGCCACTAAACTCTTCAAATATAAGAACTGCATGAATAAAAAATAAACAAATATCTCCAGACATCAACAACACTCTGGATGACTAGGAAATGAGCCCCTATGTCAAAAATCCTGAAATATCCCTTTAACAAACGTATTGGCTGTCAATCTTTCCTAAGCTCTTAGTGAGGACGCTGGAGACCGGCCTAATTTGGACTATATTTAAGCGGCTCTGTCTCAGTGGGAGCAGTTTAGAAGGACGACTAAATCGGTCTGAATCCGTTGTGTGTCATTGATGAGGGAGTGCACTTTCAGACGCACATTAGGTTATTAGACTTGCCGTGGGGGCCGGGCCAGCAACAGTTTGGTGAATCTTCGTAGTGCTAAAACCCGAAAAAATTTCCATTTTTAAAATAAAAATGTAGATAGCTTTTACCTCAGGTTGCAGCGAAATAAACAGCTAACGTGTTGCAGCACCCTCTACCCCTTTTTTTTTTTTTTACACAAAATTAACCATTTTCGCGGGAATTACATGAGAAACCACAAAATAGCAGTGATGTAATACCATTCTTTATATCAGTGGTGATGGTCATCCTTTCTATTCTTGGGTTACAAAATTCAATGTGTTAACAGACCTGAAGGTTGCTTCTTTACAGACAGATATAAACTGAAGCGTAAAAATTTGATTTGAGAGTAAGGGGAAAGTCTCAAAAACAACATTTTAGCGATGTCTGCCCTGTTTCCCACACATAGACTATTCTGTGGCGCACCGCCCGCTAGGGCATGAACGACTACTGATTTTTAAAAGTCGACTTTATAGTCAAGAAAGTCGACGTTGAGTCGACTAGTCGTGTGATGACGTCATCATATTGAGAGCGGAGGAATAACGCCTAATTAACAACAAGTACAATATGTTCACGTCCAAATCCGTAATGTAGGCTCACATGTAAGCAGGTTTTACAGCGTTTTTTTTCTGAGTTCATATACAATATAGTGGCTTATTACCATTTCCTAGGTTTTAACTTAATTTTTAGGCAATGCTCAGTGTTTACCTGCGCCTCCAGAAACCAACAGATCCGCGTCCTCTCCCCTCTCTCCTCCCATTTGTCTCACTCTCTTCCTGACCTCATCTGGCCTCTCATCTTCCTTGTAAATCCAAGGTCTGAAGTAAACAAACTTATACGCAAAAAAAAGGAAAGGAAGTCACTTCTATGGCTTCCTTTTCACGTTCGATAATTAAATAAAACAAAGAAAACGTTTTTTCATGTGTAAATTAAAAGTTTTCAGACGATATTTCCTCATTCATTCCAATGTACGGAGCTTCTGTTTTCCCCCGAAAAGGCGCGTTAACCTTTTGACGCCAATGATGTGACGTAAACGTTACTCCCATCTATCTTAATGGGCTTAACTGTAGGCTATATTATGAAATATGAGCAGCAATTTTCTTCATATGAAAGATCAGGAGACCTTTTTAAGTTTATTTCCAATAAAATCAATTAAAATCATAATTGTCCAAACTGAGATTTGCAAATGCATGTTTTATGGTGCAAACACGTAGCTAATAGTTCACCAAAGTTTTTTTTAAAGCATGTGTTAATTTTAAAAAATTCAAAAAATGTTCGAGCTAAAGTTTCTGGAAAATTTCCAGACATTTATCATGAATTTTCCGCCCCTCTGCAGCTCTACTTATTCTTAGGACCAATCTTCGGTCTGGCTAAAATTCTCGGCGAACCAAATTCGAAAGCTTCACATCTAATCGCACTGAAAAGGTGTTTATCTACTAGATCCCAGGCTTCACAGCAGGTTCACCTTGACTGTGCTTGTTTTGTCTCATCAACACTCAGACGTCTGGCCTGGCTGGAGTCGGGTTCTTCATTAATCTCTCATTTGACACTGAGTAAACGTCCGGCCGCGGCGCTCTGTGGAGAATGTTTAGCCCGCGGTCAGACGACGGAGGAGGAAAGTGAACGGCCGCTTTGTCCGACGCTGCGTTGGATGTGAATGAGCAGATTGTTCCAGGAGATCTCATGTTCTGACGTAGGAGGTGAAAGTTCCTTCTTAAATTTCAAAGTCGTCTCTTTGCATCAGGATCGAGTCTGACCCTGAGCAAAATCAATCACACCTAAAAGGATTAGAAGGTACAAGATTTGTGGTGGGAGGGAGGGCAGGGAGTTCAGCTTCCCGATGGTCTTATGTATGAAACTGTTAAGTTGAGTGGAACTGGCCCGTAGATTCCACAGTCTCCTCCCTGAAGGCAGTACCTTGAAGAGACTGTGTGATGGGTGCGTAGGGTCCCCTTTGCGGGTGAGACGGGTGGAGTACATGTCCTTAATGGAGGGGAGAGGGGCTCCACAGATCTTCTCCGCTGCTCTCACGATGTGCTGGAGGCTCCTTCGGCAGGACGCAGTGCTGGCGCCGTGCCACACAGTGATGGAGCTGGTCAGGATGCTCTGTATAGTCCCTCTGTAGAAGTTGCTCATAACGGAGGCTGGGACTCTGGCTCTTCTTAACTTGCGGAGAAAGTAGAGACGCTGATTACTTTTCTTGACCAGTGATGTAGTGTGCATGGTCCAGGAAAGGTTCTCTGTGATGTGCACACCCAGGAACTTAGTGCTTGTCACCCTCTCCACTGCAGCACCGTTGATTGTTAGTGGAGCATGCTGGACTCGTGCTCTTCGAAAGTCCACAACTTTGCAAACAACAAAATGTAATGGTGTCTTTTTCACGGGGTCTTAAACCTGCTGATCCTGTAGTTTAGATCTTTACAAACATAACTATACATCAGAAACCTGATCAGAATCGCTTGCGAACACTGGCCAGAACGATCGCAATAATCTCCAGCTTTTCATTCAAAGAGGAAAAACTGGTTTAGTTAAATTGAACAAATGACCTTTTGTGCTTATTTTAGAATAGTCTTTAATCCTTATCAAAAGGGAGGAAAACAAATTAAACAAAGCTTTATATTTTCTACATTAGAGAAATAAATTCCCTAGTGTGGAACTTAAAAGAGCCCGACACAATCGGACACTACATCAATTTATCAAATATTTTAATGTAGTAACTGTTTTGCATTGTCAAATTAAAATCAAATTGAGTATCAGGAACGAAATCAAGGTTGATATTTGAGTGTTGTCTGTGAAAACGCTTGTCTAAAACAGACACAAAGATTTAAAACAATTTTTTTCCCACTCCTAGTTGTAGCTATGATTCTCTCTGACTGTGACTGTTAAACCAGGCAACTGTGAGTGTTTTTTTGGTTTATTTCTGTAATGCTCTTTTGTGCAATGTGTGTAATTGTGTTTAATGTTTGCAACTGACTCCCCTCCAAGTCAAATTTCTCCTTGGTTGATTGACCCAATCAATCAATCAATCTTTGAACTAGTCGAGTTCAGGCTCACGATTTTACAATCCCCCACGTCTTTCCACGCAACATCTAAAAATCTTAGACAAAATATCAGTGCAGTGTTCACCGGGCGTTAAACTGCAGATGACCCGGGTACCACAGAAGAAGCCCAAGAATCACCAGGGGTTTACGTGCCACGGCTTTAGATTAGGGGTGGGAACCTCTGGGTACCTCATGCTTCGATACGATACGCGATACATGGCTCACGATAACGATTATCTCACGATACGCCGATACTGCGATAATCGATATATTGCACAAATATAACCAACGATATATCTCGATTTAAAAAAAAAAAAAGCATATTTAACCTTTATTTTAACATGCTACATATTATTCATCATCTTTTCATGAGCTTTGTACCACTTTTAGAAATGAACCCTGACTTACTCACTGAAAATGGGTCATAGATCTGTCAGTGACTTCATTTACATTTAAATAAACAAGAAACCACAGTCCTATTTAAAAAGGAATAAATCAACCCCACATTAATCTTTATAATTATAAAAACTATCATTAAAAATAATTTATTTGTGTGACAGTGTTTGGTCCAAGTGCTTAAAACTGTAGTGCTGCCCCCTGCTGTCCTGACTGAATTCTTGATCATTATTTGCCTCTATTGACTGTGAAAACAGTGGAGCACTGCTGCCTCATTAGTATGTATGACTACGCTCATTAATATTCAGGATGTCATCAAAAGTATCGATCGGAATCAAAAGTATTCACTCCTACTTTACATCCACTGCTCTTACCATTTTTTGTTGTTGTTGTTGTTGACAGCACATTGTGAAGTGTCACGGGAGCACGCTGCTGCCCCAGTTCTTGGGCATGTACCGCGTGGCTGTGGACAACGAGGAGACCTACCTCATCGTCATGAGGAACATGTTCAGCCACAGACTGGTGCTGCACCGCAAATACGACCTCAAGGTACAAGTGTGTTCAGTGAAAGAACGGCTCTGATGCAAAAGACTTGGACAGAGATATAATGATTTTAGTCATTATTAAAGCTGTTGAGTGTATGTCCAAGGTGTCATAAGTATCTCTAAGAACTTTGTGTTTCATTCACTGCTTCTAAAGTCCTATTCGCACATTTCATTGGTTATTCTTTACGCTCGTGCTCATTATTAATTACATAAGATAATATAACAAAAACAATATTCCATCGTCACGTAATTGAAAGGGAGAACCAAGAAGATCTTTTTATCATGCGCCTCTTTCTCCAGAACAAACAAATTACAGGATGTTCTGAAGTTACACGTTAGTAGGGATGTCAAGATTAACCGGTTTTACGATTACCACGATTATAAAAGGACGCGGTAGGTTATTCCGTAAGAATTTCAGAAGCCACGGTTTACCACGGAAATGTTTCCGTGCAGCGGCACGAGCCGCTGCACGCCATAAACAGCGTAAACTCACCGGTAGTTGAGCGAGGCAGAAGGACGCTCTCCTCCAGTGTTGTATCCACCCAAAAACGATTGAAGTCAGCAGAGTGGGACCTCTTTAGGATCCAAAACATGACCAAGGCGTTGTTGTTGTCGATGGAACATCCGTTATGCAAACCCTGTCGTCAGAAAGTTGCAGCAAAAGGCGCTGATATCGGCTACGTCGAATATAAACAACATCTTGGAGATAATCCTTCGCTGTAAATGTCCAGGTCAAGGTAACGAACTGCATAATTCCCAAAAAAGTTGTCCTAATGTTGGGAAATAGCCACAACTGGCTCAGGATGTAACACAAAGCTAACGCGCTCCGCTCTGCTTCAGCGTAACAAAGGAAAGTGAAACCAGCACATGTGGAAATCAGCTGTTCAAAAGAGTCTCCTTAGTCATTTTGTAAACACGTTTCATTCTCTGTTCATCAAAACATCTGACAAATAATTAAGCAGCAGCAGAACTTTAGAGAACAGGAAACCCAGCCTAGACTGTGGCCTAATAATATATAGTCAAATAATTATGATAATTATGGTCATTATAAAGAAGTAAAGTGGACATTGTTTTGTATTATTCAATGTGGCCTATTTATTTTAATGCAAAACAATCTTAAAGCATTTTTCATTTTTAGAAACAGTGAATGTTTACAAGTTTAGTATTAAAAAGCTTTTTAAAGACAAAAACTAAAAATATCAGTTCTTTCCTTTTCATTCGGTCGATAATCGTGAATAATCGTAAAATCGCTATATTTTCTCTCACAATAATCGTGACAGCCCTACACATTAGTCATAAAAAATAAGTCACTTTATACTTTTGCAACGAGTGATTTGCATAACAAGCTGTTAGACAAAAATATGTCTCGTGTTACATGATCAGAATTACCTTGGGACTTCAGGTAAAAAAGTCAAAGTTTCTGACGCCCTCTGGAGTTTCTGCCCATTACGATCTGCCTTTTCAGTAATGTAGGGGGAAAAAATGATTTTCACGACTTTTACTTTTTCAGCCGAATTTCTTGCGTTGTTGCCATCTTGTCGGCACTTTAGTTCCCCTTTTTCTCATTGCTTTTTTAATCCGTTTTCGTCAAGTTTTTGCCACATTTTCATCGCTTTTTCTAATTTTTCCGTCGCTCTTTTTGTGGCATTTTTATCACACATTTTGGTCAATTTGTTTTTTTATCCATTTAAAAAGTCCTAAAGAGACAGAAAATCCACATTATTATGTTCATAAAAATGGCTGACGTCCTGGGACAGAGTCATTCTAATCCCTTACATGTGATTTATTCGGTATAACTTGTTTTCTAGGGCTCGCTCGTGTCTCGAGAAGCGAGTGACAAAGAAAAGGTAAGAGTCTCTGTATGTAAAAGTACTTTTCTACCGTGAATTCCTTTCTTTTTTTTGACACCGTCTCGTTTGTGTTTCAGGGGAAAGACCTGCCGACGTTCAAGGACATGGACTTCAGGAACAACATGCAGAAGGTTTATGTGACGGAGGAGGAGAAGGAGAAGCTCATGGAGAAACTCAACCGAGACGTGGAGGTAACGGCACATCCGCACCACACGAGGGCAGCACCGCTTCACCCTCTGCTGGAGAGACGCTCATGAGGAAAATGTGGAAAATGTCTAGCACACACAGCTCCTCAGGGCCACATTGCCGTCCCAGAGACACAATATCTAATTCCAAGCCTGATTTATTCAGCTTTGAACCTCAAAAAACAAGGCGGGATTTGAGTTTTTATAGATTTTTTATTAACAGTAATATGTCAATAAAATAAAACCATATATTGTAATCTGGCTCAATCCATTATTTAGATTTCGTTGCCCAAAATATAGGCAATTTGGCCATTTTCATGCACACAATGCCTTATTTTTAGATGAAAACATAAAATAACAGAAAAATTACAATACAGTTTTTTCTCATATTTATACCAGTAAAGTTCAGCAAAAGTTTCAAATCGATATCTCTACATTTATTTGTTTTCCCTATTCACCTGCAGTGTCTCGCCTTAAAGATCATTAAAAAGATGCATATGATAAGATTAATTAAAGTGCGATTAAAGACCAACTTTTTTCTGCTGGTGAACTGTATTGTCTGCTGTTCCCAATTAATTTTTTGTCATTTTAGTATAAACGGTATATTTTGCATTTGTATAGTCCAAACCAATGGCCGCTGGCTGCTCTGCTTTACGACCGCGACGCTGGCTGCTGCCATTGCTGTAGTGCCTCCATATGGGGGCGGCAAAACAAGCTAGTTATCCATTAGAACGCATTGCACTTTACACACGTTGGGTTAGTTATAATTAAAGAAACCAGGCTGGTTTTCGTAAGGTATATTTTAGAAATCTCGTATATTAATGAGGACCGGACTGTGATTGACAGGCCGTTAGCATTAGAGCTAATGGCGCGGCTACGACTGAACTACACGCCCGCGAGAGCCGAGTCTACAGTGAAGATCCCGCCCTTATGCCCTTTTTAGGAACATGCTCCGTCACTGCAGGGGAGGAGGAGTCTGTAAATCCGCCATAGATTCCCTTTTGAACGTGGTCATTATGGCAAACAGAGGAGTGAGCAGACGGAGTCTATTATTTATTATGTCTATGGTCCAAACCCGTCTAAAACCGTGTGTGTACTGCCCCCTCATGGCTAAAATGTATATGGAGTTTGGATTTAGTAGAGGTCCACGTCATGAGCTCACGGCGATCTGATCAGCAGATCCTTCCCTGATCACGCCCAGCGAAGGAGGAAGCGGAAGTGTAGGTTTTCTGTATTATTTTCACAAAGTATCATTAGCACTTAGCGCTCTGTGGAGATGTCAGCTACTCGGCCGCGTAGTGTGAGGATTTATTTTGTTTATTTGACGCTGTTCACAGCGGTTCTCCGAGCTGAGCCACATCTATGGCAATTTCATACTGCAAATGTGGCTGGAGTTTGGTCTTTAGTGCCACTTAAATGAGAGATAAAATCAGCTCCTGACAGAATTTTTACAACCTTGTTCGTCAAACGGACGGAGAGAAATTGTCCCTGGCAAAACCACTGCCGAGCGTAACTGCACGAGTGTCTTGTTTGTGTCAGTTCTTGGTGAAGCTGAAGATCATGGACTACAGTTTGCTCCTGGGGATCCATGACATCGGCCGAGCGGAGCGTGAGGAGGAGGAGGCAGAGGAGGCCCCACAGGAGGAGGAGCAGGAGGCGGAGAACGGCGCCGCGGCGGGGTCCTACGGGAACTCGCCGGAGGGCATCGCGGGCTACATGTCGTCCTGCAAACCGCTGGGGCCCGGGGAGTTCGACCCCTACGTGGACGTGTACGCCGTGAAGAGCTGCGCAGGTAAAGGATGTGCTGATGATCCTTTATACGTTATTATCCAGGTGTGAATATCCAGACAGAAAAAACACTGAACTTTTGACAGTTTTAGTTTCATGTGGTTTGATTCAGGAATTACAGAGATAAAAACCAAGGCAAAACATCAGCATTTTCACGATTACCTTTGTGCTGATGTTTTGCTCAATTATACACAATCTTTACTTTTTTGTGTATACATTGCTTTCACTCTTTCCTCATTTTGCAGACTCACTTTAACTTTCTATATCTGTTTAACCTTTATATTGTGTTTGCTGCAGGAGCTCCTCAGAGGGAGATTTACTTCATGGGTTTGATCGATGTTCTCACTCAGTACGACACGAAGAAGAAGGCGGCGCACGCGGCGAAAACCGTCAAACACGGAGTAAGTACAGAAGCATACACGTTTCATACGGACATTTTGTATTTTTCCGCTTGTTTTCCTGATTGTCCTCCCTCTGGTCCAGGCCGGCGCAGAGATCTCCACGGTCCACCCAGAACAGTACGCCAAACGCTTCCGGGACTTCATTTCAAACATTTTCGCCTGAACCCGAGCGACCGACGCTGCCAGTGATGCCCCAGTCATCCTGTAAAGAAACGAACAACGCGGCAAAAACACTGGAACGCTCTGCGAAAAAACAAACGCCTACATGAGTTAACTTGAGTCGTTTTGAGCCAAGAGGTCCGTGCTAGATTTAAGAACATTTCACTGGATATTCGTTTATTTTATTTGAAGGCGAGACGCTGCAGGTCAAACACTTATCTCTTAACGTCCTAGATTTAATGTCAAAATGAAAAAAAAAAAGAAAAAAAAAACTAAATGCCCTTTACGATGCTTATTTTATGACGCTTTGTCCCGCACTTATTCATTCACAAATACCGACATGTTTGGTATCCACGTGTAGCACGAAAGGCTGTGATGACGCTGTAATCCAAATATGGTCATTTCCTTTGTGGGAAACGGCAGCGGCTAAAGACGGGAGAAATATACACTAGCGATGCACCGATCCAACTGTTTTGCTTCCGATACCGATACTGGGGTTGAGTATCTGCCGATATCCGATATGAACCGATACCAAGAGACTTTCTTAAAAGGACGCCTAGTTGCTTTGAGTGAAAAAGTTGGTCCTCTTTTTTTTTTTCCATTGGGAGATCAATAAAGTCTAATTTTATGTCATCAATTATAGGTTATCTATTAATAAACGAATGGAAAACATTAACCAAGAATAACTGGACTTTTCTACATTAAAGATATGACCGGCTATTTAGGTTACATTATGAACAGCTCTCATAAATTGATCTGATCTTTACAACTTATAGAATAACTGATCTATTTGTTATGCACGACAGCATTTCATAAACTAAAACACAAACACTTGGCCACTGATTACTTTAGCTGATCCAATCCTAGTTTCTGTCCCAGCCTTGATTTGTTGACGTTAGCTTTAGCATGCTGCGAAGGTTAAAACTCTGCGATTGAATTCTCCAGGTGCTTCAAAATGACATACAGCATGTGTTTTTTAATCAGTGAGAGCCAAAACTAGTATCGGTTCAGTATCGGCTCTGATATCTGATACCAGTATCGGATCGGTGCATCCTTTTTATCCTCTTTTTATATACCTTGAAAAGTCCTAACCAGGGACGGGGGCTGCAAATTAGCCTATAGCCTTATGTACATAACATGTTTTCTTGTACTGTACTGTTCCTGTCAAATAAAGAAATAAATGATAATATAATAAATAAAATCCCTACATGCATGTGCAGATGTGACAAAACTTTAGGGCCGTTTTCACCGAGTTCGTTTTTTATTCCACTCTTGCAACAACATCTTTTTTTTTTTCAGAGGGATTTTTAAGTATCTAATTCCCATCGTGATTTATTGAGGTTTGAACCCAAAAAACTTCTAGCTTATTCACGGACTAAACAAGATCCAAAATAACTATTATATGAACAACATAAAGCCATACGTTAAACCTGGCTCTATCCATTACTTGGTTTTTGTCACTGAAATAAAGGTAATTTTGTCCATTTATACTTATTTCTGTATAAAAACATATTTTTTTCCTCATAGTCATATCAGTAATCTACAGCAAAGGTTTCAAATTGATATCTCCTACATTATAATGTTTTCCTATTCACCTGTAGTGTCTCGCCTTAGTTAAATCTTCGTGCTTTCCTTGGCTGATTTAAGCTTGATAAAGAAAATTATCTAGTCTTGCCAAAACTACTCCATATCCTCATTCCGCCTCTTGTACTACGTAGACCTTTGGCTGTGCGCATCATCCCTCTGGTGATCTTAAGGTGTAGCATTGTACTGTGCGACTTCTGACGCTTCTATTTATTATATAGATTTATATAGGTTTATTTCTCCAACTACCGAGCGCTCGCCAAAAGCAATAAGAAGGTCTGTGGAAACAACTGTTGATCAGTGTGTGATATCGCTGTGAAAGATCAGAAACTGCAGGAGGGTAACATGACAAAAGTTATTTACGCTTTTACTCGAAAGCCCCGACATAAAGCGCATATGACACAGAAGACACACATTTTTCCTAAAACATAGTTAACACAATTATGTTTAAAGCAGTACTAAGTAACTTGTTGACCTTAATAAATCCTTTCCCTAGATATTCCTGCTCCGACCCGGAGACCCCAATACACACTAATGGAATCATGAAGAAGAAGCTAACAGGCTAACGGGCAAAGCTAACTGCGGGCTAGCACCACTTAAACAGTATTTACAGCCAAGTTTGAGTGAAAAAAATGTATCTCCATTTTGTAATTGGATGAACAATATCCCTCTCCCCTTTGTCTTTTCTGTCAGCGTCGTATTTACTCTCACAGACATTTAAGGAATAAAAAAACGTAACATTCTACGACAACTGCAGTGGCGCTTATGGCCTCTAGGGGCACAAGTTACTTAGTACTGCTTTAAGTTTTGCTCATAATTTTACCCAGTTTTATTTTAGTTTGACTTTTTTTGTGACATTTATAGTTTCACTTCCTTATTGGAAGTGAAACTATAAATGTGATATAAGCAGCAAATGTACAGACGTAGCAGCGCTGTCTGTCGAGCTACAGCAGGATTTACTAAAGATCTGCTTCACTCCTCAGACTAAATTAACTCATCAAAGAGGAAACAGAAAACCTTTCTCTGGGATTTTTACAGTTTGTCATGTCAATAGAGTCTCAGTCTGAGTCAGTGTTTAAGCTGCTCAAGACGTTAGCATGCTACCAGTTAGCAACTGTCAATGGCTACAACATGATAAACACATGTGTGACTCACATCTATGAACACTGAGGAAATACTACAGTAACACACGTTGTATCCAAGGCTAGATGTTTGTGGTTCAGGGCTTTCTCTTGGAGAGGTCAGAGCTGAGCTGTTGAAGCTAAATGCTAACCGGTAGCATGCTAACATCTTGAGCAGCTTAAACACTGACTCACTGGTTTCTTCACATAAACGTGCGTCTCTGGGGCCGTGTTTTAACTGTTTTCTACTTGAACAATGATTTCAAATACATAAAAATACCACCGTCAATCAGTTGTCTTTCATTTTCATCCTGAGTAGAGATATTGTTACATGTTGTAGTACTGCATAATTCTACTTCGGTATTCAAAATGGCCGCCATAACAACAAAAGTCACAAGAGTTGCAATTAACATGTCTCCTTAAATCGCTTAATAGTTTCTTAAATTTAGTAGTTTAAAAAAATATATATATTATTGTTGGTGCGCTGCCAAAACTAATCTCTGCTGATTTTATAAACGACTTTGCAGAAAGGCTCGTACCAAAGCGAGTTGTGACGGAGGAGAGCAAACCTGAACTTGCGTAGAAATGGCGTGTAACCGCTGCGATGTAGGACCAGGCGGGTTTTCACTTTGAGTAAAATCATTCCTGCTAAAATGGTTAACGTGTAATACTGTTACTGTAAGTGAAGTTGTTATAGACTAAATACTGGATTTAACTAAGCAAACGTCTGTGTACAGAGCAATGAGTCCTTTGCTTCTAGAAATGGAGGCGATGCACGTTCAGATGAGGAACGCTGTAAACAAGACGATTGTACATGTTGTATTTTTGAAAATCAGCTTTTGGACCAAAATATATTTTACAGAGACACTACGAACTGTGTTTTGTTTTCATTTTGAAACGGCAAATCTTAAAAACAGGTTTCCATGCTTAGATTTAGCATTGTCTGTTTTTGAAGTATTTATGGGCTGTTGAACCATTTTTCTCCTCACCGTGTCTTTTGTATTTTTATTTCGTAAAAAAATTTTTTTTTTAATATATATTCATAATTCAGCAATTGTTAAAGTAATAGTGGAGAAATGGGAGGAAGTTCAGTTTTTTTTATTTCCTTTGTTTTCCCTTCTGGCTGCTTCAAACATGACCATATATGAGCAATTCCAAACATGCCGTCTGTATCCTCGAGTGAGTCAAACTGCTATGGAACTTTACCTTTATCTGTGTCATTGGCAAATAAAATAAAACATGTCTGGCCAGTATTTCTTCAAAATAATCATATGACAGATTTTAATGCTCTTGAAAATATGACTTATTTAGATGGATTACATCAGTTGCAAGTTCATCAGTTGCATAGTTAGCATTTTTTCAGTGAAGCAGCAATTTTAATGAAGAAATGTTGGGCAGAAAAGTTATTTTTATTTGAATTTTTAAGCTGCTGACAGGAAGTGACATAATAGAAGGAAACATTTCATAGCAGTTTGACTCACTCATTTCCCATTGACTTAACATGGTTGCACGCAACAGTTTAAAATTGTTTACCTTCTTTTATGTCACTTCCTGTCAGTGTCCAATAAGGAAGTGAAAATATAAACATCACAAAAATGGTCAAACTAAAGAAAACTGGGAATAATCTTTAGTGTTAACTGTGTTTTAGCAAAAATGTGTCTTTTTTTTAGATAAAAAAAAATTAAATTGCCGCTTCACTGAATATAATAATAATCACAACCAATGTTATCCACATAAATAAGTCATATTTACAAAAGCATTAAAATCTGTCATATGCACTTTAAACCCTGCTTGTAAACCAATTTGGTCTTGTCAAATCCAGATTGATGAATTCATATCATTTTCCCTCCTGTAGACTCCAGTTTTAACTTTTTGACTTTCTCTTGTGTCTTGAGTTTTCTGTTCAGCGTATCAGCTTTAACCGTCGAATCATGAAGGATGTTTTATATGTGCCAACTTAGTCATTTCATGTGCACTCGCAGAATAATTCACTCCACTTATAATTTAGCGCGGTTAAAGGAGACATATCATTGCTTGTTCGAGCCATGTTGTGTTGCTTAATAGTTTCTTAAATTTAGTTAATTTTTTTTTATTGTTGGTGCGCTGCCAAAACTAATCTCTGCTGATTTATAAACGACTTTGCAGAAAGGCTCGTACCAAAGCGAGTTGTGACGGAGGAGAGCAAACCTGAACTTGCGTAGAAATGGCGTGTAACCGCTGCGATGTAGGACCAGGCGGGTTTTCACTATGAGTAAAATCATTCCTGCTAAAATGGTTAACGTGTAATACTGTTACTGTAAGTGAAGTTGTTATAGACTAAATACTGGATTTAACTAAGCAAACGTCTGTGTACAGAGCAATGAGTCCTTTGCTTCTAGAAATGGAGGCGATGCACGTTCAGATGAGGAACGCTGTAAACAAGACGATTGCACATGTTGTATTTTTGAAAATCAGCTTTTGGACCAAAATATATTTTACAGAGACACTACGAACCGTGTTTTGTTTTCATTTTGAAACGGCAAATCTTAAAAACTCACCAGGTTTCCATGCTTAGATTTTGCACACACGTACTTTAGATGGAGCCAGAGCATTAAAAAGCAATACAAGTCATCAAATAAACTGTGCCAGGCAAAATCAAGGCCTTAAATGTCATTAACAGGCATTAAATTAATTCAAAAAAGATTCAAACTGGCAATTAAATCAACATTTATTGGATAATTATGACATCGCTCAAAGGTTTTTACTGTCCCAAGTTAATCGAAAATGATAGTTGCAGTTTTGCCTGAAAATTACAACTTATTTATTTTTTATTTTTGGCTAAAATGTTGCCTGATTTTGTGTTTGGATTTTAAAAGCATTACATTTGACTTGCTCCTGCCGGGATAAACCCTTGGACCACGTAACAAACTAAATGTGTATTCTATAAACTGGGTTTCCACGAGGCATTATAAGCCATGAAGTAAAGTAATTGGGGCAAAATGAAAATTTTCAATAAAGGGGGGGTATTATGCTTTTTTCAATCACATAGCACCAGTCTATAGCATACTACAATGATGATGTAACCTTCTGTTGGTCTGTATATGCAGTAAATTAAAATAACTGCCTTGAATAAAATTGCTCTCTCAAAATGGCTGTACTGAACGTCTTGAAATAGGCCTCTGTCTCTTTAAGAAGCTTTCCGACACGCCCCCTTCAGCACACTGCTGTGGCATCTAAACAACACTACTGTGCGGGGAGGGGGCTCTGCTGAGCTGAGGAGCAGTGGTTGGTGGCTTGGCTGGTGACGAAAGGTCCAGAGGCGTCTCCAGGAGTTGGGGGCGTTCCTAGGAGGACTGAGGCATAGCTACACCTAAAATGGCTGCCGTCTAAGTTTTTACTGATTATTCAAAAATATGTGAATGAGCCAAGGCAACACTCCAGGCATGTGTTTAATGAGGGAATGACATAATAACATGATATAAAGCTTGAAAAAGTCCATTTTACATAATACCCCCCCTTTAAAGGCGCATTATGCAATTTTTAATGCGAAATAAAGAAAAGTTGATATTTGTGCATATTTGACCTTGTAGTGACTCAGTGGCTGTATGAGCGGTCAGCTTGGCCCCTCTACTTTCCATTACAGTGGTCTCTACAACGCTCCAGGATCAATTGTTTTGTAGGTTTTCTGGTGAGAGGGTTCGTCAGCAGTGAAAACCTCCACTGATCCTGGAGCGTTGTAGAGACCACTGTGAAGAGGAAGAGGAAGAAAGCGAATGGTGAGCGGCTGGGGAGAGGCTGGTGAGTGAGTGTTTCACGGGCCACAGACATTGATTGACAAATATTTAGAACTTATTTTCGGGCTCGGGTCGGACTCAGACACATCAGCGCGTTAAAACAAATGAAACTGGTGTAAAATTAAAATGGGCCTGTTTAGTTGACGCGACTTAGCGTTCGTTTTTGTGGGGGAAAAATAAATAATAAACTGGACCCGTGGTGCACGATGTTGGCCGCATGGCTTGGGGCATTAGCGCATCACTGCTTTTACCCACCAAAGCTCAGCAACACGCTGAGCTCAGGCCCTGCTCCGGGGAAGTGACCAGCTTCTGTCTGACTAAAGGGAGGGAGCGCTCAGACCAATGGCCGCTGACTGCTCTGCTTTGTGACTACGACACTGGAGGCCGCTATTGCTGTAGTACCTCCATATGGCCGCTATTCCCCCATTGGAATGCATTGGACTTTAGACACGTTAAAAACAACTTTAATGCCCGGTGCCTAATGTTTTAGAAGTGGCTAGAGCTAGATATTCCTCCTGTGATTACGCTGGGTTAAAAACAATCTGGGGCACCGGGCTGGTTATGGTAGCATGAATTTTAGAAATCTCCTACTTAACGGGGGTCTGACTGTTGGCATTGGAGCTGCGCGAGCTACACGTCACGCAAGGGCCGAGTCTACACTGAAGCTCCCGCCCTTATGCCCTTATTAGGAACATGCTTCGTCAGAGCTGGGGAGGAGGAGTCTGTAAATCCGCCATGATTTCCCCCTAGAACATGGTCATTGTGGTAAACGGGGAGGAGTGAGGAATGACGGTCTATTAATAATATGTCTATGGCTCAGACACGAAGTGAACGTCCAGTACTGTCTGAAATGGTTCACTCTGTGGTGGTGCAGAACACAAGTGCCATGCCAACATTACGGCTGCGTAACCTCACTTCAAAAACTTTTCTCAAACCGTGCAGCGCTTTACACACGATTTATCCATTTATCAAAAATAAAATATAACACGTAAGTCCGTGTTGAAAGAGAGAGGGCAAACGTGTCTCTTTTTAGCAGGTTAATGGGTTCAGTGAAGCGCGACCTTCATATTTTGAGGCTGCAAACGATCGCATAGTGCCCGTGCGCCAACTGTGACAGGCCCTTTATAGAGCTTCACATGTCGTGCACTTGAGTTTCCGTCCCTGTAAAACCTGTTCCCCGGTTAGTTCTTAGACATTTTCTTTTCCTGTCTTTCCAGAAATGTTGTTTTGCGCTGAGCGTGGGCTTCCTGTTTCGCCACTAAGAATCCGCTGACGGGTTCCTACTTTTTAAGAGGCGCTTATAGGCAATGGGTCAAAGAGAGTGACGTGTGACATGTGACTTTTTAATGGTTTTATTTAAAGCCGCACTGCGTTTTGTGATGCGGTCAAGTCCGAGACCAACTCATTGAAATAAAGTCTAGAGGCCAAGACCAAGAGATTAATAACCTCTGAACCATAAACCATCCTTTCAAAAGCTTGTTTATTAAAGTGATGTTGGTCCTCCTCTAATCGCTGCAGTTTGGAGTTGGATCAACATAAAGGCCTAACCATGAATATAAATTAAAAATGTAAAATAAATGAATGAAATGCTTTTCTTTTTAGCAACAGGCTTTATTTCACCTAACTCCACTGAAAACATGTACAATAGGCCCGACTGAGTGAGAGTTTGTGAGTGCGACGGGGACGACGAATGGAAATCTGGTGTGGCGTGTTCAGGTCCCGACCGATATGGTTTTTTTGGTCCGATACCGATATGATATGAACGGGTTGGTATATTTTAAGTAATTTAATTTGATGTAATTTTTCTCAAACTGCCTTTAGTTAAACATTTATTATTATAGTAAAGGTTTCAATCATAGAAATATACAGAAATACAGTGGCGAGAAACATTTCACATCTCTGCCTAAATTGGTCACTAAATGTGGTCTGATCTTCATCAAAATCATAAGAATGATTAAACAGTGTCTGCTTAAACTAATACCACCCAAACATTTACATTTGATCATATTTTTATTGGCCACAACATGTAAACATTCACAGGAAAACGTGGAATAAGTAAGTACACCCCCTGAATCTCGCTGAACTGCAGCAGTTGTGTAAAGAGGAATGGTCCAAGATTCATCCTGATCGTTTGAGCGTCTAATCTACAACTACAGGAAAGCAGTTATTGCTACAAAAAAAAGGTTCCGCCAGATATTTAATACAAGGGTTCACTTACTTATTCCGTGCATGTTGTGAATGTCTCAGGTTTTTCTGCAATAATTAATCTTTCTATTGATGATCGCACGTTGTCCAGCCCCACACCATGATTCTCCTGCTCTATACTTCACAGTGAGGAGAGGGTTTTGATGTTGATGTGCTGTTCCATTTGCCCTCCACACATGACGTTGTGTGTTCCTCCCAAACTATTCAACTTTGGGTCCAACAGTCCACAGAATATTTTTCCAATCGTCCTGTAGAGCATCCAAGAGCTCTTTCACAAACCAAAGTTATTCTTTCTTACCAGCCGCCTTAAAGGGATAGGTCACTGTTTTTCCACTGAGATATTGTGGTGGGGGAAGCTGGCCAGTTTTAACATTTTACATAAAAGTTTGTGTTTAGTCCAAAATTATAACTGTTCAAATTAAACCAAGACAAACAAGAAACCAAAATCATACACAAAGGAAACTCAAAGCAAAGTTTAAACCAATTTCCCCCTGCCACATGGTTCAGCCTGCGCTTTTAAAATGGCCGACAAGGACCACGCCTTCCCTTTGTTCCAGCCATGTACAGGTAAGTTTGTATACAAATAAAGTTTTAAAAAGGGACAATGTGAAGTGTAATCATTAACTTAAACAAATGAATGAATCAGGTGGGTTATTGTCAATGGCCGCTGGCTGCTCTGCTTTGCGACGATGACACTGGAGGCCGCCATTGCTGTAGTACCGCCATATAGCCGCTAGTCCCCCATTGGAATGCAATGCACTTTAGACGAGTTAAAAACAACTTTAATATCCGGTGCCTAATGTTTTGGAACTGTCTACAGCTCGATATTCCTCCTGTGATTACGCTGGGTTAGACACAATCAGAGGCACCGGGCTGGTTATCGTAGGATACATTTGAGAAATCTCGTACTTAATGAGGGTCGGACTGTTAGCATTGGAGCTGTGCGAGCTACACGTCACACAAGGGCCGAGTCTACAGTGAAGATCCCGCCCTTATGCCCTTATTAGGAACATGCTTTGTCAGAGCTGGGGAGGAGGAGTCTGTAAATCAGTCATGATTTCCCCCTCGAACGTGGTCATTGTGGTAAACGGGGAGGAGTGAGGAGGAGTCGTCTATTCTTTTAAACGGTCTATGGTTATTGTTAGCTGATGGATATGGGAAATGAAACAAAGTGTCCAAAATAAATACTGGGACAAACCTACTTTGTCACAGATATGTTCTTGCCTGGGCTCAGTCACGCAAATAGACCTAAGATGTTGTTAGCATTTAGCCTCTCCCCCTCTCCTCTATGGGGCCAAACGGGGGTGAAGTTAGAAGTGACCAAGCTCTTCCACGTTTCCCCTATTTGGATACGGTCACATGAGCAGTTACAAGATCCAAGTCTAGTTACACAAAATAAGTGAAAATATTACTGTGCAGACGCCGAAGTACTCCAAGTGTTATTACACCTCACAATATTGATATTGATTGGATTTATTTGAGTGATTATTTACAACAACATTATTACAGTGCAGAAAACAAACAAAGCAACAAAAAAACTCAAAAGGAGTAGGCCGAAGCAAGAAAGCTTATAAGTGCCTACCCCTGTCTGCTGTGTGCGCTCGAATCTTTTCGAACTTCACAACAGCTTGGGGACCATGGCCGACATTTCCCCATGGATTTGGGGACCAATCACAGAACGAGGAGGGACTGTAAGACGATGACGTGCTATTTGACATACGGAAGCTTGTAGACGCGACGCCATCTTTCAATCAAGCTTCAGACCGTGTTCTAAATAGTTTAGCTCGAAAGTTTACAGCGGGTACATCATACGTCATCTGATACCATGATACGATTGGCTATGGCTACGTGCAGACGCATGAGAGACATTCGTAGCACCCAATAAACTGCTATGGACAATCGTAAACCACACCTCTCCTATGAGAAAATGAATTGGTGGTCCTCAGAATAAATATCACTTGTGATTTTAGTCTGGGGTTAGCCAGGCTAGTCTACCCCCATATTCAAGATTAATTTACCTTCCGGATACAGTAATACAACAGCTCATGTTTACATACAATATAACACATACATTACAAATTCCTGAATTACACAATTACAAATGTCTGCAGTTTATGTATGCAGTTTACCAATATGTATAAACATTTTTATTTTTATTTACAATTTGTACTTTTTTTCTTTTCTTATTCCTCATTCCCGTTCACATAATAACCATATCCAGTCATTACTTATAAACACCAGTCACCATTCTATTAATTGACTATTAATTTAGTTATAATAAGTATTACATAGTCAACACGACCCATTATTATTGTAATTCCCATTTCCACTGTATGAAAATATATAGTTCCCCTTTTTATCCGCTTCGAAAATCGGCCTGTTTCATTTTGTGTACCTGCGTGCCCCTGGTTCAGAAAAACTGTAGTTTATGTGAAGCATCGCCATGTGCCCGAGAATCATTTCCTCATTAATAATAACGTATCCTGAGCTGCACCTTATCCTCTGCAGAGAAAAGGGAAGAGTTTCGTGGCAAAAATGCTGACACTGTGAACAGTCTTTGCATCGTCCTGGAGAATCGGAGCCAAAACAAACGTCCCTGCGGTGTTTCAACATGACACGGCCAAAGTCGTGACCTCTCTGTTCCCCAGTTTCCTACAAAGTATTGGTCAATATGTTGACACCAATGTAATGTGTCATCGGAGCTCGGAACGGAACAGAGCGGGTACGGGACGGGCATTGCTGAGAAATCCACTGAACCAACTTCCTTTTCACTGGGGTTGCACAATATACTTCAACCGTTATCGCAATGTTCACTTTGCAAGAAGCCACAACATATCGTAAAATCACTGAGGTCTTCCATTTGAGTGAGATTGAAAAAACTTCATTGATCCTGAATGAGCGAGGAGGGTGTTTCCTCTCGGCAGAAGTGGTGATAATGAAGTAAATTTACTTTATTTTCAATGAAGGTACTAGAGTCATCTTCTGTACTCAGTAGTTGAAATCTTCGAAAAAGATATGAATATGGTATGAATATTCTTAATTTAAGGATTAGACGACTCAATCAAGGAATATGCAAGCTAAATTCTGAATCCTTAGCCATCCAACAGAGATTAAAATCCTGCGTGACCGAAAAGGCCTTCCTCAAGATTTGTGATTTCACACAAGTGGCTTAGATGGACCAACACAGAAGGTCCAAAGAGAGACAGAAAGGTACGTTTCTAAAACTCTTAGGGCAAAACCAGCCTAGATACAGCAGGCAGTGGCGTGGGAATGAGGAAGTAGATAGAAATCCTAAAACTACAGCCAATCGAAGACTTCAACTACTGAGTACAGAAGATGACTCTAGTACCTTCATTGAAGATGGACAACTCCTGTACGATTGAGAGCTTACACAGACATACATTTACTTTATTTATTTATATGTTTATTTGATAGGGACAGAACAAGAAGCATTGTTACAAATGACCGATGCCATGTTCATAGGCCGTAGAGCTAAAGCTAATTCGACCTGGTCGACCGAAGACATGAAAATGCATAATACGTTTACATAAATCATTACAAATATTACACATTACAAAAGATTTGTGACATAATATTATGTACAAAAATGTAAAAGTCCTTTACTTAATCATCTGTACGGCGATCAAATAAAGGACTTTTTTGTACACGGAAGTGCCTTGGATACTATTCTTTGACTGCGTGAACACAATTACACGGCAAGTCACTCTTCTCTGTTTTTATTATTGCTCTGGCTCCAGCCTTGAAGCGCACCCGTCGACAGGGGCAGACTGGGACAATAATTCAGCCCCCTCCCGAGTTACTGAAAATACCATTCCATTACTCACCCACGGACAGCAGTCTGTGATGGGCCATTGGATGATTCCATTCCAGAAAGCACGGGCTGCGCAGAAAATAAAAAAATAAAATCTAACGCACCGGCCCATTTTGGAACCGGCCCACAGGTCAAATGCCCGGTAAAATATAAGCCCAGTCCGCGGCTTCCCGTCGGCCACACTCTCAAACCTACAAAGTGGACCTCTAATGTGCGCACACGTCTATCGATTATTATAAACATCTGTTGTGTCCACAAGTTTGTTTCAGTTTGAGCCATTGTTTAAAGAGGGGGTATTATGCTTTTTCAATCACATAGCACCAGTCTATAGCATACTACAATGATGACGTAACCTTCTGTTGGTCTGTATATGCAGTAAATTAAAATAACTGCCTTGAATAAAATTGTTCTCTCAAAATGGCTGTACTGAACGTCTTGAAATAGGCCTCTGTCTCTTTAAGAAGCTTTCCGACACGCCCCCTTCAGCACACTGCTGTGGCATCTAAACAACACTACTGTGCTGGGAGGGGGCTCTGCTGAGCTGAGGAGCAGTGGTTGGTGGCTTGGCTGGTGACGAAAGGTCCAGAGGCGTCTCCAGGAGGTGGGGGCGTTCCTAGGAGGACTGAGGCATTGCTACACCTAAAATGGCTGCCGTCTAAGTTTTTACTGATTACTCAAAAATATGTGAATGAGCCAAGGCAACACTCCAGGCATGTGTTTAATGAGGGAATGACATAATAACATGATATAAAGCTTGAAAAAGTCCATTTTACATAATACCCCCCCCCCCTTTAACTTTACTTTTAAACTCGCTCACGTCTGTTAACGTTTTCAGATCAGCAGGTGAAGTGTTCCAGATCTGTGACCCTTTTACTGCGAACGCTTTCTGTCCAAAATATGTTTTGCGTGTGGCTGGTCTGCAGTCTCCAAGGGCAGCGCCCCTAGTGGTGATCCTGCGAGCTGCACATTTTTCAATCATCACCTGCAGCAATGTCAGGAGCGAGGGTGTTGACGGATTAAAAATACAATTTCACAAAAGAGTACTTAAAATTTCACAGACATTTATATGGGTAGTCTGGTGTTATATGTGATTTGGCTCAGGTGCACTGTGCTTGCACTCTATAAATCCAACTTGATGTTGCCGAGCTAACTTGTATCACTTACCACAACAAAAAATTACAAATTGCCTGGTAAACTGTACTACTTTAGTTGGATCAAATGAATTAAATGTGTTAAAGGTCAAACGTGTGTCTAGGTTTACATTTTTTGTTGGCCAAATGAAGAAACTGTTATTTTACATTAGTCGAGCCAATATGCCCTTACTGCGCGCGCATTTGCTCCTACTCGGAATATTTTGAATTATTTTTCAAGGATTCGGTCCGCCATTACCACCACCACCGTCATGGCAACTTCACTCTGCACTGGAGAGATCAATGAGGCAAGTATTTTGCTCTTTTAATATAGAACAACAAGGTTCCGCCTGATTTTTAATAACCATTAACGGTGTATTGATTTCCCCGCCTGGTAATTATAAAAATGGAACCAGGTCGAGTGAGTTCAGGTAATGTACTGTGGAGCTATCTACTAGGCTGTAAGTGCTATAGATAAAAGGAAAGCCCGCCTCGGTGATATTGCTGATATTTATACATTAGCGGATTATTCATCTATGAGATTAAATATTGGACTTTAGGAGGAGTAGCAACCGAGCACCATCATCAGCATTCGTGCTACGGCAGGTCCGCTCGTATTCATATGGGGCTGCTAGCAGGGCTATACTACTTTGCTAACGTAAGCTAACTTGCACTGCCTTTGCTGCTTGACTTCGAAAATAGACATCGCGGAGGCAACAAGCAGCCGCAGCGCCTGCACAGATAATGTAATCTGGCAGTTTTCACCGGGAAGCGGACTTGGTGGATGTCGAATGTGATTGTACCCGCGATGGTAAGAGCTTGTCTGGGCGCATAAAGTAACGTTGCTCCCGGCTATTTGGGCCTTTAGCGGCATAGACGCAGCACAAACGGCTAACGTGGCAAATCATCTTTAAAATAAAATAGCTGATTTGCTAACGCTAAATTATTAAATAAAATGTCAATGATGTAATTTCAAAATGTATCTTTTATTTTAGGGGCTTTGAAGGGCAGGTGAGCATGTGTGGCTGCATATTAAACACAATGCAAATAGAGGTTAGTCGTGTGCCAACTTCTACTTGCATTGAGTGGCTATGTCTGCATGTAATTTCAGGAGTTGTGGGACAAATCTTTAGTTCCTGGTTCTGGTAAATCCATCTCACTATTAGGGCTTTTCCACCAAGGTGCTGGTTCAGAGCTGGTTCTGGGCTGGTCCAGAGCTGGTGCTGGTGCCGGGTTGGTTCCGTACTGACTTGGTTTTCCACCAAATTGAGAGCTGGCATTCTGCCTATTGCCATAGCAACACTTTGGGAAGTCAACTGTCACATAAAACATGGATAGTAACATCTTACTACAGCCATTTCGGGTTATAAAATACCACACAAATAAGTTTATGTTCCTGTCACAGCAGCCGTTAACATTTTGGTTTCTTCTTTCTAACTGCTTCCTCTTGTTTTAGCTGGAGCTAAAGAGCATAAAGCAAAACAACAGTTAGTTTCCTCCACAGAGACTGTTTTGGCTTCTCCAGGAAGTTATAAGCACGAACTAACTAATATTGGTTGTTTGTTAGAAGAGAAAGCCACACCCCCAGCCACTGACATCACTGGTGCTCGTTTCTTGGTCCAGCTTTTAACTGGTTCCCAACCGGCACCAGTTTTTGGAACCAAGAGCCAACATTTTTTCAGTGGAAAACAAAAGAACTGGTTCTGAAACAGGAACCGGCCCGGAACCAGCACCGGCACCAGCTTGGTGGAAAAGGGCTATTAGTAGTCTCAAAATTGGTTGATGTGAACCTGATGTGAGTTATTGTTCACATCAAAGCATTTGGATACTACACTGTACTACACTGTATTGGCTTAAAACGCTTTTATAAAAAAACAACAAATGTTTTAGTGTGTTTTCGCCTGAAAAAAAAGTTGCCTTGCTCCAGACACATGGCTGAGCTCCATGGTAACCATGAATTTATGACATTTAATCCGGAACACTATTCCTGTTGTATAATGAAATTAATCAAACATGTACCCCTTTTTTGATAAGTAACCAAAGTATACATTGATAAAAGGAGAAAAGCCACCTAAGTTAACGTATATTTTCAAAAGTAAGTTATCAAAATTAGTCAAATTACTGAAATTGATCAAATCACTGAAATGTAATTTACTTGTAGAACAGAAAAGCTTCCACACACGAAGGCCCGTCCAGGTAGGAATCCAACCCGAACCTTCTAGCTGTGAAGCACAAACTAACCGCTGTGCTACCGTGCCAGCATTTCTTTACTGATTAATCATTTATGTTTACCTTGATTTTGCAATATATACAAGTAGCTCGTTGCCATTTTTGTTAGGCAAAAATAGCTCACCAAAAAAAAAAAGGTGGAAGACCCCTGTCCTAGAGTATTATAGATCTGTTGGTAGGACTGTAAATGAGAATTAGGATTAGTTCTTACTTGTTTGTTTTTTTGTCTTAGGTGTCAAACATATTCCAGCATCAAGGAAATATCTCTTGAAGTATTACCCATATTTGTATGGGACACAGAGGGCAAACTGTGACTTGCGTGGTGAGTAAGTGTAAATGCATTTTTCCAAATGTAATCCATAAACCAGGGAAGTTTTTACAACCCTCTTTTTTTTTTACAGGACGTAGATCCAGTTGAGAGATCATTCAAAGTTGTAAAGGTGGGCATCCTCACTGTTCTGGAGGACGACGTTGGACCTGCTTTAGTGCCCACAGTGCTAAACATTGCCATTGTGTTAGGAGCACATCGTTCTTGCTGATCTGCCAGACCTTCCTTCTGCCTTTGTCTACCTGTTTGGACTCCTTTTATGGACTCAACATGTACTTTTCTAAAGAACTCAGGTACACATTTGAAGCAGTCCAACACATTTTCGTGGAACTAACGCCCAACTGCTCTCGATGGGTAAGAAGCCTCTGAACTCTGTCATGGCTTAACTAATGCCTTTTTTTGTTATAAAAAAATATTTTACACTGTCTGTTCTGTAACGTGTACAAAAATGTACTGTTTGTTTTTTGTATTACATTAGTGTATCCCAAATTGATGACAGCAAGCAAGAATTTACATGGCTTACACAGCAGAGTTAGTTTTATCTTGTGCAATTGTACAGTTGATGTAACTTGTTTAACCACTTGCCACCCGCCTTAAGCAGGTGCATATTCTCCAGTTCGGCTTTACCCAAATCTAAAATCTTCTCAACTCGAGCTTACAGACTTTAGGCTTTACTGATCTTTTTCCTTGCGTTGTTGCTTTGTTGTCGACGCTTTTGTGACATTTTTTTTCCCATCTACTTTTTGCCACTTTTTCCTGCCGTTTTTTTTAATCACTTTTGCTTTTCATCCTCATTTTCTTCTTTTGTCACTCTTTTAATGCGTTTTCAAGAAGTTTTAGATTTGGATAAAGCCAAACTGTGAAAAATGTTCTCTGTTCAGGTGGGGATTAAGAGGTTAACATTTCAAAGTCTTTTGTGTTCAACCTTTGGAGGAGACCAAGTAGAGCCTCTGAGGCCCTGAAATGATCCTTACCCACCTCGGCAACCACCTCCCAGAAGGATACATTTAAAAAAAAAAATCATTTAGTCTAAACAATTAAACTAATTTATAAAAAAAATCAGGATTGAAAATTCCTGTCTTGCAGAATTGAAACAAAGTATGTTTCTGGGATATGTTCAGTTAACTGCGTGCAAATTCTCACAAAATGACCAACCTAATCCTTTTTTCATATTGTTTTAAATATGCAGTGCATTACTTGCACCACCATTCTATCCAATCTGGAGCACCCCACTGGTATCAAAATATCTCTCATACATAACTTGTTTCTACATTACATCTGTTAAGAGTAATTGCCCAATTATCAGTATTAATCTTAGTTACTTGGAACATTTTCTTCAAAAAATGTATGTACATTTGAATACAAGAAAAAAAATGCACTTTTAAAGAAAAGAGTAAATTCATAGTGTTGGAGAGCTGCACGGGATATTTGGATCCTCACAATTTCTGCAATACGCTGGACATGGAAATGGCTATTGTAAGCTAATGGTGTTGTTGAGTTTATAATTGTTGCTTGAAACAGAACAAAACGTTGCAATTAATAAAGTGTATGTTTGTTTTATATAAGTTTGTCTTATTTTTACATTTTTACTTCTTACATAAATTGTATGATTTTTCAAACATTGACAAACAAGTACACAGTTGGAACTACATTGTCCTAATATAGGTGAACGGGTGAAATTAAGTTTAGCAAGAAATTGAGATTACCTTGTGCAAATGAAAGAAATTAAGTTGAGCAAGCAATAGAATGTTCCTAGTGCTAATACTAGAAAATAAGTTGTGCATGGGGAAAAATATAAGTTGAGAGAAGGATAATGCATAGATTACATGAACAAAATAATGTGAGTTGGATGGAACTGTTTTTCAGAACTTGAACAACGGCGAAGCGGCGCAAAAAAGGACAATGAGAAAAATCTGCAACAGAGCGCAATAAAAATGCTCTGAAGAGGAACAAGGTACGTTAATGGTAAAATACTGTATGTGCATATTTCTTAATATTTGTGTCACAAAATGCGTCAATTTTATGGCCAAAGCTAATACCGCATTTTTTTATTTATACAATACAGATTACTTTTGGGATCATTTTAGTTCTTCTGATACTGATACAGGCCATTTTATATGGGTGAATGCATGTCAATTAATATAGATATTGCTAAAAATGACTTAAATAAATAATGCTTAAAAATTACCACACAATAAAACATTTTTATTACAATTTCTCATAGAGACAAAAACAGGGAAAAATTTAAGGCACTGACATTATTGGACAAAATTCTTAATCCTATCAAAACATCGAAACTTAAAGAGTAACTAAACGGGCGTGCCAAAGCCTTTCCCAACCCACAAACAAAAGTCAAAAATTGCAGCGAAAGAGCCGGTCTCGGAAGTTTGGGGGTGGGGGGTGAGTGTGTGGGCTTTGATTGACCTCGACATTTGCATTGGCACAATCACAGCAGACAGATTACGTGGGAGGGACTTGGTTATAAACCACAGGTACAGGGGCAGGACAATGGGCAGCACCTGATGACGATGTGTGGAGCTGGTGCGGCTTATGACGTTCTGTGGAGGCCGTGGACACGTCTCCAGCCAATCAGGAAATTCTAATTTAGTAGCAGAGTTTACCCTGAAGGGGGCGCAACCCATTCGTTTTCAGGCCAAAGTTAGGATTTAACACATGTTTGCGCTATAATGTCAGAATAATGTCAGGGACCAGTAGACAACACTATGAGACACCCATTGAGACAGTTTATCAGTAAAAAAAAACTTGATTTGGTGTTTAGTTGCTCTTTAAGGCATTCAGGTCATTTTCACACAGGCTCTAGTTAGGTCGACCTAAAGGGGCTCTCGACCCGTGAGTGACGCTTTTGGGTCAGTGTGAATCCATTTAGGCTGTCACTTAAGGCTGGTCTAAAGCCTGGTTTATGGTCGTCATACCTGCAGCTCCGCGAGCTCACTGACTGGCAGCCAGGTGCGTTCTACGGAGATGGGAGAAGTTGACGGACGACCATAAACCAGGCTGACAGCTGCTCCGAGTCCAGGTGAAACAGGCGGTTTCGGAGCAGCTCGCACTCTGATGTGGAGCGGGAGTGATGGCTGCCAACCTTAGGGTCAAAAATGTTTGACAGTCTGATTTTATTTCTTTAAATCCTGAAATAGATTCTCACGGATAAGACAATAGACAGAGAGAGAATAAAAACTGTGGAAAGTCAGAATTTCAGACAGAAATGTGCCGTTTATGGTCGATTGTGTTATTTTTATATAACGACTTTGTGAAATATAATTTTGTATAACTCAAATCACAATCACTTTCTTCACCAGGTCTCTCAGAATCTCAGAACTGACTTAGTATACAGTGACTGCAGATATACAGTAATTAGATAAATCTAATGGTGCAAAGCATCTTTAATTTATGTTTTTTGCACAATGTCCACGTTGAAATAACCTAATAATCGAAACTAAATCTGAAACTCTCTTCTTTCCCGTCTCTGATCATTAGGAGCCGACGTCGGACCGGCTGGTGCTGGCGTCTCCTCCGTTTGGCCGGGCCCCGGCTTCCAGCTGCGCCGCGTTTCCTTCTTTGTTGATGTAAGTCACCACCGTGTTGATGAGGTTACGGCGAAAACTCTTAGTCAGAAAGTTGTAAAGGATCGGATTAGCGACGCAGTGGAAGAGCGACAACACTAACACGATCTGGTATGAAAAATAGAGGAAGTGTATGGCATTGCAGCTATGAATAAAGTCTATAAGGTCGTCTATGGCGAGTACAACTTTGACCAGGTGGTAAGGGAACCAGCAAAGGACAAAAACCAAGGAGTAGACGTGCACCAGCCAAACGTCCCGTGGGTCTTGGACGTCCGGGGCGGCGCGCACTGCTCTGGCGTTCAGTACGTTACAGGTGATGATGACGGCGGAGGGGAACAGGAACTGCAAAATAAAATTAAGCGCTGTAATAGTGGCGTACCACTCTAAGTAGTTTTGCTCTGGCCTCATGTAGCATCCCGGTTCGTCCGACTCACTCAGATTAAAGTGCACGTTTTCCAAGAGCGTGAGGAACAGGGACAGCAGCCAGACTCCTGCGCAGAGCCACCAGCGGCGCCGTCCGACCGTGGGGAAGAGCGCGGGGAAGCCGGGCTTGGTCAGCGACAGGTAGCGCTCGAGGGTCATCAGCGCCAGGAAGAACGAGCTGCTGTAGAAGTTCACCACGTAGATGAGGTTGGTCACTCTGCAGAGGAAACTCCCCCACAGCCACACGTGTTTTATCGTCATTTCCATCATGAAGAAAGGCAAAACAATGATCACCATCGTGTCGGAGAGGCAGACATTCAGGATGCAGAAGAGCACGCCGTTTGCAGAGTGACGCCGGCGCCAGTTCACCCACAGCACGAGGAGGTTCTCCAGGAGGCCCGCCACGAAGATGAGCAGGTAGAGGAGGAAGAGCACGACGCGACGGACGTTTGCGTCCAGGTCGATGGTGCATTCGTGCACGTACCAAGCAGTGCCATTGTAGAAGGAGTGGTTGTGCTCCTCTGCGCTCATGGTCTGCAGAAGAAATGGAAACACAAAATGGTATCAATGTCTCGTCCAGTGAAGTAGCTTTAAGTTCGTGCATGACGGTATTTTGCGCCTGAAGAGGCAACTTCTTGAGTGACAGTGCAGGATTTTGGAGGCAGTTATGGTGAATAGGTCTGGGCTCATTCTAAACATTAGGACATTGCTAAAGCAAGTCTGGGGTAGAAATTACATAATTTTTTACATTTTTAAACTCTGTCTAATCCCTCTAAGGACTACGCTCTCCAAAATGGATTGTAAGGAGGCTAAAATGTCTTTCTTCCCTCTGCCATCAGCTCAATAGTGACTCCCTGCACTAAGGTGTGCACAGCATGGACTAGTTTGAGTTAATTAACTCTAAAAACTGTCACAACAGGTGACAGCAGTATATAACACAGAATTTAGATAAAAGTAAGATATAAAACCTTTAAAACTATAAGGGCATGCATAAAGAATATTAAAATAAATAAATAGAAGAATAAAAAGTAAAATATGATAAGAAGATCTTTATTTATATAGCGCCTTTCACTGACATGGTCACAAAGCGCTTTACATGAGAGCATTTTACATTCAGTCCACACTCAGTGGTGGTAAACTACGTTAGTAGCTTCAGTTTCCCCTGGAGGAGACTGACAGAATCACTGTCGCGACTGCACACATCTGCATCAACGGTCCCTCTGACCACCACCATACTTTCACTCACACACATCATTCATCCTGGCCTATTGTACATGTTTTTTAGTGGTAGGGGAAACCGGAGTACCCAGAGGAAACCTATGCAGACCCGGGACCTTCTAGCTGTGAAGCGAGAGCGCTAACCGCTGTACTACCGTGCCGCCAAGATGGCTGCCGATAAGACGACAAGAATTTGACATAGAACAGCAGGATTGTATTCAGAGGTTCAGGTGTATTAAGTGATAGCAGCGGATCTACCACACAGTGCAATAGAGCGGGTTTACTGCCAATCACTCACATCATCACTTTAAAGCACTTTATCTTTTTAATTATTCAGTTCTATTTTCATGGCTTTGGTCCACACTGTGTTTATTGTCATTGTACAAATGACAATAAAAGGTTAAGCAGACACGCACATCACAAAAAACTGAAAAGCGTGCAGGATCCGAAGAACTGTAAATAGAAAAAGCAAAAAGGTCCGCACAGCTTGTATGCTCCCAGTCATTTTTTTATTTCGCGCACCACGAAAGTGACGTTTTGGGCCTCAAGTCAGCCCTTCATCAGACATAAAGTAGGAGGAGAAAATCCCTGTATTTGTAGTGCCCCTAATGAGGTCACATGACAACACTTGCCACTGCTTTTAATAGGAGTTGGAACATCTTACACAAACTGTGCCATATGACGCTCTATTTCTGATGCTTTGCAGAGCTTGTATAATGCTTGTGTACAACTTGAACTGCACAAAGGTACCTTTGTTTTTATTTTGAGAAACATGTATTTCGTAAATTGTGTTTTTCGGTCATGTAACCTCATTAGGGGCACTACAAATATAGGTGTTTTCTTCTCCTACTTTATGTCTGACGAAGGGCTGTGCGGACCTTTTTGCTTTTACAAATGACAATAAACACTTTAAACACTTCAATATTTGTAGCACCTGAAGGAAACACACCAGACAATCAAACCCGAATCTTCTTTCAGTGAGGCAAACACTGAAGCATCAAGTCTATTAAGAATGAGTGAATAAAAATACTTACCGTGTATCGTGATGCTTGTAGAAGGATTACAGTTCTCTGAGGACACAGATGATAGCATTGCACTTTTATTCAAACACTTCTCTCCCATTGCCCAACGACAGGACATCCTCACAGAGGGGGGTGCATGAAAAATGCAACGCGAAGCAAAAAGTGTTTTACTCATTTCCTAAAAATTCCTTTCAGTCACTGACATTGTCTGTTGAATTAGAACAAATCATCAAACTAGTCAAAAATATGTGACCAGATATGAATTTAAAAAAAACTCTACCAGAGGCCTGGGAACTTGAGGGTTCTGCGCAGTATCTTTGCTAGAACTGCACTTTTCTGGACCGAGATGTCTGATGTATTTCCTGGGATCTGCTGGAGCCACTCCTCCAGTTTGGGTATCACTGCCCCGAGTGCCCCAACGTGTGTGTGTGTGTGTGTGTGTGTGTGTGTATACTATATTACAGTTTTAACATTTTCATGGCTTTTACAACATTCATAATTTCCTGGAGTTTTTGGATAAGTACTTATGATTTTATTTTGAACTATAATATCTCAAGGAAACATTTTCTGCAAGAATTCCAAGGACCCTCTGATAAAAGCTTGCATACAAAGAAGTGGCGGACGATGTTATATTAAAAGCCTTTATTATACGGCCCTTCACAATGCAAGTAGAACTCTCCATTGATTTGAATGTGATTTCCCAACGTTCTACCGGTCATTATTTTTTGATAGAAGACCTCTGAAAAAAATAATGACCATTGTCAATGGCAAAGGAGTTTGTGCAGGTCTTTCATATCACTCCGCGAGTAGTAGTAGCGGACACTATCTCTGTCCCCGTCCCTGCGAGAGGAGTTGAGGGAATCACTTGTGAAGTTAACGGGAGTCCGACTTTCAACTTACCCAGAGATTCACCACCATTCCTCCTCTCCAACTGCACCTTAAACTAAGTAGCTAGGCTAGCAATAAGTAGCTAGCTGTGCTGCTACTAGCCTCGCCACACTGCCTGGAATCAACAAACGTTGCCAAGCAACGCGCAAACTTTTGGGAACTATTTGCCGCGGAAATCATTAAATAAACCTTTCTGCCTTCATAAAAGTGTATGAAGTTTATTTGTGTGTGTTCAGTTGGCAAACAGCCGTATAATAAGCGGGATAATGAATAGAACGCCGGTCATTATCGGGAAAATAAGTACCGACAGGGCGAACTGGCATCTTGTTTTGCCCTGAAGGTACTTATATAATGACCGGCGTCCTATACATTATCCCTTACTTATTATACGGCTATTCACAATGCAAGTAGAACGCTTCATTGACTTCAATGACATTTTCCAACGTTCTACCAGTCATTATTTTCAGCTAGAGGACAATTGGGAAATTAAAGACCGTTGCCAATGGCAGCAGAGTTCATGGTTGTAATACAGGTCTTTCATATCACTCCGCAAGTAGTAGTAGTGGACACTATCTCTGTCCCTGTCCCTGTGAGGGAAGTTGGGGGAATTGCTCGTGAAGTTAACGGGAGTCCGACTTTCAACTTACTGAGAGATTCACCACTGTAAGGATTGTAACGGAATCTGAACAAGCTCCTGACTCATGCTTTGCTCACATGCTACAGAACAAGAAGACCATGTCAGTGAGATTAGCTGATAGACAACGGTCAACACCATAATCATTCTGAACATAACGTGAAGTACAGCTAAAATACAAACACATAGACACAAACAACTGATTCACTGGTAGGCAGTCACCCTCTCTGCGTAGAGAAGTGCAAGACTAGGATAAAAGGCAACTGTCAACGGAGGTCTGGACTTCACTTCTTCTCTCTCTCTCTGAAGTCACCAGCTGGTTTTACTGCTTTGTACTCCTTTTCTTTGAGACAACTTCTATCTCCAGTGTTTGCTTTGGCTATATCCAAATAACTGTTCTCGCGTGATACAAAAGAACCAAGTCCTAACAATTGGTGCCGAGACCAGGATATCTTCGCGAGAAGAATTGCTAGAAGAATATGGAAGATCGTTGTTATTATTGTTTAAATATTTATTGTAATTTTTTTTCTCATCAGAGCCTCGGATGAGACGACAGGGCGATCCCCTAGTTTGACAGCTAATTGGACAGGCCAACCATTAGAAGACGTGGGAGACAAAGCCTGAGGACGGGACCACTCAAAGGGGATAGGCGCCACAGAACAAAGTAAGCAGAAAACCTTTTGTAAATTTCTGCCACGCTCTAGCGTGTTATTTCCCTATATTTGAGTGGCCTCGCTCTTAAGGTTTGGTACTTCCCTTATGGCAAGGCAAGGCAAGGCAAGTTTATTTGTAGAGCACAATTCATATACAAGGCAATTCAAAGTGCTTCACAGTTGCAGAAAGAGAAATTACAAGAAAACAGATAAAATCAATCAATAAAACATCAACATAAAGTTAATCAATGACAGTAAAAGGCAAGAGTGCAGATAAAATACTTTCAGTTTTCATATGCACGGGTAAAAAGAGCTGTTTTCAGCCTGGATTTGAACATTGTCAGAGTTGAGGCCTGTCTCACATCCTCATGAAGACTGTTCCAGATTTTAGCTGCATGAAACTGAAACGCAGCCTCACCGTGTTTATTATTGACTCTGGGAACCACCAGGAGACCCCTCCCTGAAGCTCTCAGGGCCCGAGATGGTTCATACGGCTCTAACATGTCAGAGATATACTTTGGTGCTAAACCATGAAAAGACTTGTACACAAGCAGAGCTGTTTTAAATTCTATTCTCTGAGTGACAGGAAGCCAGTGCAGAGACCGGAGCACTGGACTAATGTGGTCGTATTTCCTTGTTCTTGTCAGGACTCGAGCAGCAGCGTTCTGGATGTTCTGCAGCTGTCTAACAGCTCGTTTAGAAAGGCCAGTGAGCAGGCCGTTACAGTAGTCTAACCTGCTGGAGACAAATGCATGGATGAGTCTCTCTAAGTCTGGTTTTGACACTATTCCTCTGATCTTAGCAATGTTCTTCAGATGGTAAAAAGCTGATGACGTTATTGCTTTGATGTGGCTGTTTAAGTTCAGGTCTGAGTCCATGATTACTCCTAGATTTCTAACCTGATTTTTTGGTTTCAGAGCGAGAGACTCAAGGTGACTGATAACACTTTGTCTTTGTGTCTGTGGGCCAAAGACAATGATCTCAGTTTTGTCTGAGTTTAGTTGGAGAAAGTTGTTTTGCATCCACAAACTGATCTGTTCGATGCAGTGACAGAGAGTATCTACAGGCCCATGTTCACCTGCCGTCAGTGACACGTAGATCTGAGTGTCATCTATGGCGTCAAATTAGGGTCTGCTTTAACGTAAACATAAAAGAGGTATTGTAAACGTAGGTTGTCAGTATTGTAATCGTAAAGAGAAAACTGTAAATGTAACTCTAAACTCCATAAACGAAAAAGTATCATAAATAGAAAAAAAATTGTAAACTTTCATTTACGCTTCTTTTCATTCTTCATTTCACAAGTTACGTTTACAATTCACAAGCTACGGTTACGATACATTTTTTTCGGACCCTTTTTTTAATGGGGGCGGGGCTCAGCGCTAATTGGCTGGAGTGACCGGATGTGACGTCATCACTATAAGCTGAAATCAAACCAATGGCCGCTAGCTGCTTTGCTTTATGACCGCAACACTGAAGGCCGCCATTGCTGTAGTACCTCCATATCATCGCTAGGCCCCCATTGAAAAGCATTGGACTTTAAACACGTTAAAAACAACTTTAATGCCTGGTTTCAACTTTTTTAACGCTTTCTATGGCTACATATTCCTCCTGACATAACGCTGGGTTACTCACAAAAAAAGAAACCAGGCTGGTTTTCGAAATACATTTTTTTAAATCTCCTACTTAACGGAGGTAGGACTGTTGGCATTGGAGCTGCGCGAGCTACACGTCACGCAAGGGCCGAGTCTACAGTGAAGATCCCGCCCTTATGCCCTTATTAGGAACATGCTTCGTCAGAGCTGGGGAGGAGGAGTCTGTAAATCCGCCATGATTTCCCCTAGAACGTGGTCATTGTGGTAAACGGGGAGGAGTGAGGAGGAGCTGTCTATTCTTTTTAACAGTCTATGAATCAAACACACACTACAGAGGCTGTGTCCGAATGTCCACCCTAGTCCCTAACCCCTCATTCACTACAAAGGCCCTATATAGGCACTATACAGTAGACTGTATACTCTATAGTGTGTTGGAACGCCGAACCCCAGCAGAATGAGTGACTACTTCTACTACAAGTTCACTAAAATTCGTGAATAATGTATTTCTGCGATAAAGACCGACTAAACTCAAAGGACAGTGGAACATTTATGGATAAATATGACTCAAATACGTTTTATTAAAGATGGATTTCACATGAATGAACAAAACTTCCGGGATTATTGCCTTTTTGTCTGAGAGAGTCTGTAGCGTGCGTTTGATTTCAGTTTATAGTGATGACATCACATCCTGTCCCTCCAGCCAATGAGCGTTGAGCCCACCCCCATTAAAAAAAGGGTCAGAAAAAATGTATCGTAACCGTAGCTTGTGAATTGTAAACGTAACTTGTGAAGAGAAGCATGAAAAGAAGAAGCGTAAATGAAAGTTTACGTTTACAATATATTTTTTTCTATTTATGATACTTTTTTCGTTTATGGAGTTTAGAGTTACATTTACATTGTCTCTTTATGATTACAATACTGACAACCTACGTTTACAATACCTCTTACGTTTACGTTAAAGCAGACCCTAATTTGACGCCATATTCCCTATTTTCAATTTTGACATACACTGATCAAAGGCAAGAGAAAAAGTGACGACAAAGATTGCCGTTCCTTCTTACAAGGATTCCTTAGATAACAGTTAAGGTTGTATTTAAGTTCCGTGCGTAAACACATCGAGAAAACTAAGTTCTGTGTGCAAACATGTCGAGAAAACTAAGTTCCGTGTGCAAACATGTCGAGAAAACTAAGTTCCTTGTGCAAACACGTCGAGAAAACTAAGTTCCGTGTCACCGTCGACTAAGTTCCGTGTGCAAACACGTCGAGAAAACTAAGTTCCGTGTGCAAACACGTCGAGAAAACTAAGTTCCGTGTGCAAACATGTCGAGAAAACTAAGTTTTGTGCGTAAACACGCCGAGAAAACTAAGTTCCGTGTGCAAACATGTCGAGAAAACTAAGTTTTGTGTGTAAACACGCCGAGAAAACTAGGTAAACTAAAAAGACAAAAAAAGATACAAAAATACATAAAATAAAATAAAAAGTTTGTTTCGTGCGTAAACACGTCGAGAAAACTAAGTTCCGTGCGTGAACACTTCGAGAAAACTAAGTTCCATGCGTAAACACGTCGAGAAAACTAAGTTCCATGCGTAAACACGTCGAAAAAACTAAGTTCTGTGCGTAAACACTTAGAGAAAACTAAGTTCCATGCGTAAACACGTCGAGAAAACTAAGTTTTGTGCGTAAACACGTCGAGAAAACTAAGTTCCATGCGTAAACACGTCGAAAAAACTAAGTTCTGTGCGTAAACACTTAGAGAAAACTAAGTTCCATGCGTAAACACGTCGAAAAAACTAAGTTCCATGCGTAAACACGTCGAAAAAACTAAGTTCCGTGCATAAACACGTCGAGAAAACTAAGTTCCGTGCGTAAACACGTCGAAAAAACTAAGTTCCGTGCGTAAACACGTCGAAAAAACTAAGTTCCGTGCATAAACACGTCGAGAAAACTAAGTTCCGTGCATAAACACGTCGAGAAAACTAAGTTCCGTGCGTAAACACGTCGAAAAAACTAAGTTCCGTGCGTAAACACTTAGAGAAAACTAAGTTCCGTGCGTAAACACTTAGAGAAAACTAAGTTCCGTGCGTAAACACGTCGAAAAAACTAAGTTCCATGCGTAAACACTTAGAGAAAACTAAGTTCCATGCGTAAACACTTAGAGAAAACTAAGTTCCATGCGTAAACACGTCGAAAAAACTAAGTTCCATGCGTAAACACGTTGAAAAAACTAAGTTCCGTGCATAAACACGTCGAGAAAACTAAGTTCCGTGTGCAAACATGTCGAGAAAACTAAGTTTTGTGCGTAAACACGCCGAGAAAACTAAGTTCCGTGTGCAAACATGTCGAGAAAACTAAGTTTTGTGCGCACACACGTCGAGAAAACTAGGTAAACTAAAAAGACAAAAAAAGATACAAAAATACATAAAATAAAATAAAAAGTTTGTTTCGTGCGTAAACACGTCGAGAAAACTAAGTTCCGTGCGTGAACACTTCGAGAAAACTAAGTTCCATGCGTAAACACGTCGAGAAAACTAAGTTCCATGCGTAAACACGTCGAAAAAACTAAGTTCTGTGCGTAAACACTTAGAGAAAACTAAGTTCCATGCGTAAACACGTCGAGAAAACTAAGTTTTGTGCGTAAACACGTCGAGAAAACTAAGTTCCATGCGTAAACACGTCGAAAAAACTAAGTTCTGTGCGTAAACACTTAGAGAAAACTAAGTTCCCTGCGTAAACACTTAGAGAAAACTAAGTTCCATGCGTAAACACGTCGAAAAAACTAAGTTCCATGCGTAAACACGTTGAAAAAACGAAGTTCCGTGCATAAACACGTCGAAAAAACTAAGTTCCGTGCGTAAACACGTCGAAAAAACTAAGTTCCGTGCGTAAACACTTAGAGAAAACTAAGTTCCATGCGTAAACACGTCGAAAAAACTAAGTTCCGTGCGTAAACACGTCGAAAAACTAAGTTCCGTGCGTAAACACTTAGAGAAAACTAAGTTCCATGCGTAAACACGTCGAAAAAACTAAGTTCCATGCGTAAACACGTCGAAAAAACTAAGTTCCGTGCATAAACACGTCGAGAAAACTAAGTTCCGTGCGTAAACACGTCGAAAAAACTAAGTTCCGTGCGTAAACACGTCGAAAAAACTAAGTTCCGTGCATAAACACGTCGAGAAAAACTAAGTTCCGTGCATAAACACGTCGAGAAAACTAAGTTCCGTGCGTAAACACTTCGAGAAAACTAAGTTCCGTGCGTAAACACTTCGAGAAAACTAAGTTCCGTGCGTAAACACGTCGAGAAAACTAAGTTCCGTGCGCAGACACGTTGAGAAAACTAGGTAAACTAAAAAGACAAAAAAAGATACAAAAATCCAAAAAATTACATACAAATTTTGTTCTGCCTCACCCTGTTGAGGCCCATGGATTAACGCCCCATGAGTTTCTCACAGGTCGAAAAATGCCATGTCCTCTGACTGTAGAGCCAAGCGCCGACACAATGTTGTTGAAAGATCAACAAGAGGAAATAATTGAGTATATGAGGATATTAAACTCTGCTGTGAAGTTCTTATACAAAAGGTGTACAGGAAACCTTGTCGGGGAAACCTTGGACGTGGTCCTGGAGTAAATACAAGAAGGAGACCGGGTGATGAGAAGACAGTGGAGGTGTAAAAAACATTGGACCATTGCAAGTGGTAAGAGCCTCTTTATTTTGATTTTGTATTTTAATCTTTAGTGCTTATTTCATACTTGGTTTTCTTGTGGTGATGTACTTTCAGTTTAGACTTGGTGGGTGCTGCTCATTGCAGGTTTGTTTAGGTCAAAAAGGAGGGTTTAATGGTGGTTTCTTGCTTATAGCAAAAAAAAAATAAAGAAAAAGAAAAATCTCATTTGGATTCAACTTTGGAAGAAAGGGAATTGTATTTGTTATTAATTTAGTTAAAATAGTAAGTAAGTAAGTAATCTTTATTTGTATAGCACCTTTCACAGACAAAAGCCACAAAGTGCTTCACAACACAGTTAAAAATCGAAAATTACATACCATATAAAAAGGGTCAGAACAACACAGAAATCATAGCAGCCCAAAAGTAGCTAATTAAAGGCTTGAACAAATAAATGAGTCTTAAGGTTGCTTTTCAAAAGTATCAACAGAGTCAATAGAGCGCAAAGAGGGCGGAAGATCGTTCCAAAGCCTGGGAGCAACAGCCTGAAAGGATCGGTCACCTCTAGTACGAAAACAAGTGCGTGGAACCCTCAGCAGATTTTGATCCACAGACCTCAGAGCCCGAGCAGGGGTGTAAGGCTGGATCAAAAAACGGAGGTAAGAAGGAGCTTGACCATGCAAGGCTCTGAAAGCTAGAACCAAAATTTTAAACTTGATCCTATAGGACACTGGCTGCCAATGAAGTTGTTTTAAAATAGGAGATATGTGGGTCCTCCTGTTAATGCGGGTCAGAATTCTCGCTGCAGAGTTTTGCACTAGTTGCAGTAGAAAGAGCTCCTTCTTGTTAAGACATGAAAACAAACCATTACAATAGTCTAAACGTGAAGACACAAACGCATGAATGATAAGCTCCAAATCATTACGTGCGACCATATTCCTAAGTTTAGAAATGTTCCTTAGTTGAAAGAAGCAGTTCCTTGTTAGCTGCTTACAGTGCTGGACTAATGACATGTCTTTGTCAAAAATGACTCCCAAGTTTCGAAGACTTGGCTTCGCAGACTGGCCTAAGTCACCCAGGTACTGTTTAATCCCAGGAATTGCATCATCAGGTGCTATAACCAGTGTTTCCGTTTTGTCTGCATTTAGCTGCAGAGAGTTATCGCTGAGCCATTGTTTTATTTCCACTAGACAATGGAGCAGAGAGTTTAGCTTCTGGATTTCCGACGGCTTAAAGGAACAGTAAAGCTGGATATCGTCAGCAAATAGGTGGAAAGAAACATCACTGAACCTTTGGATGATCTTTCCCAAAGGAATCAAATACAACAAAATAAAACAGGACCCAAAACGGACCCTTGAGGCACTCCACACAACAAACCCACAGACTCAGACCTTATTTGGTTAGCTGTAACACTGAAGCTACGCCCCGATAAGTATGAGGAGAACCACTGTAGAACTACCCCCGACAGTCCTACTTGATCCCTCAGTCTTTTCAGCAGAACCTGATGGTCAACGGTGTCGAATGCTGAGGACAGATCCAAGAGAACTAGAACAGTGCGTTTCCCAGAATCAGCAGACATCATAATGTCGCTGGACACTTTCAGTAAGGCCGTTTCCGTAGAGTGTTGCTTATGGAAACCAGACTGAAACGGCTCATGGATGTTACTTTGATCCAGGAAGAACGTAAGCTGTTCACAGACCACCTTCTCAAGGATCTTGGACAGGAACGGGAGTTTCAAAATAGGCCTAAAACTATTAAGATCGGTCGGGTCTAACCCCGCTCTTTTTAGTAATGGCTCCACTATGGCATGTTTAAAAGCACTGGGAAACACGCCAGTTGACAAAGAGACATTAACCATTTTGGTAACACAAGGGCTGATTACCTCGAACACTTTTTGAAAGAGCCTGCAAGGAAGGGTGTCAGATGAACAAGAGGAGGGCTTCATCTTGGACACCAGTGCCGAAATATCAGCAAATGTCACAGTCTTAAATGAAGACCACATGCTGGACACAGGCTCAAACACAGCAGGGGTACCACACAGAAGTATAAAAATTATACGGCTTTGACTCGTATTTCTGTTAAAAAGGATTGACCATAAGAGAAATATATTTTTTGATTCTTACGAGAATTGACAATAAATGTTTTGAATTAAACTGAATTTTAAAAAAGGCCATAGACGAAGCAATTTATCAAAGTATAGGAGACAAACCCCAAAATTACCAGGTGAGGCAATTGGAAAATAACAAAGTTAGACATGGGGGTGAGGGAGAGTAGGGTAACTTCCCCGGTTGTTCCCCTTGATTCTATTACAGGTGTTGGTGAGTTGAAGATGGAGGTCGTGAGGCTGGAAACCTCGGACGTGATAGTTTAGGGTCTACATTACTGATACACAATGTTGCTAAGTTAATCACACATGTTAAAGCGGTGCTTTGCTAGAAATAGTTATAGGTCTTCTTATTTAGATTATTGACAGGTACACAATGTTTAGTAATAAAAATAATACACTATGTGCTTTGCAAAAAAATAAAAAAATACACGCTACATGCTGGCATTGACTGGAACTAAAAGGGTGGCAGAGCTGATTTGAAGGTGGTCAGCATCACGTTAAAGCCACGCCTAGCTATGGAGGTGAAGGTTGAATGTCACTACACATAGGTCCACACACAACACAAGCTGAAATTTTTGTGATACAAAAGAACCAACAAAAGAACACCACCATTCCTGCTCTCTAACTGCACCTTAAGTAGCTAGGCTAGCAATAAGTAGCCAGCCTTGCTGCTACTAGCCTAGCCACACTGCCTGGAATCACAACAAACGTTGCCAAGCAACGTGCAAACTTTAGGGAACTATTTGCCACAGAAATCATTAAATAAACCTTTCGGCCTTCATAAAAGTGTATGAAGTTTATTGTGTGTCTGTTCAGTTGGCAAATAGCCGTATAATAAGCGGGATAATGTATAAAACTCTGGTCATTATTGGAAAAATAAGTATCTTGAGGGCGAAACACGGTTCGCCCTGTTGATACTTATTTTCCCGATAATGACCAGCGTTCTATACGTTATTCCTCATTTAATGTCACGTGTAGCATATTTGATTATTTCTGAGACTTGGACATAAACTAATATTTTTTCCCCCCTAAAAAACCCAATGTATACGATCTCATTGACCAAACATACCTCTTAGAAACCGTTGCTACCAGACATTCCCCGGATCTCTTCCCATAGAAACTATTGGAGTGGGACCTGTTTCTCGTACAAAGCTGATAAACAAGCTAAAAAGCAACGCCTGCTAAGTTTTGGGTCAACACATGTTTACTGTCTAGTCGTTTGCCAAGAGTTTCATAAGCTGACGTTGCTGGACATCGTTACAAAAAAGCTGTTTCTGCTGAAATATCTGGCACGTTTACTTTTTAAGTGCTACAGGAAGCGTTAAGCTTAATAACTATGCAACTTAGGAGGAGTGAAAATAAATGAAACTACTAGTGCTAAATTATCACTGTATTCACAACAGTTATAATAAATATTACAATGAAGTTTCTCTGTAAACTGATCATGATGCTCGAACATGAACAACAAAGCTGTAACCTTTACGGACGTGTCTACCTCCGTTGTTTCCGACGTGGACAATTGGAACACTACAACTCGGAGATAACGTTTTATCCTGACATAAGTGGAATGCACCATAAATATATTTTCTATACATATTTATTGTTTTTATTTAAAGTGCATCAACAAACCCAAATATAGCAAAGGCAATTGCTCTAAAAAACTGAAGTCACTGTCTAGCGTGCCGTTTTTAAAGGGACTAGATGCAAGTTGGTCATTTTTATGCTCACTACTGCCACCTCAGGTCTTACGCGTAACTACAGTCTCGATATTAAGCTTGTGCATGATGGCACTTCGGACCTTGATGCAGGCCCCTGCATCAGCTTGGGACCACCAGGACAAAGGGCAAAGAAACCATGACCAATACCAATACCAATCGTCAATACCGACCAAAGTCAGACATCAGCCCATCCAGACGGAAAACCACCATATTGGAGTGGAGAACGTTTCCTTTTGTCGTAAGTGCATCCACAGAGCTGGCTCTCGCTCGTTTATACTCACTTTAATTAAAAGCAATCCACCTTAACTTAACACTGACTTTCTGATAAACTAAAGAACAATATTATCTGATTAATCATACTTTAAACCCCATTCTGTAATCTAATATTGGGTTTTGCATTTCAATATTCAGTGCTGTCTGTTAATTGATTTTGATCATTAAACCTCCATAAACCACAGTTTGCTTTGGTAATGTCTGTGTTTATTATTTCAGACTAAGAGTCAATGTGTATCGGTTCAAGAATTCACATCCTTCAGATTATTTGACATTTCTTTATTTCAAGAGGAATAGCCCCTTGAGATGAATCATCTCGTTTTCGAGGGGGTCCTCTAATTAAAATAGACAACACCAAAAAAGGTAGATCAAACGTTACATTACAAGCAGGAAAGGACATTAGATGCAATTTTAAGGAACTTACTCTCAATGCCATCAGGGCCAGCACCACTACTTGAGGACAGTTTGCTTATGGCCTGCTGGACCTCAGCTGAGCTAAATGGCCTGAAAGTAAAGGAGCTGTTGCAAGGCTGGTTATCTGTTGGTATATTAGAGTAAGGGCAAAATGGCTGAGCCTCGGGTATCTGGCCAAAATATAAATTAAAGGCTTTAGAGATCACAGCAGGATCATTGGATAAATAAATATTATCCTTAATAAATAAGGATAATATCCTTATTTATTATATTGATGATGATGATTGATTTTTTTATTTCGAGCTACACACAACACAGGCAAAAAAGCCAAAAGAAATACAATAAAAGAGAAAATAATAATCAACACTCAAGCTCAAAAAGGAGTGGGAAGAAGACGAGCTTATTAACTCCCACCCCTGTTAATAAACTTAATAATAATGTGGTTGCTACAATAACACTGTTTAAGTTCTTATTATCTTACAAAACGATTAACAATTAAGTTGGTTACATATTAACAGATGCAACAATGCAGTATATTAAGTCAACATTCACAGTATGTTACACTTTATAACAATTGAATAATATATTTTTTTTTCCTATACCTATTTTATTACCATGTTGGTATTACTGTTATTCATCATCACCATTACAGCCCATATAACATTACTCTGTATCAAAGTGTTTGAATAATACATAATATACTCCACATTTATTCATGAAAGGTACAATAATCGCAGACTGATTGATGCTCATGATAACCAGATTAGTCTTAATGGTGTGTGTTAAAGAGGAGTCGGGGCTCTTCTTTTTTCTTTCCTGTGTCTGGACCTGCTGCCAGAGGGGTGCAGCCCCCGAGCAACCGGACCATCATTTAAGTGTCCTATACTATACATTAAAAGAGACAAGATTTAGGAGTCTGCTGCCAGAAGAGGGTTTCTTCGAGCTGCCGGCCCCCACATGTCTGCCCTGTACTATGGGTTATGTTGAATGCGGAGTGCATGGATATGTGCATGTTTTACTTCTAAGAATTTAATTCCTTTGTATTACCATCAGCATCAATAGCAATACCGCGTTCTGAATCTATTAAGTTTGATTCTAAGAATAATATATAGATTGTTAGGTATTAATCCTGGGCTGTTAAAATAATGATGATAATAGCACAACAGCAATAGCAATAACAATGGCAATAACAATTACAATTACTCCACCTGATTAATTCTTATACTAATATGACACAGTACCATATTAATAGCTATCATTAATAAGAATAAAGAAAACAAGAGAAAGAAAACAAAACAAAACAAATAGATAAAATAAAACAAAAAATAAAACAAAAACAACAAAAACAGCCAAGACATATAGTTAATGTAAGATATTACTAATACAATATAATCACTTACTTATTCCTTGTTTACTGAATTACATGTTGTATCCTCTTACAATAATAATAACCACCATAATGATAATAATAATGATACTAACAATAAAATAATAACAATAATAACAACTGCAATAGTATAACAGTAACAACAGCAATAGACTTCATCATTAGCTAGATCTGACCTTTAAAGTATACATCACTTGGTAACACCCATTAGCAATCAAGTACCCATTTCCTCCTTCTGGTACTTTGACCATACCATTTTTTAAAATCTTGATTTGAACTGATGAATATTTGGACATTGTTTGTGCTCTGCCCCCAATTTGTTCCAGAGTTTAACTCCACATACAGACACACACATACTTTTCCTAGTGGAAGACACTGCTTGAACCTTAAAGTTGTCACACCCCCTCAGGTTATATCCCCCTTCTGTGCGTGCAAAAAGCATTTGTATCCTTGCAGGTAGCACATTTTTGTTGGCTTTAAACAGAAGTTGGGCAGTTGAGAAATCAACTAAATCATGCATTTTTAACAGTTTAGACTGCAGAAATAATATATTAGTGTGATCATAATATCCTACTTTATGTATAATTCTTACAGCCCGTTTTTGGAGTGTAACAAGGGGGTGTAATGAGCTTTTATAGTTATTGCCCCAAACTTCTACACAATAATTTAGATATGGCAAAACTAATGAACCATATAATAAAAATAATGCATTGTAATTTAAGAAAAACTTGGCTTTATTAATGATTGAGATGCTTTTGGAGACTTTACCTTGTATGTGACTTATGTGTGGTTTCCAACTTAATTTACTGTCAATGGTGACTCCTAAGAATTTAATTTCTGATACTGTTTCTAAAACTACACCTTCTATATTTACCGAGTCTGGTTTTCCATTATAATTACCGAAAAACATTACTTTTGTTTTATTTAAGTTGAGGGACAATTTGTTAATGTCCATCCATGTTTTTAATTTCCTTAGTTCACAGTTTAAATTAGCTACTAAATTACTATAATTGTCATTAGAATAGAAAATGCTTGTGTCATCTGCGAAAATGACTAATTTTAATAATTTTGACACATTAAAAATGTCATTAATGTATAAATTGAACAACTTTGGGCCTAAGACAGATCCCTGTGGGACCCCACAACCAATGTCCAAATATCCTTATGTAAATTCCCCCATCTTCACATACTGTTGTCTCCCAGTTAAATAGCTTTGAATCCAACTCAAAGCCACTCCCCTTATGCCATATCTGTCTAATTTTTTTTATAATATAGAATGATTAAGTGTATCAAATGCTTTTTTTAAGTCAATAAATAATATTAACAGAAGGATTAGCAGATTTTCCAAGTAATGAGTTAATTTGACTCCAGAATTGTTTGGGGTTATTAAAGTTGTTTGCCAAGCTATCTCTAAAATAACTAGCTTTAGCATTCCTTGTTTGGGTCGTGCAGACATTTCTTAAAGCAGTACTAAGTAACTCTTGCCCCTAGAGGCCATAAGCGCAACTGCAGGTGTCTTAGCAAGTTACGAATTTTTAACTTATTAAATGTCTTGGAGAGTAAATACTACGCTGACAGAAAAGACAAAGGGAGAGAGGGGTGTTGTACATCCAGTTATACAATGGGAATATTTTTTTTCACTCAAACTTGGCTGTAAATACTGTTTAAAGTGGAGCTAGCCCGCAGTTAGCTTTGCCTGTTAGCCTGTTAGCTTCTTCTCCGTGATTCTATTAGTGTGTATTGGTTGCTCCGCCCCGGTGGCGGTCAAGTTGCAAGCATGGTTTTCTGGCCAGAGACACCAGGGGGAGATGAAAGACCCCCCAATCATCCCATTAACACTTGTACTACCCCAGAGGGACTACGGAAATGATTTTTTAAAGAGGGGGTATTATGCTTTTTTCAATCACATAGCACCAGTCTATAGCATACTACAATGATGACGTAACCTTCTGTTGGTCTGTATATGCAGTAAATTAAAATAACTGCCTTGAATAAAATTGCTCTCTCAAAATGGCTGTACTGAACGTCTTGAAATAGGCCTCTGTCTCTTTAAGAAGCTTTCCGACACGCCCCCTTCAGCACACTGCTGTGGCATCTAAACAACACTACTGTGCGGGGAGGGGGCTCTGCTGAGCTGAGGAGCAGTGGTTGGTGGCTTGGCTGGTGACGAAAGGTCCAGAGGCGTCTCCAGGAGGTGGGGGCGTTCCTAGAAGGACTGAGGCATAGCTACACCTAAAATGGCTGCCGTCTAAGTTTTTACTGATTACTCAAAAATATGTGAATGAGCCAAGGCAACACTCCAGGCATGTGTTTAATGAGGGAATGACATAATAACATGATATAGCTATATAAGCTTGAAAAAGTCGATTTTACATAATACCCCCCCTTTAAGGTAAACACGTTACTTAGTACTGCTTTAAACATTTATATTCCTTCCAGTCACCAGGAAGCTTTGTAAGTTTATATCTATCCCATGCCCTATCCCTTTGCTTGAAAAGGTGGATAAGGTCACTATTTACTATAAATAAATCTGTAGCTTATTCTTACTTTTGTTTTGTTCGCTTTTTCGAACTGGTGCCCCATTCAATTTTAATGCTAATCTACCAACCTATTAATTAATTAATAAACAAATTAATTGATTAATAAACCCTCATATACTACACAGGTAAGTCTTTCCTAACAATAATGATGTTTTAGCAGACCAAAGCCTCGTCAGTGAGAAGCTGCTGTGGACATTAGTATTAGCGGCGTTAGCATTAGTGAATGTGTTGCGATTAGCCTATTCATTTATCATGGCCTTACAGCATGATCCAATAGGCCATATGCACACGAGCGTCACGTGACTTCCGAGTGGATTCTAAGTAGTCGTTTGCGTATTCTGTCTCCGTTATTTCCCTATGAGGCCTTGTATAAAAAAATAAATAGCTGAAGATTACATGGCAGACAGTGAGTTACTGGTGGACAGTCACTAGCATTATGTTAAAAACATCGCGTCAGGAGCAAAAGATTAACTACAGTAGAGGAAACTTCCGTGCTCATTACGGTAAGTGTTTTTGTCTTGAAGCTAACGGCTAACACAAATTAAAAATGAAAATAGCTACATGATTTTAAACGAGCCTGCTCAAAAAATAATCAGCCTGTCTTTAGTATAAATACTTTTTAGATGTTTAATTTTTGGGGTGGTGTTTTTTGATACTAGCCGTTAGCGCTGAGATAAAAAGTCCTACCTAAACAAACACAAACGTTTCCTGCAGTCAAGAATTTACATCCAACGTAATGTTTTTAACACGTAGCGAGTCACTTCGGATCAGTATCTCACTGTCAGTGATGTTTCCTTGAACTATACATTTTTTTAGACGAGACCTCACAGGGAAATAACGGAGACAAGATACGGAAGCACCGACTTAGGATCCACTTGGAAGTCACGTGTCATTTGCATGCATAGAGCCATTATGATAAATTGAGATGTTTTAGATGTGATTTCCCAAGCAAATACTTCGACAGTTCTGGCTCATTTAAAATAATTGATACACTTCTGGGCGTTGGCACTTGTTTGGGGCTAGCTGCACATGCGCAGTGACCTAACACACAATTGGGAAATGAGGAATTGGGACATCCAAAATGGCTGCCAGGGATCCGTTAACGACAGGTTTGTTTTTGTTATATTTTTGCCCAATTAAAAGATTTAAAAACTTAATAATTGTTACTAGAACTTCAAAAGGAATTTTATATTTCACAACTTAATTTCAGAGTAAAATATAATTAATCTTTGAAATTGTGTGTATCACATGGGATACTGGTAGGGTTGCCACCTATGTCTGACAGAAAACCTGGACATTTCGGCAACCCAATCAACTATTTTGCTTACAAGCAGTGGCGCCCTTCACACCTAACCCAAGACAAAAATGACCCTTCTAAAGCGAAATTGGACATAACCTTGTGATGGAGCTATATTGGTTTTGCTTTAAGTATTAACTTTGTGGTTAATGTCCAGTGGTGGAAAGAGGACAGAAAATTTGTACTTACGTAAAAGTACAATTACATGGCTGACATTTTACTCAATTACAAGTACAAGAGTGAAGTATTAGAAACTTCACTCTTCATTCAACTGGTCTAAATTGTTTATCTCTAACAAGAATATCATTGCACAGATTAATTCAAAAATACATACTGTAGAATGAGGTGAAAATGCGTTGTTATATTGAGATGCTAATGTTACTCACGTGGGGAGAGCTAGCTCCTGTAAACTCCTCCATATATGTTCTGTGCCTGATTACTGACGCATATGTGTCCTAGTGTTTGTAAGACCGTCTCCTCGCGTTTTCGATAGTACAGTCTCTCTTTCCCCGCGGTAAAACAAACAGAGCCACGCTGAGTCATAGAAGCGGACGCACGTGCGCACGGCCAAAGAGCGAGGGGAGGAGGCGGGGACGTGCGCCAGAACAGCCAATGTCAGCCTCGCTCTCTTTGAGCTCTGGCCAATCAGAGCAGGGAGCTGCTCTGTGTGGGGCGATCAGCGGAGAAGAGAGAGAGACGGTGGAGGACTGCGCTGTAGTAGTGTCCCGGGAGAATATTTTATTTCCCCGGGACAGACCATTAAAAGAAGGACAATCAGGTAAAACCGGGACAGGTGGCAACACTAGATACTGGTCATGACATAAGTCATTTATGAGCAAATCTGTCCATTGGAATGTGTTTCATTATGCGTTCAATAAACCAACATTTAGGTTTAACTGATACGATCAGGTATATTTAAAAGGCACACTGTGTAACATTTTACACTGTTGACAATATAAAACATGCTCGACACAGAAAATGCTATTTCTGCAGTGGGTAATCAAAGAATGGATTTGGATGAGAACCTAACCTGTTTAAATCCCATATTTTGCTGCTTTTAATTGTTTGGGTATTTTTCAATGATCATAAAGGAAACACTAATGAACCAGTCTGTGTAGTGCTGGTCCGGCAACATGTAACATCCCGCTTCATACCACTGCAGCTGATTCACGTGAATGTTTTCAAAGTGCGCAAGGAACAGCCAGACTCCTCCGAAGAGAATGATTTTTTATTACAATTTCTCGTAAAGACAAAAACAGGAAAAAGTCAAGGCACTGACGATATTGGACAAAATTCACTGTCAAATGTAAACATATCAACCTCAATGCATTCAAAATAATAATAATAATAATACAAAATCATGCAAAGATCAAAACATTTCAGCAGCGTGACAAACTGCTTCCAAATTTTATAAAATTCATGGAGGATAAAAACCTTTTGAATTCATTTTTAAAGGAATAGGCCACCGTTTTTCCACAAATGTTGTTAGCATTTAGCCTCTCCCAGCAAAGGTATAGCTCCAAACTGGGGTGAAGTTAGAAGCTACCAAGCGGTTCCACGTTTTCCTTATTTAAATACAGTTATGTGAAAAGTTACAAGATTCAATTCTAGTCACACAAAATTAAACATGTGGATTTTCTAAGCGGATAAAAAGGGGAACTATATTGTGAGGCGTAATAACACCTGGAGTACTTCGACGTCAGCGCAGTAATATCGTCAAAGTACTCCAGATGTTATTACGCCTCACAATATAGTTCCCCTGTTTATCCACTTAGAAAATCCAAATGTTTAATTTTGTGTGACTAGACTTGGATCGTGTAAAGCAGGGGTAGGCAAGGTTGCTTGGTAAAGGGCCAATATCCTCTTCATCGTCAAAAGACCAATTCAACGCTCCAATTGTAGGTCGAAGGAAAGCATCACTTTGTACAAATGCCAGTGTTGTACATCATACATGGCCTAAATTGATGTTCTGCTCGAGGAACAGGCATTTGATCTGTGATTTGTGTAATAATGTTTCTCAAACATCTTCAGGGCCAGATGTGTTATGATGGAGGGCCGGTTTTGGCCACTAGGCCTGACGTTGCCTACCCCTGGTGTAAAGACTCACATAACTGCATTTAAATAGGGAAAACATGGAACAGCTTGGTAGCTTCTAACTTCACCGCAGTTTGGAGCTATACCTAATAGGAGAGGCTAAACGCTAACAACATTTGCGTGACTGTGCGCACGCACAAAGACCAGACAGGTACGCATCAACTCGTCTAAGCTCAGGTATGAACATATCTGAGTATGGAAAAATGGTGGCCTGTTCCTTTAAAAGCAGCTAAAGTTTGGCAGTTAGGGCTGGGACAAAATATTGTTTTGCAGTACATTACAATTCCTGAATACATGTATTGAAATTATTTTAACGCTCATGTCAGTTCTCGGAAAAAAACAAAAAAACAAAACATGTGACTTAAAGTTGATATTGTTAATACTTGTTTTGGTGCCGTTTGGTTTAAACAAAGCCGTCCTTTTAAAGATACTGATTTATATTTCATTTATAACTTTCGGAAACTCAACTTGTGCTTTCTTATGCAGTTAATTCAGGGTAAAATATTGCGTTTCGTTCCTTAGTGCATTAGAATATATTGTTTTGCAAAAGTCGTATCACGCCCTCTGTATCGTGATACGTATTGTAATAAAGTGTATCATCCCAGCCCCAGTATTTGCCCATAATTATGCTGTAGTGCGTGGTTCACCTTACCAATTGGTCTATAAAAGGGGCACTGCCTTCATTGACCTCCCCCCTACCATCCCCCATCCCTGACATCAGACAGCGTTCAGGTTCCAGGATGGCGTGTTCACGAGAAGCGAGGCTCACTGTGGGAAGCACTTACGCTCACTCCAGCCGCCGTGTGAAGGCGTCAAGCCCGGCGGCTAATCTGTTGTGGGCATCGTAAAGAGTGAGTGGTCGGCTATCTCCCAATCCACTTTACCATGCTGCAGTGGGGCTAACTAGTTTTGTTTTCCGTGAACCTCGATGTGGATGGTGGCGGGTGTGCGTGACATGGGGTACATGCATTTGTGACATCCCAGGAGCTGTGATATGTGGAGCTGGGCTGTCCACAGGAAGATTATAAAACTGTTAATCTCCTGCTGGTCACAATAATAATGTGAATCAAAAAAGAATACGCCCAATATTCTGCTCCTGTCTGGGTGTTTTACCACAAAACAATGAAGGAAGTTGCTCTAAAGTATCGTATTGTGCATGATGCTAATTAGTATCGATACTCGTTACCTGGTATCATCATCCAAATGTGTTATGAGTTGGTGTACAATGTCCCTGTTGAAATAACCTAATAAACTGAACTAAATCTGAAACTCTCTTCTTTCCAGTCTCCGATCATTAGGAGCCGACGTCGGACTGGCTGGTGCTGGCGTCTCCTCCGTTTGGCCGGGCCCCGGCTTCCAGCTGCGCCGCGTTTCCTTCTGTGTTGATGTAAGTCACCACCGTGTTGATGAGGTTATAGCGAAAACTCTTAGTCAGAAAGTTGTAAAGGATCGGATTAGCGACGCAGTGGAAGAGCGACAAACTAACACGATCTCGTGCGAAAAATAGAGGAAGTGTATGGCATTGCAGCTATGAATGAAGTCTATAAGGTCGTCTATGATGAGTACAACTGAGACCAGGTGGTAAGGGAGCCAGCAAAGGACAAAAACCAAGGAGTAGACGTGCACCAGCCAAACGTCCCGTGGGTCTTGGACGTCCGGGGCGGCGCGCACTGCTCTGGCGATCAGTACATTACAGGTGATGATGACGGCGGAGGGGAACAGGAACTGGAAAATTAAATTAAGGAAAACAATAGTGGCGTACCACTCTAAGTAGTTTTGCTCTGGCCACATGTAGCATCCCGGCTCGTCCCACTCCATCAGATTAACGTGCACGTTTTCCAAGAGCGCGAGGAACAGGGACAGCAGCCAGACTCCTGCGCAGAGCCACCAGCGACGCCGTCCGACTGTGGGGAAGAGCGCGGGGAAGCCGGGCTTGGTCAGCGACAGGTAGCGCTCGAGGGTCATCAGCGCCAGGAAGAACGAGCTGCTGTAGAAGTTCACCGTGTAGATGAGGTTGGTCACTCTGCAGAGGAAACTCCCCCACAGCCACACGTTTTTTATCGCCATTTCCATCATGGAGAAAGGCAAAACAATGATCATCATCGTGTCGGAGAGGCAGACATTGAGGATGCAGAAGAGCACGCCGTTCGCAGAGTGACGCCGGCGACAGTTCACCCACAGCACGAGGAGGTTCTCCAGGAGGCCCGCCATGAAGATGAGCAGGTAGAGGAGGAAGAGCACGACGCGACGGACGTTTGCGTCCAGGTCGATGGTGCATTCGTGCACGTACCAAGCAGTGCCATTGTAGAAGGAGTGGTTGTGCTCCTCTGCGCTCATGGTCTGCAGAAGAAATGGAAACACAAAATGGTATCAATGTTTGTCTCGTCCAGTGAAGTAGCTTTAAAGTCTAATTAAACACTAAAACAACTTTCTTTTTGGATTTTTCGGAGGCGCCAAACTCAGCCAAACTCTTTCACTCTGCAGGAGTTACCAGCCATTCTGTCAATGGCCCCACATTCACACAGCCAAGGTGAAGTGAAGTGTGTTGCCCAAGGACACAATGACAGCAGAGGAGATGGGCTCTATGCACATGAAAACTCTTCCTTTCCCGTTAACATAATGTTGGATGTAAATACTTGATAAATAGGAACAATAGGAAGATTACACACAGGTGGCCTCTATTTAATGGTTAGGGCAAGGTGTGAACATTCTGCAGTCATTAGGAATGTTATAAAGGCAATTTAATGCACTCCGAAAATGCGTTATGAATACTTATGCACGGCCCACTTTTCACTTTTCTATTTTTTGTAAAATAACAGAATCATGTATCATTTTGCTTTCACTTCACAGTTGTCTGTTACTTGTGTGTGAACTTTCAGTAAAAAATTCAAAATAAAATCTTTACGTTTAGGGTTGTAAACATAACAAAATGTGAAAAAGTGAAGCGCTGTGAATACTTTCCGGATGCACTGTAACGGGACCTAATCAATCCCGCACATGCAGTTTGAATAAACAAATATGTAAATCATAGTTCCTTTGTAAACTCTAAGGAAAAATTATTCTCAGTTAAAAATATCTCAAGTCGATCTTGTGATTCTTGCTGCTTTAGTGAAGTTTTGTGTCACGGTAAAGGGACATGTCTGTACCTCGGGGTGAGGGAGAGTGCGTGTGAAAGTCACAGCTCCATGTGCTCTAATGTGTGAACCTCTGAAGATGCCCTCGCTGAGGATTAAATGGAAATGGACAGAGGAAGAGAGAAGGGACTGGTTTTGAAAGACATATCAGCTGTTTCCATAAGGACTACTCTCACCCCTAAAATGAATTGTTCTCATAAAGTGCAAGTTTCTTCCCTCTGCCATCACAGCTCAATAATGACTCCCTGGACTGAGGTGGACTGCAGTATTTAATCAGGTTGTTTTGTATAGCCGGATATCACAACAGGAGTTGCTGCACAAACATTAAAACAATTAAACAAATAAAACAAATGTAGAGTCCAGGCAACATACTGTCCAAACAAACAGTAAACTATTGTCAGAATAAACAGTCAGCAGCTGATTGTGTGAGAGATTTACAGTAAATATCTCTTTGATGTGCTTTATCTTTTTTAAATTGTTATTCTGTTTGTTTATATGGTTCCAGCGTGGACCACAGGAAACTTGTTACACGTTGTGCAAATGAGAATAAACCCTTTGAACTCGTAAATACTTGAAACTGTAGCATCTGGAGGAAACCCACCAAACACGAGGAAAACGTGCAAATTCTGCATAAACCTGGGAATCGCACCCACATTCTTCAGTGAGGTAAACCCTGAAGCATTAAGTCTATTAATAATAAGTTAATAAAAATACTGACCGTGTGTCCGCGATGGTTGTTGGAGGATTACAGTTCTCTGAGGACACAGATTGCACTTTTATCCAAACACCTCCCTCCCATTACTTATCAACGACAGGACATCCTCACAGGGAGGGGGGGGGGAGAGTACATGAAGAATGCAATGCAAAGCAAAAAGTAACGTTTTTTTCTCATTTCCTAAGAATTCTCTTCGGTCACTGGCAGATTGTCAATTGAATTCAACTAAAAATCATGAAAAGTCACAGACATGTGAATAGATGTGAAAATATCTATTACAACAACGTTTCCAGGAGTCACGTTGGGCTGTTCTTAACTCTGCATTATACATTAATACTGTATAATGCAGTATTAATGTATAACTCTGCATTATACATTAATACTGTATAATGCACGGCTCCTCGTTGTTTAATCCTTAACTGACACGATCAGGTGTGTTTAAAGGCACACTCTGTAACATTTTGGATATAAAACATGCTCCTAATGACCAGCTCGACACATATTTTTGCAGCAAGTAATCAACGAATCGATATAAATCGCACATTTAACTGAATTTAGTCTACATCGCCATGGAGACGAGCTGGAGACGTCCCGCTCCAGCTAAAGGTACAGTCAGGGCACATTTGTTTGTGTTTAGCGTTGAATAATACACATCTTGGCAACTGTGTCTCAGACAAAATTTCCATGACCTGTGGAGTCCCCCAGGGGTCAATCTTGGGACCCTCTTATTCAACTTGTATATCCATTGGGTCAGCTAATAAACAGCAACAATGTGTCATACCACAACTACGCAGATGACACTCAGGTCTACGTGTCACTGACGGCAGGTGAACATGGGCCTGTAGATACACTCTGTCACTGCATCGAACAGATCAGTTTGTGGATGCAAAACAACTTCTCCAACTAAACTCAGACAAAACTGAGATCATTGTCTTTGGCCCACAGACACAAAGACAAAGTGTTATCAGTCACCTTGAGTCTCTCTCTCTAAAACCAAAAAATCAGGTTAGAAATCTAGGAGTAATCATGGACTCAGACCTGAACTTAAACAGCCACATCAAAGCAATAACATCATCAGCTTTTTACCATCTGAAGAACATTGCTAAGATCAGAGGAATAGTGTCAAAACCAGACTTAGAGAGACTCATCCATGCATTTGTCTCCAGCAGGTTAGACTACTGTAACGGCTGCTCACTGGCCTTTCTAAACGAGCTGTTAGAGCTGCAGTACATCCAGAACGCTGCTGCTCGAGTCCTGACAAGAACCAGGAAATATGACCACATTAGTCCAGTGCTCCGGTCTCTGCACTGGCTTCCTGTCACTCAGAGAATAGAATTTAAAACAGCTCTGCTTGTGTACAAGTCTTTTCATGGTTTAGCACCTCAAATCCAGGCTGAAAACAGCTCTTTTTACCCGTGCATATGACAACTGAAAGTATTTTATCTGCACTCTTGCCTTTTACTGTAATCGATTAACTTTATGTTGATGTTTTATTGATTGATTTGATTTGTTTTCTTGTAATTTTATGCAACTGTGAAGCACTTTGAATTGCCTTGTGTATGAATTGTGCTCTACGAATAAACTTGCCTTGCCATCTGTAATAATATAAATGCTTGTATTTTATTCTCGCTGTGGCCTTAAAGGCACTATACCAGACTTTTTTCTCATAGTGGAGCAAAATTTGTTTTATCCTCCTTTAGAATAAGAGTAAACCCAGTAATTTGTGGGAAAACACTGTCCATATAACTATAAGGGATTTGTATTAATTTCATAAACTTTCAGGCTAAAATTGGTAAATGTTCTCAACTTATGCAGCGCTTTCCTCTTTCATTATTTGTAATTTTAAAAAGTCAGGTTTAGGGCCTTTTAAGTAGAAATATACAGTACCCCAAAAAAGTTTGGAAACACTTTTTAAGTTTTGTATTTTTTTTATTGCAAGACTATTTACATAGTAGATTTTCACTGAAGGCATTGATTTATGAACACATTTACAATTATGAATCTTTTGCTTTGATAACTGCTTTGAACTTTTGACATTTTCTCAGTGAGCTTCACGATGTCGTCATTGAAATGGTTTTCATTTCACAGACATTAAACCATTTCAGGGACGACCTTATGATGCTCACTGAGACATTTCAAAGAAAAAAGAGAATTTAAAATATAACATATTTCAAGTTTTTTCACCCTTTTTGGCTTCCTACATCCCACGGGTTCATTCATAGTTAAATGTGTTCAATGAGAATCACACAATGGAAATAGTGTTGAAAATAAAAGCTGATACATTAAAGGTGTTATCGATAGACGGATCGGTGCGGCGTCAGCAGTGATGCGGTCGCTGTATCGGACTGTTGTGGTGAAGAGGGAGCTGAGTCAGGGGGCAAAGCTCTCGATTTACCGATCGATCTACGTTCCCACCCTAACCTATGGTCATGAGATCTGGGTAATGACCGAAAGGACAAGATCGCGAATACAAGCGGCTGAAATGAGTTTCCTTCGCAGGGTGGCTGGGCGCAGCCTTTGAGATCGTGTGAGGAGCTCAGTTACCCGGGAGGAGCTCGGAGTAGAGTCGCTGCTCCTTCACGTCGAAAGGAGCCAGCTGAGGTGGCTAGGGCATCTGTTCGGATGCCTCCTGGCCGCCTCCCTCAGGAGGTGCTCCAGGCATGTCCTATTGGAAGGAGGCCTCGTGGAAGACCCAGGACACACTGGTGGGACTATGTCTCCGAGCTGGCCTGGTGTCGCCTCGGGGTCCCCCAGAACAGCTGGAGGAGGTGTGCGCGGATCGGGAAGTCTGGGCATCTCTGCTGAGACTGCTGCCCCCGTGACCCGGCCCTGGATAAAGCGGAAGAAAATGGATGGATGGATGGATGGAGTAAAGGTGTTTTGACTGGTACTGTAATTGTTATATAAAGTGTCACCCTTTCATGAGCTAGTTAATCCAAAACACCTGCAAAGGGTCCCTGGGACTTAGCAAGCAAGCAAGCAAAGTTTATTTATATAGCACCTTTCTCAGACAGAAGGTCACAAAGTGCTTTACATCAAAAACAAGCAATAAAAACACAAAAAATTACACAGATCAAACAACAGTGGAGACAGTCATATCAGCCCATAAAACTTTAAATGGTCTCTCAGTGGTTCAGTAGAATTCACCATCATGGGGAAGACTGCTGACCAGACAGTTGTGCAGAAAACCATCATTGACATGCTCCATAAGGAGGGAAAGGCTCAAAAGGTCATAGCAAAAGAAGTTGTTCTCAAAGTGCTGTATCAAAGCACATTCATTCAAAGTTAAGTGGAAGGGAAAAGTGTGGAAGGAAAAAGGTCCACAAGCCGCAGGGATGAGCGTAGTCTGGAGAGGACTGTCAGGAAAAGGCCATTCAAAAGTGTGGGGGACCTTCACAAGGAGTGAACTGAGGCTGGAGTCAGTGCATCAAGAGCCTCCACACACAGACGGATCCTGGACATGGGCTTCAGATGAACTACAAACAACGTCAGAAGCGTCTTTCGGGCTAAAGAACGAAAGAACTCGTCTGTTGCTCAATGGTCCAAAGTTCTCTTTGTTGATGAGAGCAAATTTTGCATCTCATTTGGAAACCAAAGTGCCAGAGTCTGGAGGGCGAAAGGAGAAGCACACAAACCAGATGCTTGAAGGTCAGTGTGACGTTTCCACAGTCCCCTGTGCTTTATTAAGTCCAGAGTCAGCATAACCGTCTACCAGGAGATTTTAGAGACTTCATGCAGCCTTCAGCAGACAAGCTTTATGGAGATGCTGACTTCATTTTCCAGCAGGACTTGGCGCCTGCCCACACTGCAAAAAGTACCAAAACATGGTTCAATGACCATAGGCTTACTGTGCTTGATTGGCCAGCAAATTCACCTGATCTGGCATTGCCCAAGAAAGATGAGAGACACGAGACCGAACAATACAAAGGAACTATTGAAGCATCATGGTCCTCCATAACACCTCAGCAGTGCCACAGCAGTGCTCAACAGCATTGAGGCAGTCATTCAAGCAAAAGGGGCGCATGATTATTGTTTCAGAGGACCGACATTTCTCTGATTAAAATATTTTTTTATTGATCCATCCATCCATTTTCTTCCGCTTTATCCGGGGCCGGGTCGCGGAGGCAGCAGTCTCAGCAGAGATGCCCAGACTTCCTTGTCCACGCACACCTCCTCCAGCTGTTCTGGGGGACCCCGCGGCGATTTATTGATTTCATGTAATATTCTAATTTTCATAGATTTTGAATTTGGGGTTTTTACAAGCTGTAAACCAAAATCATCAAAATTAAAACAAATAAAGGCTTGACATACTGTATCTCATTTTGCATGTCATGAGTCTATATCATATATTAATTCCACATTTTAAGTTGAATTACAGAAATAAATGAACTTTTTCACGATATTCAACATTTTTCGAGTTTCACCTGTATATAGGCTATGGATGTCATACATATATAAACGTTATGTGTTTTACATGCATCGCTACACAAATGCCTGATGTAGCAAAAATAAGAAGAAAGTTGACATACTTTTTTTTTTGTCAGAAGAAGGAAAACTTAAAACATCAGGGTTAGAAATGCTTTGATTGTTTTAGCATTTCGTTTGTTGCTTTATAATAACTTACTTATTCCCAGCGCATTCACGAGGTGACACAGACTGGCTGATGCTGATCTCGCACTGCTTCTCCGCCTCATTTCCTACTCTGTCGATGGAAAGTTTTACCCAGAAAGTCACTTCACACCAATGAAGAACAAAGGACCTAGCTGTTTAGAGTTTCTCCACGCTCAAATCTTTGGCCACCCAGACGAATTTGCCCTAATTACAAAATGAGTCAATAGATATTGCCTAAGTTGAAAAGGCGCTTCTCAATTCTTTACAAAAGAACATAGCCTATGTATGTGCTGCAGCACAAATACCTCTTGCCTTTGTAGCTCCATAGGTAGAGAGCTGGACTCCCATCCATGAGCTTGTCAGTTCAATTCCAACTCCTATTATTTATTTATTTTTAAACTAGGCTCCCACTGGGAAGAACTTAAATCGGTGCATAGCTGTTTGGGTGGTTATGAGGGAATGACGAGACATTGTCTTTATACAAGTCGTTATATTACTGTAAGTGGGTGCCCAGTTTAAAAAAGAAATTAAATTAATAGGGGTCAGAATTGAACTGACAATCTCATGGATGGGAGTCCAGCGCTTTACCTATGGAGCTACACTATGGAGCGAGAAAATTTGTGCGTAGCGCCTTTTTAACTTTTAACTATTGCCTAACTTAACTAAGTTAGGCAATATTTATTGAATCATTTTGTAATTAGGGCAAATTTGTCTGGGTGGCCAAAGATCTGAGCGGGAGAAACTCTAAACAGCTAGGTCCTTTGTCCATCATCGGTGTGAAGTGGATGATGCCTTGGTCTAAGAACCACACACAAAGTTACTCTGATGTAGAGTGCGGATCGGGCCGTATTTTCTGTCCGAGCTCCGCCCTCGACCGACAGAGCAGTGATCGATTCCGAGCCGAGCCCGATAGGCATTAAGATATTTGTGTCCAAGTCCGACTGAGCCCGACACAATTATAATGTGAGGAGGAGGGGGAAAGGGGGGCTCGTAAACCCGCTGTTACCTCGTAGCGCAGGTGTATTCAATACTTGTCTAAACTTCACTCAGTCCGTGCCCTTTAGATAAGCCATTAAAGCGAACGCACACCGTTTCACCGCATGTCTGTGATGTGCGCGATTCACAGAACCCATTAACCTGCTAAAAAGAGCCATGTTTGCCCTCTCCTACAACATGGACTTACGTGTTTTGTTTTATTTTTGATCAATGGATAAATCGTGTTTAAAGCGCTGCACGGTTTGAGAAAAGCCTTTGAAGTGAGGTTACGCAGCGCGTAACATGGCGCGCTGTGTTCTGCACCGCCACAGAGTGAACCATTTCAGACAGTACCGGACTGTCACATTCACTTCGTGTCTGAGCGCTCCCTCCCTTAAGTCAGACAGAAGCTGGTCATTTCCCTGAGGTCTAATGCCCCCAGCCATGTGTGGGCGGCCAACATCGTGCACTGCGGGCCCAGTTCAATTTATTTTTTCCCCCACAAAAACGAACTGTAAGTTGTGTCAACTAAACAGGCCCATTTTAATTTTACACCAGTTTTAAGCGCTGATGTGTCCGAGTCCGACCCGAGTCCGAAAATAAGTGCTAAATATGTGTCCGAGTCCGACCGGACGGGCTCGGACGGGCTCGGAATCAACGTATGTTTTCCCTACGTTGATCTGTCACACCGTTTTCAAAGAGCGCGTGGAAAAAGGACAACAGCCAGACTCCTCAGCAGAGAATTATTTTTTATTATAATTTCTCATAAAAACAGGAAAAAGTCAAGGCACTGACAATGTTGGAAAAAATTGATGATCAAATGTAAACATATAAAAACTTAAGGCATGAAAAATAATGATAATAAAATAATATATTAAAGCAGTACGAATGGTGCGTTCCAGGCAACTGGTACATTTCCCAGCTCCCACTTGGAAAAATGCCTTGGAGCCGCTCGAACTGGTAATTACAACTTGTAAATTCGGAAACCTAAAGACTCCTACGAGTTCGTATACGAAATGAAGACAGTAATGGCGCCCCCAGTGGAGGCTTGCAGCTAATGTTAAAACGGTAACAAAAACACTGCATGAGTGTCACAGCTTTCAACATAACGTTATGTCACATGTTTTTAATTATATCTGGAGAAACGTTCATATAACGTTAGCATCATATGAGCTAACAGTTGTCGCATTAACTGTTTTGTTTACATACAACTTTATTCACCTGGAACGCTCTGAGGTCGAAAGTCATAATTTTCAAGTGGGAAAGATACCAGTTACCAATTGTCTGGAACGCACCATAAGTAACTTGTTTACCTTAATAAAGGGAAAGCCGACAGGGCACAGCCAGTCCAAGGAGACGGCACCTCAGCTAACAAAAGAACAAGTAAGGATTAAACAACGAGGAGCCGTGCATTAGACGGTTATAATGCACGACGCGCAGCGGAGTGGTGTTACTCCGCGAAGTGCATTATAACCGTCTAATGCACGGCTCCTCGTTGTTTAATCCGCTTATAACATGGTCCCACAAACTTCACATTTTATAACAAATGTTTTCATTTACTAAACTTGCTAAATATGCCAAACTACAGGGACTATGTTATGTGGGCTTTAAGCGGCCACTGTCTGAACGCTCGTCTCAGAGCAAGTCATTCTCTCGCTGCTGCGAGGATCTCCGTCAGGCTCAACGAAACAACATAAGCACACGCTGCATCGCAGACTCACAACACAACAGGACTAACTTGCTCTTTTCCGTGGAAGTAAACATCGATATGCGGCACTCCTGGGCAGGAGTTATTTCACTTTTACGCTGTTTAACCTAAAGCTAGTTAGCTAGCAATGTGTAGCTCAACGAGCTCGACTGTTTATGGAAACAGCTGCAGAGTCGCTTATAACTCGGCCCCACGAACTGAAACTTTTATATGTGACTTTGCTAATCCAGCCAAATATGCTTAAGTGCAGGGATCATTTTATATACGTCTGAAAATAATGAATAGTAGTGCCTTAACCGTTTTCAGTAGAAATGGAAAGCTCATATTTTATTAACAGTAGGCTAACCTAGCTGCTTGCTCTCCTCTATTCCCCATTCATCCAAAGTTTTGTTTTGGCCAAAAACGTTGAAATTAACCACAAAATCCATCTCATTCGTTCATGTCAGTCACTAATTAAGCTTTGTCTGATTCAGCTGTGTTATGCGTTGCTATGGCGATGCCCGCAGCGGAGTGATATCCCAGTGATTTAACTACCGGACTACGTGTGCGGTTATATGAAAATAATGCACGCCTGTCAGCACCCACCAGCCAATCAGAATAGAGTATTCACCCAGACCATGGTATAATAGGCAGGTATTTAGCAGTGATCAGCCATGAATAGGACAGGACTGACCGATACTGGGGTGAGCAGGTCGTTAGAGACGCTCTACTTTAAAGGTTGTTTACCCACAGTTGAGAGTAGCTGTGATCAGAGGGGAGGAGCCGGGCCTTCCCCAACTCCTCCCCATGGTCCTTATCTACGCTGCGGGCTGAGCGGGACTTTAGTCCACTGACGACGCCTTTTGGATGAGAGGCGAAACGTTCGAGACTTCAACTACTGAGTACAGAAGACGACTCAAGTACCTTCATTGAAGATTGTTAATAATTGCTTTGGTGCCGTTTGGTTTAAACAAAGCAGTTCTGTTATTAAGCTTCTGCCATATTTTTTCCCTGAATGTCAGACTTATTTATGTTTAATAGACAGTCCTCAGTGTGATTAGCTATTTGATTTGATGATGACGCTATAATAACAATAACAATAATGAAAACAAATGGATAAAATAAAATAAAAAGTTATTATAATCATCATTGTTATGATGATGATTGTGGCTGAAAGGGTTGAAAGTATCAACGAAGTATTCTCAGGGAAGGATGTGTGTATGTATATGTATGTATATGTGTATATGTATGTGTTGGTATGTATATGTGTATGTGTATGTATATATGTATATATATATATGTGTGTGTGTGTGTATATGTATGTATATATGTATTTTGTTTTGCTTACATTTTATTTTCTGTTTAACCTCTCCTTTTATTTTTATTTATTTGTTTTTTTTAATTTTATTTTATCTTTTGGGAATGCATTGTGCTGAAGTGCTTGTTTACTGCATTTGTTGTACTGTCACCTGTCTTGTTTTGTTTTTGTTTTATCTTGTCTTGGTCTTAGTCTGTCAAAGTGTTGTTATTGTTTATTGTTGTAAATGTAACAGTTTGTGTGTCTTTGTCTTTTTCAATAATTAAATAAAAAAAAAAAAAAAAAAAAAAATTTATGTTTAATAGAGTAACTTTCGGAAGCTCAACTTAAGTTTTTTTTATTCAATTAATTCAGGTTAAAGTAATGCATTTTGTTATAATGACAAATTATATAACACAGTGCATTAGAATATATTGTTTGCAAAAAGTGTCATATTGCGCCCTCTGTATTGTGATTCATATTGTATAACAGTATTTACCCATATTTTTTATCAAAAGAGGATACACCCAATTTTCTGCTCCTGTCTGGGTGTTTTACCACTTTAATGTACATGACACTAATTAGTATCGATACTCGTTACCTGGTATCATCATCCAAATGTGTCATGAGTTGGTGTACAGTGTCCCTGTTGAAATAAACTAAACTAAATCTGAAACTCTCTTCTTTCCAGTCTCCGATCATTAGGAGCCGACGTCGGACTGGCTGGTGCTGGCGTCTCCTCCGTTTGGCCGGGCCCCGGCTTCCAGCTGCGCCGCGTTTCCTTCTGTGTTGATGTAAGTCACCACCGTGTTGATGAGGTTATAGCGAAAACTCTTAGTCAGAAAGTTGTAAAGGATCGGATTAGCGACGCAGTGGAAGAGCGACAAAACTAACACGATCTCGTGCGAAAAATAGAGGAAGTGTAAGGCATTGCAGCTATGAATAAAGTCTATAAGGTCGTCTATGATGAGTACAACTGAGACCAGGTGGTAAGGGAGCCAGCAAAGGACAAAAACCAAGGAGTAGACGTGCACCAGCCAAACGTCCCGTGGGTCTTGGACGTCCGGGGCGGCGCGCACTGCTCTGGCGATCAGTACGTTACAGGTGATGATGACGGCGGAGGGGAACAGGAACTGGAAAATTAAATTAAGGAAAACAATAGTGGCGTACCAGTCTAAGTAGTTTTGCTCTGGCCACATGTAGCATCCCGGTTCGTCCCACTCCATCAGATTAACGTGCACGTTTTCCAAGAGCGTGAGGAACAGGGACAGCAGCCAGACTCCTGCGCAGAGCCACCAGCGGCGCCGTCCGACCGTGGGGAAGAGCGCGGGGAAGCCGGGCTTGGTCAGCGACAGGTAGCGCTCGAGGGTCATCAGCGCCAGGAAGAACGAGCTGCTGTAGAAGTTCAACGTGTAGATGAGGTTGGTCACTCTGCAGAGGAAACTCCCCCACAGCCACACGTTTTTATCGTCATTTCCATCATGAAGAAAGGCAAAACAATGATCACCATCGTGTCGGAGAGGCAGACATTCAGGATGCAGAAGAGCACGCCGTTTGCAGAGTGACGCCGGCGCCAGTTCACCCACAGCACGAGGAGGTTCTCCAGGAGGCCCGCCACGAAGATGAGCAGGTAGAGGAAGAAGAGCACGACGCGACGGACGTTTGCGTCCAGGTCGATGGTGCATTCGTGCACGTACCAAGCAGTGCCATTGTAGAAGGAGTGGTTGTGCTCCTCTGCGCTCATGGTCTGCAGAAGAAATGGAAACACAAAATGTTATCAATGTTTGTCTCGTCCAGTGAAGTAGCTTTAAAGTGTAATTAAACATTAAAACAACTTTGTTTTGCTGCTGCATACATGTGCACTGCATACGATTATGATTTTGTTAGGGAAAGCACGGCTCTTCTTTTTGTACCATGGAATAAAGTAGTCAGACAGAAACTCAGAGGTCATTTTCACACCATCAGGGAGCCTAAAGGGGCCGACCAGCTCTCTCCCCAGGATTCCAGGCAAAACATGACTCCGCCCCCTCCTTGCTGACGTCACAGCCTTGTTGGGACATGGTCGCCATTCACCAACCATCCACTACTCCATCCATCTGACCATCCAGGGTTACACGGCACTCATCAGTGAACACGACTGTTTGAAAATGAGTCTTCATGTATTTTTGGGTCCACTGCAGCCGTTTCTGCTCGTCAGCTTCAATTAACAGTTTAGACGGTTTATAGACGGTTTATGGACAACTGCAGCCTCTGGAGGGTCCTACACCTTGATGTTCGGGAGTACCCGGAATAATCTAGACTCACCGCTGTACCAGAGTGCGAGTCTGGTAAGACTCCGCATGAACTTGATTTCTACAGCATACAGGTAACTTACGCACTTAGGAAACAGAGTAAACCAATCAGCCAAGGGCAGTCAGTGGCGTTATTAGCGGTTTTGCGTTCATATTCAACGAGAATTGTAAATCACAAAACTCACCTACTGCCAATGTGTTTTTGGTCATTTACCGCTGATTAGAAAAAAAACACGGCTCTCCCGGGCGCCGCCCATAGAATTATATAAGGCGCTGCCCATAGATTGTTATTGAGGGAACTTCTGCATCCCAAGTGTGACGCTCCTCAAGAACAACACGTGACCGCAAATAAACGATTCTGATTGCACAGATCCGTTTGAGTTGGGCAGAGGCGGCAACAGCCAACTCCCTGCCCAGACTGATATCTCCCGTGTATAAAATATACAGAGGGGATTATTCTGGATGCCAGGTTAGTTCGGGAGACTCCAGAGGCACCAGCAGCTTCAAATACCTGTTTAGATTCAGATTCATTTTATTACCCGTTTGCAGTAAAACCACATTGGAAAAAAATGTGTAAGGAGCTCAAAGTGCGATGTCAACACATAAAAGGACACAGTATGAAAACAAACAAACTAATGCCACATTAAAAGCTTAAGGGTAAAATACTGTACAATAAAAGTCCATACAAATAAATAAAAGTGCCTCGTTCAAAGTAATCACAGCTTGGGGAAAGCAACTAGTTGTTTGCTGCTTTGTGTCTTAATCCGATGTATTTGTCTGGCACAAACTGTCCTCATTGTGCCTTTATCTGCACAAACACACGTGTGCTCTGAATCAGCCACAAATCTCTTAACAGTACAATGACCATGCTTAAACCAAAGGGGCGGGGTTGTCTGTGCCATATTCAGGGACAACATAGTCATCCATAAATTGTCATTTGTGGTTTTTCTATCATTTGAGTATGTGTCTTTCAAAATGGAGATAAAACAATCTTCCATACTTTATATGACTATTTACAAACCACCACAGAATTTTCAAAGAAGGTACTTGAGTCATCTTCTGTACTTGGTAGTTGAGGTCTCCAAACGTTTCGCCTCTCATCCAAAAGGCTTCGTCAGTGAACAAGATTACACTCAGCACACAGCGTAGATAAACACCAGTTGGGAGGAGTTGGGGTTGGCCCGGCTCCTCCCCTCTAATCACAGCTACTCTCCCCTGTGGGTAAACACCTTTGAAGTAGAGCGTCTGTAACGACCTGCTCCCCCCAGTATCGGTCAGTCCTGTCCTATTCATAGATGATCACTGCTAATTACCTGCCTATTGTTCTTTTGTTAGCTGAGGTATCGTCTTCTTGGACTGGCAGTGTCCTGTCTGTTTTCCCCGAAGCAGATTGGAGTAAAAAGCAGAAAGATTAAATCTGAGTCCACCATTTCGGTTCATGGAGGGATTTTCTTTTCTGACAAAAATAGCTTCTTTTACTCCTCTTTCAAACCAACGTTCTTCTTTAGCTAGAATTTTGACCTCCCCGTCCTCAAAGGAGTGATTGGAGGCTTTAAGGTGAAGGTGCACAGCCGACTGAGGGCCGCTTGTGCTTTCTCTTCGGTGTTGATAAAGTCTCTTCTGTAAGACTTGTTTGGTTTCTCCAATATAATGTTCTTTGCATTCTTCTTCTTTGCATCGAATAGAATAAACCAAATTGCTTTGTTTGTGGCTAGGAATTTTGTCTTCCCCAACTCCTCCAACTGGTCTTTATCTACGCTGTGTGCTGAGTGTAATCTTGTTCACTGACGAAAGCCTTTTGGATGAGAGGCGAAACGTTTGGAGACCTCAACTACCAAGTACAGAAGATGACTCAAGTACCTTCTTTGAAGATGGACAACTCCTGTACGACTGAGAACTTACACAGACACCACAGAATTGTTTTTATCAAAGATTTTACTGAATTACTTTCGTTTATATGCACTGATTTTGATTGTTTAGTCATTTCAGGTGATTTTAATGTGCATGTGGATGTGACCAATGACAGGCATGCAAAAGAACTTAATGCTGTTCTTGAAATGCTTGGTTTAACTCAGCACGTGAGTGAGGCGACCCACAACAAAGGTCACACTCTAGATCTAGTTATTACAAAAGGTGTTAATATATCAAATGTGAATGTTGTTGATGTTGCTTTATCTGATCATTTGTGTGTCTTCTTTGACTTGTCTGTTACACCCAAACCAGTGGTTGGGCCTGGAGTTATTCAAAGAAGACACATAAATGATACAACAAGGACACAGTTTATGGAAATGATCAGATTTGAAAATCCTCCATGTTCAAATGTTGATAATCTGTTGGACTCTTACACATCAAGCGTCTTAAATGTTTTGGATACTATTGCTCCTGTCAAGGTTAAATGGTTAACAATAGACAAAAGGCACCTTGGAGAAGTGAAGATTCGGTCAGGGCACAGAAAAGGGAGTGCCGAAAAGCCGAACAGAAATGGCGCAAGTCAAAGCTCCAGGTTAATTTTGAGATATACAAAGAAGTGCTTTGTGAGTTCAACCAGATTTTGCGTGGAGAAAGGGAGAAGTACTTCTCTAAAATCATTGCAAACTGCAGAAACAATTCTCGTGTTCTGTTTTCCACAGTAAACAGATTATTTTGCATCTTCAAAAATCATCTGAAGGATATGGTTTTTGAGATGTTGGTCTTGTCAGAAACTTGTCTTGTGGCTCATTTTACCCCCAGATTGGGATAAACTGAACCACCAGATTTAAAGGTGAAATTAATACTAAACATCATGAAGGCTAATATTTTACGATTCACTGTTTCCCATTAGCAATTTTATTCAAAAACATATTATAACAAATCTTTTTCTTACATATGCTACTTCTGCAGATTATGACATTTTGTCTCTAAAAAATCCCAAATAATTTAATGTAAAATCTAATTTTAATTTGCTCGTCTCTACTGGACCCAGAACCACCAATAAAGAAAAACTATAGAATTGTACATTAAAATTTTCTGTAATTTGTCATTCATTGTTTCTTATGGAGCAGAGGCTCAATTTACCCCAACGTTTTTGGGTCAATTTACCCGATTATTTCTTCTTTGAGAACAAGAGAGTTGTGTTTATTTAAGAAGAAATCTTCCTAAATTATGAATCTGCTTTATACCTAACTTCATGAGCAACCAGCATCAGAGAAAAAAATGTACCTGCATGTTTTTGTTTGTTTGTGACGATCGTTTTTGGGATCAGGCCAAAAATGTACTCTGAACAGCGAAAAAAAGCTTTTTCATAAAAGTGGAGTTATTTTACAGCCAAATTTTCAAATTTTTTTGTTCAAATCATGTAAAGATTAAATCTATAATCTCACATTTCAAGAAAAATGTTTTATTTTACAAAATGTAAGGGTGGTTCATGTTACCCACTGGCTCATCTTACCCCACTCTCCCCTACTGTATACAGTCCCCAAGAAGGAGTAATACTGATTACGAAACAACAATGATAATGCTACACGAGGAACCGTGTCAGTCGCATGCACGACCTCTGCAGCATGCAGACGTCGTGTACATTTTTGTGTGTCATTTTTTTTGTTAATTTTATTCAATTGCCTATAAAATACTAAAATATTTTTGATATTTTTTCAAACTTTGGTAGTTTTGTGCAGAACTGAAGTGGATTAACATAATTATGTGAAAAAGTTTGAAAAAAAGTTCATCTACAATATTTTTACAGCGGTCAAAAAGTGGCACAAAAAGCCACTAACATGAGATTAGGGTAGTAAATTTGTACAGGCTGCATCAGTGACCAATATAAAATATTAAAATTATATTTGATAATGTTGGTCAAATACGTTTTGTAACAAAAATGATTAAAATATCTATGGCCAAATTAAGAGCAAAAAATTGCAAAAAGTGTCACGAAATGCCCCAACAGAACACAAGGGTTAATAAATAGTTGAAGAAACATGGTGGACAATCACTGGCCACGTGTTAAAAACATAATGTTTGATGTAAATACTTAATAAATAGGAAACTTCATTTTAGAGGTTTTTTTTTTTTAATCTCCGAAGCAAGTATCAAAAAACAGAAAGTATGTATACTAAAGACAGTCCATTATTGTACAATCCTTAACAAGGACATAACAGGACCTAATAAATCCTTCACATGCAGTTTGAATAAACACAAATATATGTAAATCATAATTCCTTTGTAAGCTATATGGTTTCAGTGTGAACGGCAGGGAACTTAGAATAAACCCCTCAAACACTATACTTGAAACGGTAGCATGTGGAGGAAACCCACCAGACACGAGGAAAACCTGCAAATTCCACATAAACCTGGGAATCAAACCCATGTTGTTCTTTTTCAGTGAGGAAAACCCTGAAGCATTAAGTCTATTAATAATAATTAATAAAAATACTGACCGTGTGTCCGTGATGGTTGTAGGAGGATTACCGTTCTCTGAGGACACAGATGATGACATTGCACTTTTATCCAAACACCTCCCTCCCATTACTTATCAACGACAGGACATCCTCACAGAGAGGGGGGGAGAGAGTACAGTGTGGAGAGTACATGAAGAATGCAATGCAAAGCAAAAAGTAAAGTTTTTATCATTTCCTAAAAAGGATCTTCGGTCACTGGCAGATTGTCAATTGAATTAGAAAAAAATGATGAAAAGTCATAGACATGTGACCAGATATGAAAATATCTATTACAGCTATCCCGGTCCGCACTCTCCTCAGGGTTAGAGCACGACTAGGAATCATGGCCCATACGGTCACTACCAACTGAGAGGAGAAGGGGAGGTAGGAGAAAAGGATAAATAAATAATAATAATAAAATAAATAAATAAAAATAAATAATGAGGGGGAAAGTAAAGAGAAAGAGGAATGGCTAAGAGACAAGAACATGTTTATATGTATACAGTATATGTATGTGTGTGTGTATGTGTTTATATGTATACGTATGTTGTGGTGTTTGTTTATTTCTTGTTTGTATTTGTTTGCTTCTTCCTTTCCTCTGCTCTTCAAATCATCCATTTATTGCCCCCCCCTCTCTTTGATTTTATCTATTTAAAATTATTATCATTAATACTATTATTATTGTTAGGTGGATTGTTATTATGTATTATTATTATTATTATTTTATTTACATTTTTTTATTGTTTATTTTCCTTTGCTTAAACGCCAGCCTCTGTCATCCACCATGGCAATACCCATAATCAGTATTATTGAAATGCACGCGCGCACACACACACACACACACACACACACACACACACGCACGCACGCACACACGCACACGCACATGCACACGCACACACACACATGCACACACACACATGCACACACACATTCACACACACACACACGCACACACACCCTCATCTACCCTCTCTCTCTCTCTCTCTCTAATGGAAAAACACAGCAAAATATCTCTATAATGTAAAAGCAAATTCGTGTCCATTCTTGTTGTCTTGGTCTCCCCACCCATTAATGTATGCACGTCCCCTTCCTTCAACTGTTGTCTTGTTTTACTCTGTTTAACAGAGTCCTTAGCTCTGTTGGTTTTGTATGTTTTTTTGTGTAAAATAAAACTCAATAAAAAATAAATAAATACATTTTTTCCCAACAACCCTTTGCTAAAAACCCGCATTCGCGTTGTGGTGTTCTTGACTCCGCGCCATGCATTAAAACTGTATAATGTATACAGGGTTCGAATTACAAAGTGGCTTTCGGGGGAGCCCTATTTTCCGATCCTCCCTGACTAACTTTAACGCTTTTGGTGCGTGTGAGAAGTTCAAGTGTTGACGTAAACGTAGTAATTTCAGTGCAGCGCCGCCACGCATGGATGGTCACAGCAGGAGACACAGCATTGCATTTATTAGCGGAGACAGATGTTCGGAAATAGAAGAAAAAAAACAGATGTTCGGAAATAGTAATGTAATGAGCGAATAAACACACAGCATTGACACATTTTTTATATCATCATTTATTTCAGGAACCTTAAAGGTCCTATATCATGCAAAATCGACTTTTTGGAGTTTTTAACCATGTTGTTTTGCTATTTCCTTATCAAAAACACCCCAGAGCGGTTTTTGGCTTCATTCACGCAGTTCTAAGTAATCCTCCTGAATCCTGCTCTCTGAGCAGCTGCTCCGCCCTCTCCTGGTAAACGACTGAGCTGTTCAGTTGTGTCGTCACAGCGGAACGGAAGTGCTCGACGTCTGTAATGTAATGCCTTACGGCCTGATTTCTATTTATAAAACAGGTTTTTTGTTTTGTTTTGTTTTTTTGAAAAAAACAACAAAAAAACAAAAAAAAACCAGCAACTCTCCGACGCGTCTGTGCTGTCCCACGACGCTAATCAAGCGCACCCACGGCTGGAGGAGCCATGGATCTGAGCAGAAGTGTTGTTTTTGAAGACTGAGCTCTTTCTAACCTACTCTGGACACCGCCTGTTCTTTTTTCTTACCGATAATGCCACGGATGCGCGTTTGGCTACGAGAGGAACAGGACTATTCAACCTTCCTAAAGAAGAGTGCACTCGCCAGAAGTTGGAATTTCTTTCCGGGATTAAGCTAGCTACTATATCAACCAACCTGATGGATGCTTGGTGAACCTTGGCCAGAATCAAAGTGGATTAACTTTTATAACCAACACGATCTCATGGGGAGTCCAGACTGAGCGGTGAGTCAATCAAAACGCGTGTTAGCGTGTGTGTTAGCGTGTGTGTTAGCGTGTGTGTTAGCCATTTATGAAACTGTGTTGCACATGTCAACTCCTTATAACTGCATTATGTGAAGTAACTTCACTTTTTGCAGCAATATTTATATTTATAATACTGCAAATGTGGAATGAGCGGAGAGAGGGGCGGAGTTAACTGAATCGAAGCGTCTTGTCTTCCGGGTAGGGAAAATACACCCCAAAAATACTTATATTTCTCTCAAAAATGAGTACTCCATAGTGATAGAGGTACAATATATCATATATATGCCTATACTTTACTTTGGAATGGCTAAAATAGCATAATACAGATCCTTTAATGTACAGAAAATCAAAATCTATATGCGACACAAAAAATGGACAGTGTTTTAGAGCTCCCCCTAAAGGTCTCAAAGTAGGCTTTCAGGGGAGCCCAGGTCCTTTTCGAACACTGAATGTATAATGTTTCCTTGTTGTTTAATCCTTACTTAACTGACACAATCAGGTGTGTTTAAAGGCACACTGTGTAACATTTTGGATTCTCCAATATAACACATGCTCCTAATGACTAGCTCGACACACACAATTATATTTTTGCAGCGGGTCATCAAAGAATCGATAGGTATTTCATATTTAGCTGAATTTAGTCAACGTCTCCATGACGACCTGGAGACGTCCCGCCCCCGCTAAACTTACAAAGGTCACATATGTTTGTTGTGTATTAGTCAACGCTTAAAGTACATATCTAAAAAAAATTGCTTTTATTTTATTCTGGCTGTGGTCTTAAAGGCACTATACCAGACTTTTTTCTAGCAGTGGAACACAATTATTTTTGTCCTCCTTTACTGTAGTATATCCAGTAATTTGTGGGGAAAACACTGTCCATCATTGTTTGTCATTTTAAAAGAAAGTCAGGTGTAGGGCCTTTAAAGTAGAAATATACAGTCCCCAACAAAAGTTATTTTTTTCTTTTATTGAAATTGTTGGCGTATTCTTTATATGGACAGAAGACGGAGGCTCGTTCTATTAAAATCAAAATCATTGTTTTATTCCCTGAATTACAAACTAAACACAAGTTATGCGGAGCTCTACATCTTGGTTGTCCAGCGAGGAGGGAGAGAGAGACCGCACCTTTTGTGCGCGAATAATTTATAAGAACAGGAAGTAGGTGTCCCCTTGTCGAACCAATCAGTGCTCTTGGAATGTCAAGACAACAATGTAGTAATAAAATGTCTTCCCAATTCAAATGAACCTTAAAGTACAGATTACATCAACACAGTTTTATATATAATCACTAAAGCCTAGTATGATAAAAATATGTATAGAAATATTTCCACAAAAGACACATAGAATTATGTATAACAAAAAAGTCAAAGAGATTCTTTAAACCCGCCGCCTTTTGATTTGCTGCTTTGCACTTTTCACATTTTCTCAATGAGCTTCACGATTGAAATAAATGGTTTTCATTTCACAGACGTTAAAGCATTTCAGGGACGACCTTATGAAGCTCAATGAGACATTTCAAAGAATAAAGCGAATTTAAAATATAAACATATTATGTTAAATGATTAGTTATTTCACCCTTTTTGGTTTCCTACATAATCCCACGTGTTCATTCATAGTTAAATGTCTTCAATGAGAATCACACAATGTTGAAAATAAAAGCTGCTACTTTAAAGGTGTTTACAAACTTTTGACTGGTACTGTATTGTTTTCATGCACCATATAGACAATGTGAACAAAACTTAAATTTAAATTGGGATTTTTCTTTCTAAAGCGCCTTGTCACTGCAACATTTTTATCTGTTTTAGACTATGGAGATCTGTTGTACGTGAATGCCTCTGCTCAATGTCTCCATAATGAGAGATTTGTGATTATGCCCGAACGGCCTGCCCGGCGCAAGGGCCTATTGCAGGGTTTCAGGTGACATCACAGCGTTCTAAAGGCCTATAATATTATATAGAGGTACAATTATTTTGTTTTGAGGACTTTTGGTCTTGCACAGTAGGAGTGTGACAATATATCGATTTTCCGATATATCGCGATATTTTGCGGAACGATACGATACTTTTTATTCCAATATCGATACTTTTGACGTCATGCATATTAATGAGCAACGTCATGCATATTAATGAGGCAGCAGTGCTCCACTGTTTTCACAGTCAATAGAGGCAAATAATGATCAAGAATTCAGTCAGGACAGCAGGGGGCAGCACTACAGTTTTAAGCACTTGGACCAAACACTGTCACACAAATACATTACTTTTAATGATAGTTTTATATTTATAAATAAGATGAATTTGGGGTTGATTTATTTAATTTTTTAAACAGGACTGTGGTTTCTTGTTTATTTAAATGTAAATGAAGTCACTGACAGATCTATGACCCATTTTCAGTGAGTAAGTCGGGGATCATTTATAAAAGTGGTACAAAGCACATGAAAAGAAATGTAAATGATGAATAATATGTAGTATGTTAAAATAAAGGTAAAAAGTAGCATGTTTTTTTAATCGTGATGTATCGTAGGTTATTTTTGTGCAATATATCGATTATCGCTGTATCGGCGTATCGTGAGATAATCGTTATCATGAGGCATGTATCGCGTATCGAATCGAATCGTGAGCGCCAGCAGACAAATCCAGAGGTTGTGATGGCGACTATTACCCATAATACATACAAATCAGTCGCTCCCTGTGTTGAGATGCCGCACCAATCAGGAGTGGGGAGCAGCAGCCAACCAGCCCAGAGCGGGAAACCAGTCCTCCAATCCCAGGCCAGGGCCCGCACAGCCTGGTTTACATGGAGGGAAAAGAGGAAATGAGCTGGAGGCCTCGGGCCGTAACACTTGGTATCATCATCCAAATGTGTCATGAGTTGGTGTACATCGTCCCTGTTGAAATAATCGAAACTAAATCTGAAACTCTTTTTTTCCAGTCTCCGATCGTCTCTTAGGAGCCGACGTCGGACTGGCTGGTGCTGGCGTCTCCGCCGTTTGGCCGGGCCCCGGCTTCCAGCTGCGCCGCGTTTCCTTCTGTGTTGATGTAAGTCACCACCGTGTTGATGAGGTTATAGCGAAAACTCTTAGTCAGAAAGTTGTAAAGGATCGGATTAGCGACGCAGTGGAAGAGCGACAACACTAACACGATCTGGTATGAAAACTGGAGGAAGTGTATGGCATTGCAGCTATGAATAAAGTATATAAGGTAATCTATAGTGTATACCACAGAGACCAGGTGGTAAGGGAGCCAGCACAGGACAAAAACCAAGGAGTAGACGTGCACCAGCCAAACGTCCCGTGGGTCTTGGACGTCCGGGGCGGCGCGCACTGCTCTGGCGATCAGTACATTACAGGTGATGATGACGGCGGAGGGGAACAGGAACTGCAAAATTAAATTAAGGAAAACAATAGTGGCGAGCCACTCAACGATGTTTTGCTCTGGCCACATGTAGCATCCCGGTTCGTCCGACTCACTCAGATTAAAGTGCACGTTTTCCAAGAGCGTGAGGAACAGGGACAGCAGCCAGACTCCCGCGCAGAGCCACCAGCGACGCCGTCCGACCGTGGGGAAGAGCGCGGGGAAGCCGGGCTTGGTCAGCGACAGGTAGCGCTCGAGGGTCATCAGCGCCAGGAAGAACGAGCTGCTGTAGAAGTTCACCGTGTAGATGAGGTTGGTCACTCTGCAGAGGAAACTCCCCCACAGCCAAACGTTTTTTATCGTCATTTCCATCATGAAGAAAGGCAAAACAATGATCACCATCGTGTCGGAGAGGCAGACATTCAGGATGCAGAAGAGCACGCCGTTCGCAGAGTGACGCCGGCGCCAGTTCACCCACAGCACGAGGAGGTTCTCCAGGAGGCCCGCCATGAAGATGAGCAGGTAGAGGAAGAAGAGCACGACACGACGGACGTTTGCGTCCAGGTCGATGGTGCATTCGTGCACGTACCAAGGAGTGTCATTGTAGAAGGAGTGGTTGTGCTCCTCTGCGCTCATGGTCTGCAGAAGAAATGGAAACACAAAATGGTATCAATGTTTGTCTCGTCCAGTGAAGTAGCTTTAAAGTAGGGATGGCCGATATATCGGCGCCACTGATATTATCGGCCGATATTTGTAATTTTTGCACATAACGGTATCAGTCCGATATGGGAAAATATCGGCCGATTTTTTTCTTCTTCTTTCAATTATTTACTGCGCCGTAATGTCGTAGTGCTCTTGAATGCAGCAGCAGTATAGACGGGCTGCACTGACATGACTGGGGCAAAAGTTTATTCAAATTATCTGAAATAAACAGTGGCTCCTAAAAATAAAGAAACTCCAGCATAAATTCACACGTCACGTTTAAACAAAGTGGAGCCGACACTTGGACACCACAGAGATACAGAGACACAAGTTGCTGCTGTTACAAACTGGACTAAAACTGCCTCCATGGACATTATTATTATTTTGAGTCAGGATTAAAATGAATCTTTTTCTGATGGATTGTCGCTACATCTGAGTGGTGAGTGTTGCAAAACTTTCTCCGTCCTGACGCCAGATTAATAACTTTGTTTGTTAGCGTAGCATAGCTTCTAACAGGCTAAAGGGGGTCAGCCCGATGTTCCCCAGGTCCTATGTTCCCCCGACAATAGAAGTGGGGAACATCGGACCCGGGGAACATAGGTACGCACCCGCTAAAGGCTACAACACGTAAACATTGACTTTCTGTCATCATGTAGCTTTACTACAGTGATGATAATGGCTGTATTCATGTTTACTGTGCCCACTTTTGTCATGTTAATGACCCGTGAAAACGAGGCGTTATGTCGCATTTTCACACATATTTAATTAGACGCATTTGCGATCGTTTGCATTTTTCATTGAAAATAATGCAGTTCAAAGCTCATGCTAATCTTGTAAATCTACTGTTTGCCTTTTGCCTGCTCTAAACCAACTCTAAATCTTCACATTCTGGCCTCATAGGTTCAGTATACGATGCTGTTAAAGTGACATGATGCCATTTTTTGCAATTCCAAAGCTTCATACAGAGCTGTCCTCAGAGAAGTTTATCAGATTTGTTTAAAGTTAAAACATGTAACTTAAACAACATGGTAGGCGACATGTTTAGTAGCCTAGCATATTCCCAGTGTCACTGTTTCCCATTAATAGAGGAGACGGGTGAAAGTATAATAATAAGTAGGTCTGAGTAAAATTTGCAGGCGGAGTGAAGTGTGTTGCCCAAGGACACAATGGCAGCAGAGGAGATGGGCTCTATGCACATGAAAACTCTTCCTCTCCCGTGATTTCCCCATTAGGGGTCAGCGGTGTCAAATCAATAAATAGTGGTAGAAAACATGGTGGACAATCACTAGTTACGTGTTAAAACATGATGTTAGGAAACGTGTTCATTTAGGAGGATTTATTTATTTATTTTATAGTAAGCTAGTATCAAAAAACAGCAGTAGTACAAAAGTATGTATACTAAAGACAGGCCGACAATACTAATCCTTAACAAGGACATAACGGGACCTAATCAATCCCTCACATGAAGTTTGAATAAACAAATATGTAAATCATAGTTCCTTTGTAAACTCTAAGGAAAAATTATTCTCAGTTAAAAATATCTCAAGTCAATCAGAGTGCGTGTGAAAGTCACAGCTCCATGTGCTCTAATGTGTGAACCTCTGAAGATGCCCTCGCTGAGGATTAAATGGAAATGGGCAGAGGAAGAGAGAAGGGACTGGTTTTGAAAAGACATATCAGCTGTTTCCATAAGGACTACTCTCATCCCTAAAATGAATTGTTCTCATAAAGTGCAAGTTTCTTCCCTCTGCCATCACAGCTCAATAATGACTCCCTGGACTGAGGTGGACTGCAGTATTTAATCAGGTTGTTTTGTATAGCCCAATATCACAACAGTAGTTGCTGCACAAACATTAAAACAATAAAACAAATAAAACAAATGTAGTGTCCAGGCAAACATACTGTCCAAACAAACAGTAAACTATTGTCAGAATAAACAGTCAGCAGCTGATGGTAGTATTTACTGTATATCTCTCACACAATCTCTTTAAAGTGCTTTATCTTTTTAAAAATTGTTATTCTGTTCTTTTATCTCTTCATTGTTGACTGCAGGGAACTTGTTGCATATTTGCAAATGAGAATAAACCCTTCAAAAACTTTAAACTGTAGCATCTGGAGGAAACCCACCAGACACGAAGAGAACCTGCAAACTCTGCATACACCTGGAAATCGAACCCAGATTCTTCTTTGAGGCAAATCCTGAAGCATTAAGTCTATTAATAATAAGTTAATAAAAATACTGACCGTGTGTCCGCGATGGTTGTTGGAGGATTACAGTTCTCTGAGGACACAGATTGCACTTTTATCCAAACACCTCCCTCCCATTACTTATCAACGACAGGACATCCTCACAGAGAGGGGGGAGAGAGTACAGTGTGGGGAGTACATGAAGAATGCAATGCAAAGCAAAAAGTAAAGTTTTTATCATTTTCTAAAAAGGATCTTCGGTCACTGGCAGATTGTCAATTGAATTAGAAAATATCAGGAAAAGTCATAAATATGTGACCAGGTATGAAGATATCTATAACAGTTTTTGGAAAAGTACTTATGACCTTGAGTTTGTTAAATGTGCCTTGTTAAGGACTACAGATGGATATTGGCATAGCGCTAAATCATCTATTTGATGCATCTCCACATTGTCCTTCAAATAAATAAACTAAACTACACTAAAGGAAACTTTAGAGAAGAAAAATTAAATGACCCATCTCCAGATGTGAAGCCAGGCTAATAGTCAGAAACACCTGGCCGGAGGATGGAGAGAACATGCAAACTCCACACAGAAAGGCCCCATTCAGGTGGGAATCAAACCCAGGATCTTCTAGCTGAAAAGCATGAGCGCTAACCGCTGCGCTACCGTGCCACCCAACCGGTATAATGCACGGCTCCTCTTTAATCCTTAACTGACACAATCAGGTATGTTTAAAGCAGTAAGTAACTTGTTTACCTTTAATAAATCCTTTTCGTAGTCCCTCTGGGGGTAATGTAACATGGTAGGACTGGGGCTGATTCCGAAACCCTTAAATCGTAGCCTCTAAGTACTAACACTAGCAACTAATCCTTAACCTTTCATGGGGTCAACTGTTAGATCTCTATGCAGTTAGTGAACTAGAGCTTCAGCAGCATTTGCCCAATTCCACCGTCCTTACCCAGAGGAAGGGGAAGTGACATCACCAACAGCTGTTCTTCTTCTTCTTAAAGGATATTGGCAGGCAAACAAAAGCGCATGCCGCCACCTACTGTATAGCACATGCAACAACATAGTGTCCAAATAAAGACATTTAAGGAGGAAAATCCAAATGATCCATCACATTTCCCTTTAGCCTTATTTTATCTCAACAGCTGTTTCATAAAGCTACAGTATGCAAATTAGCCATGTGACTTTAGTTTCTACTAAATGAAGCAAAAGCACAAACTGCTTCATTTAAGTCATTTACTGAGGCTGCTCTTTAAAACACTGACATGTGACTGTGCTGTGATGACTCTAACATGTATTTCGTCACTTTTATAAAGTTTGGCTTGTGCAGAATCTTTTATAGATTTGTTTTAATTGATTGTGCACCTGTCAATCAACAGTGGTTGCGCATGAAGAATCACTCGAGGGGCGGGCATGCGGCGCGGTGGCTTATGGGATGGCACATAGCTCCTAATCGCCAGTGAGTTAGCATCAGAGGTCCCTATGCTAAAGTGGCTATGATAGTTAGCATTGAGGCTCCTTTCCCTAACTCCTTCCTAACTGACAGCCCAATTCGGACGCTTCTTATCATGGCGGACGCTGACGCACATCCGGTTTGGCGTTAGACCTCTTACCAATTTAATGGTTTCGGAATCAGCCTGGGTCCTCCTGCACTGCCTCTTTAATTCTATTAATTTTTTTCCTTTATTTGCTGTGGCCTTAAAGTACACAAATATATAGTACCCATGAAAAGTTTGGAAACACTTTTTTTTTCTTTTATTGCAAAACTATATTATTTATTTATTTACTGACCTTTATTTAACCAGGAAAGTCCCACTGACATTAAGAATCTCTTTTTCAGGGGAGACCTGGCACCAGAGGAGAATCTATTATACATGTGTGTTGTAGAATTACATTGTCGTTCAGTGATTTATGAATGAACACATATGGAATTATGTGTTTTACATGCATCACTACTCAAATGCCCGCAGTAGGAAAAATTGGAAGAAAATTGACATACATTTTTTTTATTTGTCAGAAGAAGGAAAACTTAAAACATGTGACTTTTTGGGCTGTTCAGGCTCTACAGGGTTAAAAAGGTGTTTCGTTCGTTGCTTTATAATAACTGACTTATTCCCAGCAGTGTTAATTTCGTCGACTAAAATATTTAGTCTTAATTTTAGTCAAAGTGATATTTTTGACGAATAAAAATGGACTAAAACTAAATTAAACGTTTTTCATGAGACTAAAACTATGACTAAAATGTCCAGATATTTTAAAATAAGACTAAATAAAAATGAAAAGGAGAGACTAAAATCATCCAAACTTCTATTGACAGCCTGAAAGAGCCTCAGATCATGTGAATCCTCTGCCAAAGGAGCAGCTCTGAGCTTTGTTCATGTGGGAGCAGCTCCATGAAGCAGAGGACCTGATTAAATATGATTATAATGAATATTATTAATGCAAAGTCGACTAAATTTGTTTTAAATTTACTCAACTAAATTGACTTGCAATTTTAGTCGACTTAAAGGGATACTTCGGGATTTTTGACATAGGGCCTCATTTCCTAGTTATCCAGAGTGTTGTTGATGTCTGGAGATATTTTTTTCTTAAATTCATGCAGTTCTTATATTTGAAGAGTCTAGTTGCGCTAGCCTAGAGCAAGGCTAAAGCATTTCTATGGTAAACGCTAGCCTGCATTAAAAAACAGTCTGACCCACTCCACAGTGCACCTGAGGTAAATCACTTATAACACCAGACTAACCATATAAATGTCCGTGTTAATAGAATATTTTTTTTAAATATAACTGACCTTGTATCACATGAATTACCGCATTTTGAGGGACTATTTTCTCGCAGATCACTCCGCCGCTGCGTTAGCTTACAGCCACGAAGCTGATGCCGCTCAAATATAAGTTATTTTAAATGCAAAATGGTTAAAATTAACCTATCGACACAGACATTTATATGGTTAGTCTGGTGTTATAAGTGATTTACCTCAGGTGCACTGTGGAGTGGGTCAGACTGTTTTTTAATGCAGGCTAACTGATACCATAGAAATGCTTTAGCCTTGCCCTAGCCTAGCGCAACTAGACTCTTCAAATATAAGAACTGCATGAATTTAAGAAAAAAATATCTCCAGACATCAACAACACTCTGGATAACTAGGAAATGAGGCTCAATGTCAAAAATCCCGAAGTATCCCTTTAAACTAGACTAAAATTGAAGATATTTTTTTGACTAAATCTCGACTAAAATTGAATTACATTTTCGTCAAAAGACTAAAACTAAATTAAAATATGTTGTCAAAATGAACACTGATTCCCAGCGCATTCACGAGTCGACGTCAGACTGGCCGGTGCTGATCTCGCGCTGCGTCTCCGCCTCGGCCGGCGCTCCCGTCAGCTGCGCCGCGTTTCCTTCTCTGTCGATGTAACGCGCCACTGTATCCGTGAGGTCACTGCGAAAACTTTTACCCAGAAAGTTGTAGAGGATCGGGTTGGCGACGCAGTGGAAGAGCGTCAGAACTTCCACAATGGTGAACGTAAAATACAGCACTTCCACGCCGTTGCAGCTGAAGAGGAACTGGTTTACGAGGTCGTCTATGATGATCAGAAACATGACCAGGTGGAAAGGGAACCAGCACAGGACAAAAACCAAGGAGTAGACGTGGACAAGCCAAACGTCCCGCGGGTCTTGGGCGTCCGGGGCGGCGCGCACTGCTCTGCCGATCAGTACGTTACAGGTGATGATGACGGCGGAGGGGAACAGGAACTGGAAAATGAGCTTAAGGAACGCGACGCTGGCGTACCACTCGGAGTAGTTTTGCTCCGGCAACATGTAGCATCCCGGCTCGTCCCACTCCAGCAGATCCACGTGAGCGTTCTCCAAGAGCGCGAGGAACAGGGACAGCAGCCAGACTCCCGCGCAGAGCCACCAGCGGCGCCGCCCGACCGCGGGGAAGAGCGCGGGGAAGGCGGGCTTGGTCAGCGACAGGTAGCGCTCGAGGGTCATCAGCGCCAGGAAGAACGAGCTGCTGTAGAAGTTCACCACGTAGATGAGGTTGGTCACTCTGCAGAGGAACCTCCCCCAGAGCCACACCTTATCCATCGTCACCTCCATCATGTAAAAGGGCAGAGTGACCACCATCATCGTGTCGGAGAGGCTGACGTTCAGGACGCAGAAGAGCACGCCGTTCGCAGAGTGACGCCGGCGCCAGTTCACCCACAGCACGAGGAGGTTCTCCAGGAGGCCCGCCACGAAGATGAGCAGGTAGAGGAGGAAGAGCGCCACGCGGCGGTTGTTCGTGTCCAGCTCGATGGTGCATTTGTAGATGAACCAGAGAGTGTCGTTGTTGAAGCCCAGTGAGTGGTTGTGCTCCTGTGCGCTCATGGTCTGCAAAAACAATAAAACTAAATATGTCAATTAGGGCTGAAAGATATATCGTTATCGTATCGATATCAAGATATAAACATTCAACATATTAAAGTCGAAAAAGCAAGACATAAACGATATAGATTCTTATCAATAAAACTGCACTCTTTAGTGTTATGATGTTTTTATTTTTCTGGAAAATGCTGTTTTCACTGAACCCATAGTTACATCCAGGAAGAATAGTGACAGTTTGGCTGCGCTAATGGGGATCCTTTCAATAAACGTAAACATAATATCGTATCGTATAGAGATATGGAGGTATCTGGCACCGATGCATTACCAATAAGCACCTCGCACCTCCCCCAACCCGTTTATTATAATAGATCCACCCCCCTCACCCCCTCCCACACACACACACACCCCTCACCCCACATGACCCCCCCCCCCACCCACCATGTAAGCACAAACACATGGATAAGAGATCGCAAAATGTCCGAAGCAACAGACGCAGCGACTGTTAGCGGCTAAACTATTAGCATTATGACAGAAGTTTACAAAAAGATGGTGAACTGACAAACATCTGAGTGACCTGCTCTGATGCAGCTGAAATCTTCATGAAATGTAAGATTTTTTCTTCCTCACAAAGCAAAGCAGCACCAGAGAAGAGGCTGAGGCGTTCAAGGGTTGCGGGAAAAAAGTACGGCGCTGTAAACTTAGTTCTAAATGGAATTATTATGTTTTAATTGCCCAAAAAAAGTGACAGACATGAAAGTTGCAGTTTAGCAAATAACTGTAAATCTCAAAATATTCACTTTGTACAGATCTTATTTATGCGGATCAATGTGTGTTTCACACAAGATTAATGAGATTTCCTAAGCTCTTTGAATGCGAGCAGAGCAGCGTGTGGTCTAAACAGTGTGGAGGGGAGTGAGGGGCGTGGGCGACGGGGGAAAGCCAGGTGAGGGGAGGGGGTGGAGCAGAGTTCACTACTCCACCTACTGATGAAAACAATTCAAAAAGACATCGCTTAAGGCAGCTTTAATGTCAATACGTTTCTCTAGACGATCAAATAGACGATTACATTCTATCTGAAAATTATAATTGTTTGAAACAACCAAATTTACAACTGGTCTGGCCTTTGTGGAAACCTTTGAACATATCTGCTTTAAGGTGTAAAAATATTAATGATGATGGTGCACCCTGGCAGACACACATCCACCCCAAAGTCATTGAATGATGCCCGAATTTTAAAGGGGACACATCTGGCAACTTTTTATGCGGGGAAAAAAAGTTGATATTAGTGTGTATTTGGCCTTGTAGTGGTCAGCATGGCGCCTTTACTTTCCATCACAGTGGTCTCTATGATGCTCCAGGATCAATTGTTTGGAAGGTTTTCACTGCTGACGGAGCCTCTCACCAGAAAACCTACAAAACAACTGGCCGGGAACATTGTATAGAGCATCGTGATCAAAAGTAAAGGCGCCATGCTGACCAGTTATACAGCCGCTCTGTCACTACAAGGTCAAATACACACTAATATCAACTTTTTTTCTGCATAAAAAGTTGCACAATGCACCTTTAATCTATCTCGCTCTAAAGATCAGGTCATGAAAAAGACTCTTCATTCACAGTTTGATCTGTTTTCGTCGGCCGTTTCCTTCCCATCAGCAGAAACTGGTTTAACTGTAACTACAGAGAATGCTGCGGGAGTAAAACATTTGCTGCTGATCAGCAGTTTCGCTGGGGATAATTTCTCTCCTTCATTTTGACGGACAGAGTCATAAAAAATCTGTCATGAATGAATCTCTCATTATAATCTAAGTTATCAACTCAAATGACAGTCAGTGTAATTTTCAAGCCTTTAACTTTTAGATGATAATATGAATGTGATTGGGGGAAAAAAACTCCCAGTGATAAAAGTAGTTAATTCAAAAATAAATATAATAAGCAACTCAAAATCTACTGTTGCAAATTATTATGTAACTCATAGTTTCAATAGATTTTATCTAAGGTTGTAATTAACTGAAAATGGTCATTTGTTAAATGTGTAGCATTAGGAGGTCATATTTACTGAAATCAAAAGCTATTTCAATCAAAGACCTCTTCACAGGTCAAGTTATGTTTTAACATAAGACCCTTCTTTGAGCAGCTTCAAAATTCTTGCATCCATTAAACTTGTGAGTTTTTGGAGAGTTTCTGCCTGGATTTCTTTGCAGGACGTCAGAATCGCCTCCCAGAGCTGCTGTTTGGATATGAACTGCCTCCCACCCTCATAGATGTTTTGCTTGAGGCTCCAAAGGTTCTCAATAGGGTTGAGGTCAGGGGAGGAGGGGTCCACATCATGAGTTTCTCTCCTTTAATGCCCATAGCAGCCAATGATGCAGAGATATTCTTTACAGTATGACATGGTGGAGGAGCTTAAAGGGGCCGACCAGCTCTCTCCCCATGATTCTGGCCCAAAACATGACTCCGCCCCCTCTCTAAAAGTAATGTTTTTCGGTAATTATAATGGAAAACCAGACCCAGTAATTATAGACGGTGTAGTTTTAGATACAGTCTCAGAAATTAAATTCTTAGGAGTCACCATTGACAGTAAATTAAGCTGGAAACCACACATAAGACACATACAAGGTAAAGTCTCCAAAAGTATCTCAATCATTAATAAAGCAAAGTTTTTCTTAAATTACAATGCATTATTTTTGTTATATAGTTCATTAGTTTTGCCATATCTAAATTACTGTGTAGAAGTTTGGGGCAATAACTATAAAAGCTCATTACACCCCCTTGTTATACTCCAAAAACGTGCGGTAAGAATTATACACAAAGTAGGATATTATGATCACACTAATATATTATTTCTGCAGTCTAAACTGTTAAAAATGCATGATTTAGTTGATTTATCTACTGCCCAACTGCTGTTTAAAGCCAACAAAAATGCGCTACCTGCAAGGATACAAATGCTTTTTGCACGCACAGAAGGGAGATATAACCTGAGGGGGTGTGACAACTTTAAGGTTCAAGCAGTGTCTTCCACTAGGAAAAGTATGTGTGTGTCTGTATGTGGAGTTAAACTCTGGAACAAATTGGGGGCAGAATTTAAACAATGTCCTAATATTCATCATTTCAAATCAAGATATAAAAAAATGGTATGGTCAAAGTACCAGAAGGAGGAAATGGGTACTTGATTGCTAATGGGTGTCACAAAGTGCTGTATACTTTAAAGGTCAGATCTAACTAATAATGAAGTATATTGTGGTTGTTACTAATATACTATTGCAGTTGTTATTGCCATTGTTATTGTTGTTGCTGTTGTGTTGTTATCATCACTATTTTAACTTTAAACTTTAAATGTAACAGTCTAGGATTATTACCTAATAATCTGTAGATTATTCTTAGAATCAAACTTAATCGATTCAGACAGCAGTACGGCTATTGATGCTGATGGTAATATAAAGGAATTAAATTCTTAGAAGTAAAACATGCACATATCTATGTACTCCGCATTCAACATAACCCGTAGTACAGGGCAGACAGGTGGGGGTCGGCAGCTCGAGGAAACCCTCTTCTGGCAGCAGACTCCTAAACATTTGTCTCTTTTAATGCATAGTATAGGACACTCAACAAAGGATGGTCCGGTTACTCGGGGGCTGCTCCCCTCTGGCAGCTGGTCCAGTCACAGAGAAAAAACAAACAAAAAAAACAAAAAAAACAAAAAAAACGAATCCCTTGTAACACACATCATTAAGATCATTCTTGTTATTATGAGCATCAATCGGTCTGCGATTAATGTACCTTTCATGAATAAATGTGGAGTATGTTATGTATCAAACATTTTGATACAGAGTAATGTTATATGGGTTGTAATGGTGATGATGAATAACGATAATGCCAACACGGTAATGAATTCGGTATGGGAAACAGAAATAATACAATGGTTGTAGAGTGTGAGATACTGTGAGTGTTGACCTGGTATAATGCAGTATGGCATCTGTTGAAATGTAACCAACTCGGTTGATAGTTGTCTTGTAAGATGGTAAGAAATATGCAGTGTTGTTAGTTATTGTTATTTAAGTTTATGAACAGGGGTGGGAGTCAATAAGCTTGTCTTCTTCCCACTCCTTTTCGAGTTAGAATGTATATTATTATTTTTTCTTTTTTTGTTTTTTCTTTTATTGTGTATATATATTTTTCTGTTTTTTCTTGGATTTTGTGCCTTAGCTCGAAATAAAAACTCAAACTCAAACTCTGCTGATGTCACAGGCTTGTTGGGACATGGTGGCCATTCACCAACCACCCACTACTCCATCCATCTGACCATCCAGGGTTACACTGCCCTCAACAGTGAATAAGACTGTTTGAAGATTAGTCTTCATGTAGGGGAGACCGGGTATGGTTGTAACATGGGGAGAGTTGTAACACCACCAATTCCAACATTCAGGGATAAGATAGGAGTCAAATGAACATATCAGTGTTTACCCACTTCCTCCCTGATCCCACATGGAGATTCTCAAGGTTGTAAACATGTGCATGCAGATTCTATAGAGAAAAAAATGATTTTGAGGTAAGAAAGTAAACTTTTTGACCAAGACTATATTTTGTTTAGTGCTTATACTATTGCATATAAAACCATATGACTTACATTAGATTAAATTGTAGTTTCTCAGGCAAAATGTGATGCACATTTCCCCTGCTAATTTCAAACCATTCTGCTGATACAGCTCGCTGAACAATGGCTGACAGGGATGGGGATGGTTGTAACACAATCATCCCCTATATACAGTTAATAACACTTACTTGCTCAAACATTCAGTGAGTTACAGGTGCTGAAGCAAAAAGTGTTACAACCATACCCGGTCTCCCCTATTTCTGAGCCACTGCAGCCGTTTCTGCTCGTCAGCTTCAATGAACAGTTTATGGGAGGCCGTATAGAAGGTTTATGCACAACTGCAGCCTCTGGAAGGTCCTACAACCTTGATGTTCGGGAGACTCCAGAGGCACCAGCAGTTTCAAATACCTGTTTGCTGCTTTGTAGCAGCTGTTCTCTTAATCTGATGTATTGGTCTGGCAGAAACCGTCCTCATTATGTCTTTATCTGCACAAACCCGTGTGTGCTCTGAATCAGCCACACATCTCTTAACAGTACGATGATTATGCTTCATCTTTTGTGAAATATCGAAGGTTTTCATACCTAGACCAAGGCATTCAACTATTTCACGCTTTTCATCAGCAGAGAGATCCTTTTTCTCTCCCTTATTGCTTGTAAATGATGGTCTGCTTAATAATGTGGAACGTCCTTTTTCAGTAGTTTCTCCCTTAACTGGGCTTAACCTGACAACTAATCATCCCAGGCGTCTGAGATTGATGTCAGTGATTCAAAGAGCCCTGAGACACTTCTTCTTTTTTTTTACCTTTATGGCACTGAAATACAATTTGCATCAGTTGGAACGCGGTGTAGTTGTGGTTAAAACTCATTCCTAACTTTCCGAACACAAGGGGACGGGTTTATAGGCACATTTCACAACTCAAGAAAACTCGCCTGCAAGTTCATAAAATTGATACAAAAGCTTCATAATTAGATGTCGTGTCTCTCCCGCAAATGTCTGAGTAATATACTAAAGAAGGACAAAACAACGCCCTCGGGCACACACCTCCAGGTCTAGGGACAGGAACGCGCAGCTGATAAGCCTATTGTGCAGCCGGACGCAGAGAGAACATGCCAACTCGACACTTCTCCCAGTGAGGGAGGGTTCGAGCCACACACGCCACTGTTTAATAGCCTTCTTAAGACTGATTCTAAGAAGGAATTGCTCTCTTACCGTCTCTCAGTGATGGTTTACGTGAAGAAGAAAAAAAAATTCGTTTCCCAGAAGACACACGGAATGACGGCAAAAGAAGAGCCCCCTGTTCAGCCTTGCGCCTCTATCTAAACAAAAACCCCATCACTCAACAGGACGACAGGACATCCTCACTTAGAGAGAGGGAGGGAGATGACAAAAGTGCTATACCTCGAGAGCCCCCCCCCCCCCCCCCTCCTTTCTCCGTGAGGATGTCCTGTCGTTTGCCTGGAACGAGCGATGGGAGGGTTGTTGCGATAGAACTGCCAAGCTGAAGGAGACTCTTCTTAAATCAGCTGCGGCCATCGCTCTGGAGAACTTTATCTTTGCCAAAAAACCTTCACTGACACTCGGTAAGAGATGTTTTCTTTCTTAACCAATAAGTCGCCTGTTAACGGTGCCCGTCTAATGATTTGGTGACCGTTTGGGGGGGGGAGTAGCTTTGGAGACTTTCGGACTAAACCAGGTCCAATTGTATGCACCGAGCCAGGACTATATGTTCCAATTCAAGGTTAATACGGGGTGTCCATTTATGGTTTTAACCTCTTACCACCCGCCTTAACCGAGTGCATTTTCTCCAGTTCGGCATTGCCCAAATCTGAACGTTTCTTGGAGAGCATATAGGCCAGCGTAATTTGAAAGCTAAGGCCTACGAAACTGATCTAAATGGATCTTTTTCCTTGTGTTGTCCGTCACTTTCTTTCAAGTTCTCATTTGTCACTTTATTATTGCACTTTCATCACTTTTTTGTCACTCTTTGTTGCATTTGTGTGTGTGTGTGTGTGTGTGTGTGTGTGTGTGTGTGTGTGTGTGTGTGTGTGTGTGTGTGCGCGTGTGCGTGTGTTCTTGTAATTACGACAGACCAACAAAGTGAGGAGATTTTTGGAAATAGAGGACATTTTGGGTCGTCCTCACTTATTTGAAGGACTGTTTGAGGGTCAAGATGTGGTGTTAGGGTTAAGGTTAGGGTTCAAGGTTAGGGTCCGGGTAATACATTATGTCTATGACTGTGTAAGCTCTCAGTCATACAGGAGTTGTCCATCTTCAATGAAGGTACTAGAGTCATCTTCTGTACTCAGTGAGTACTCATTGAGTACAGAAGGGAACTGTCAGATCCCGAAACGAAATACTTCAAATTGGGTCCTTTTCAAACACGAACTTAAAGACTCTTTAATCAGAGGTCAGAAACGTGACCACTGACCGTCTGCTCTGCTGTGTTTGTGTTGTACTATATTATTATGATATGTGTTTTAACTATGTTTTAACTATGTATTGTTTAATTTTTATGTAAAGGTCCAACTAGGGACGGACATTGAGAATTAGCTTTGGCTAAAATGTTGTAGTATGTAACATGAGCTTATGTGACATACTTGTCCCTATTCAAATAAACTTACAAGTAAAAGTAAAAAAGAAGATGACTCAAGTACCTTCATTGATTATATCTATGAGTGTCCTCATTAAGTTAGAATTACAAACATGTGTGTGTGTGTTTGTATGTGTGTGTGTTTGTGTGTGTGTGTGTGTGGGGGTTACGCTTTCGTGTTGCATTTTCATCCTCGTTTTCTTCTTGTTTTTGAAGCTTTTTTTTTAATGTGCTCGGTTCAGGTGGGGGCCAAGAGGTTTTTGATACCATTTTAATTTCCAAGTACTATATTTTTAACGCCACAAACACCAAAACAGTGCGTGTTACATTCACAAGATTTGCAAACATGTTGCATGATCGAACTGAAAAAAATCCTAGTTTTATTCCCATTGTGTAACAATGGGAATAAAAACAATTTTGATTCTGAAACACTGTATTAAGGCGAGATGCTGCAGGTGAATAGGAAAACGTTTTAAATTTAGAGATATCAATTTGAAACTTTTGCTATGGATTAATGGCATAAATAATGTATGAGGAAAAATGTATCGGAGGTTTTTTGTCATTTTATGTTTTCATGTAAAAAGCAGGGCCTTTTATGCCTAAAGATGCAGGAAATTTCCCATATTTTCGGTGACAAAATCTTAATCAAGCCAGGTTTAAATTTATGGTTTTGTTTAGTTGATATTTTAGTCACAAAGACTTCTTCAGAGTGGATTTCTGATTTCTGGTTTAGTTTAAAATAAGCTGTGTCTATGGAAAAATCTGTAAAAATGTTGAAATTCAAAGCTCAAATAAATAAGGATTAGATGTTAAAAAAAATCCCTCTGATAAAAGACTTCAAAAATATTATTCAGTCCAATTGTGTGAAGTTTGAAATCTGTAGAAGCAACTTATGGAGATATTGTTGCACCAATGTGATAAAAATATTTTTTTAGAACAGAAATTACAATTTCCCAAATAAATCTATGTAGAAACATCAGTGCAATAATTAAATATGTTATTGTGAAGATGAGGTGTTTTATTTGTTTCCAGGTGAAAGTTTAAGAGACTAAATTGGCCCAAAACTTGAACAATTTTGACTGTAGAGTCTCCCCTTCAGCAGAGGAATTCAGAAGGAAATTAGATACAAGGGAAAACTGTTAGCAAAGAAATGTGAACAATTTTAGCCAAAACTGCAGTTCAGTATGATCTGGACTAGGAGTGTGACAATATATCGATTTTCCGATATATCGTGATATTTTGCGGGACGATACGATACGATACTTTTTATTCCGATATCGATGACGTCATGCATATTAATGAGCAACGTCATGCATATTAATGAGGCAGCAGTGCTCCACTGTTTTCACAGTCAATAGAGGCAAATAATGATCAAGAATTCAGTCAGGACAGCAGGGGGCAGCACTACAGTTTTAAGCACTTGGACCAAACACTGTCACACAAATACATTACTTTTAATTATAGTTTTTATAATTATAAAGAAGATTAATCTGGGGTTGATTTATTCCTTTTTAAACAGGACTGTGGTTTCTTGTTTATTTAAATGTAAATGAAGTCACTGACAGATCTATGACCCATTTTCAGTGAGTAAGTCAGGGATCATTTATAAAAGTGGCACAAAGCACATGAAAAGAAATGTAAATGATGAATAATATGTAGTATGTTAAAATAAAGATTAAAAGTAGCATGTTTTATTTTTTTAAAGAGGGGGTATTATGCTTTTTTCAATCACATAGCACCAGTCTATAGCATACTACAATGATGACGTAACCTTCTGTTGGTCTGTATATGCAGCAAATTAAAATAACTGCCTTGAATAAAATTGCTCTCTCAAAATGGCTGTACTGAACGTCTTGAAATAGGCCTCTGTCTCTGTCAGTGCTTTTTACAGCATAAGTTCATCTAAAGAACAAAAATCATGGTCCAGACTAGAGGTGGGAACCTCTGGGTACCTCACGATCCGATCCGATACGTGATACATGGCTCACGATAACGATTATCTCACGATACGCCGATACTGCGATAATCGATATATTGCACAAAAATAATCTACGATACATCACGATTTAAAGGGGGGTATTATGTAAAATCGACTTTTTCAAGCTTTATATCATGTTATCATGTCATTTCCTCATTAAACACATGCCTGGAGTGTTGCCTTGGCTCATTCACATATTTTTGAGTAATCAGTAAAAACTTAGACGGCAGCCATTTTAGGTGTAGCTATGCCTCAGTCCTCCTAGGAACGCCCCCACCTCCTGGAGACGCCTCTGGACCTTTCGTCACCAGCCAAGCCACCAACCACTGCTCCTCAGCTCAGCAGAGCCCCCTCCCCGCACAGTAGTGTTGTTTAGATGCCACAGCAGTGTGCTGAAGGGGGCGTGTCGGAAAGCTTCTTAAAGAGACAGAGGCCTATTTCAAGACGTTCAGTACAGCCATTTTGAGAGAGAAAATTTATTCAAGGCAGTTATTTTAATTTACTGCATATACAGACCAACAGAAGGTTACGTCATCATTGTAGTATGCTATAGACTGGTGCTATGTGATTGAAAAAAGCATAATACCCCCTCTTTAACAAATGTGAATAAAATGGCCTGTAACATGTATTTTCATGATTGAAACTTATACTGGTAAAATACAATTAAGTCATCTTATTGGCCTCCATATCAGCATTAGTATCAAAAGTTCCCTTGTTCCTGTTTCCCTTTGAAGGAAATATTCCCCACGATTCTCAAACTGTCATTTTTATTTCTCCATTTCTGCTGCAGACCATGGAGTCGCACAACCACACGCTGGACTTCTACAACGGCACCCCCTGGTTCGTCTACGAATGCACCATCGAGCTGGACACGGACAACCGTCGCGTGGCGCTCTTCCTCCTCTACCTGCTCATCTTCATGGCGGGCCTCCTGGAGAACCTCCTCGTGCTGTGGGTGAACTGGCGCCAGCGTCACTCTGCGAACGGCGTGCTCTTCTGCATCCTCAACGTCTGCCTCTCCGACACGATGATGGTGGTCACTCTGCCCTTTTACATGATGGAGGTGACGATGGATAAGGTGTGGCTGTGGGGGAGGTTCCTCTGCAGAGTGACCAACCTCATCTACGTGGTGAACTTCTACAGCAGCTCCTTCTTCCTGGCGCTGATGACCCTCGAGCGCTACCTGTCGTTGACCAAGCCCGCCTTCCCCGCGCTCTTCCCCGCGGTCGGGCGGCGCCGCTGGTGGCTCTGCGCGGGAGTCTGGCTGCTGTCCCTGTTCCTCGCGCTCTTGGAGAACGTCCACGTGGATCTTCTGGAGTGGGACGAACCGGGATGCTACATGTTGCCGGAGCAGTACTACACAGAGTGGTTCATTAGCGTTTCCTTTCTTTGCCTAATTTTCCAATTCCTGTTCCCCTCCGCCGTCATCATCACCTGTAACATACTGATCGCCAGAGCAGTGCGCGCCGCCCCGGACGTCCAAGACTCGCGGGACGTTCGGCTCGTGCACGTCTTCTCCTTGGTTTTTGTCCTGTGCTGGCTCCCGTACCACCTGATCATGTTTCTGATGATGATCGACGACATAAACCCGTTCCTCTTCAGCTGCAACGCCGTGGAAGTGCTGTATTTCGTCTTCAGTATCGTCGAAGTCTTGTCGCTCTTCCACTGCGTCGCCAACCCGGTCCTCTACAACTTCATGAGCAAGAGTTTTCGCCGTAACCTCATCAACACGGTGGTGACTTACGTTAGCAGAGCAGGGGACGCGCCGCAGCTGGGAGCGGCGGCCCGGCCCAACGGAGGAGGAGGAGGAGGTGGAGGCGCAGTGGAAGGACGGGGCGTCGAGGTCGCGAAGCAGCGCAGGGTCAGCAACGCCAGCACCAGCCAGTCGGACGTGGGCTTGTAAACGCACCGGGAAGAAGCAGGATCGGTGATTTGATGAACAAAAGTGAAGTGAGGACTGCCTTAAACTGCACAGAAATGTCCGTCTTTGTGACTCGAAAAGAGTTGCCTTCAGAATTTTTGCTGATCTCCTTTGTTTATTAGCAAAGAAGGCAAACTGTTGTAGTATCCGAACATTTTCCTACCTTTTCTAACGCGTTTCTAATTCCCCAGTAAGCAACAGAGGTGGTCAAAGTACTTCATTACTTGAGTAAAAGTACAGATAGGTCAAATATTACTCCAAAACAAGTATAAGTTCAGTCAAATTTTTACTCAAGTGAAATGATTGGGTGTAGAAAAGACTTAAAGAAAAAACCTCTGCTATTCTATTGGAATTATTTTCATCAGTAGGTGGCAGTAGTGAATCCGTCTCTGCACCTCTGAGGGGGTCTCATCGATCTTGTGAGCAACACACATTTATCAACAGAATAAATTAGAGGTCAACTATAGTCAGAGGCGTGGCTTGCCATAAGGCAAGGCAGGCAGCTGCCTGGGGCCCCCAACTGCAAAGGGCCCCCATGCACCAACCCGTTTTTCAGATACCTGCAGTAAACGCTTGATATACACAGTCTAATGATTTTGGTGATGCAGTTACATCATCTCTCCACCAATGCTCTGTGGCGCTGTTTATCCCCATCCTGCTGCATGCTTTAGTGAGTCATGGTTCCCTAATGTTAACTTTTAATGAGCAGTGGACAGACTTTTTTACTCATGGCTCCACCAGATTATATTTCTAACTCTCTTCATGATCTAAAGAACCTCAGCCTTCTGTTCTGAGGAAAACGTATGCAGAGAACTGCATTATGGGAGTTTTCAGGTGACCCGCTCCTGCTCAAATGACATCCTCTCTCCCAGTGCGTAGTACACCGATCGGCCACTAGAGGGCCCCCAACCGACATTCTTGCTTGGGGCCCCTTGGTACCCTTGCTACGCCACTGACTATAGTATAGTATAATATAGAGTTTTTCCATCTGAAAGCGCTAAGTCAAGGCTTTAAAACGAGTCCCCCACAACTTCCTGGGCCTCAGAGGAGCAAAACATTGGTTAGCTACAAGTTTGTAAAACACAGTTTCACCAACTAAACCTCCGTCAATATGGACATGCTGCATGTCCTTTTGAAGCACAGAACCTGGAGAATTTAATCGCTGTTAGTTTTAACCTACGCAATTGTATTTTTGCTCGCCGCGCAAAATGCCACGGCTAGCAACAGAATGCTAATGCTAACGGCAGCTAATCAAAGCTGGGACAGAAACTATGATTGAATCACCTAAAGTATTAAAATAAAAGGTTTTTACAGGATTATATACCAGACATTTAGAAATGTCTGGTATATATGCCGCTCATATCAGCATCAGCCTTATAAAAAACAGTTAGGCTACACGTTGTCATTTCGAAAAGGGCTGAACGATATGGACAAAATTTCATATCTCGATATTCATGCCAGATATATCGATACGATATAAGTATGGGATAGGTGAAAACCAAGCATTTTTCAGAAAAATAAAAACATAATGCAAAAGAGTGCAGTTTTATTCATGAAAATCTATTTTGTTTATATCTTTTTCGATATTAATATCTTAAATGTTCATATCTCCATATCGATATGATACTGATATATCTTTCAGTCCTAGTAGACGCCAGAAAAACCCATATCGGTCGACCTCTAGATTAAATAAGATATGTTGCAAAGTAAACATTTTGAGACGTATATTTATTTGCACATTTGCAACTTTCATATTAGTCTGTGTTTTTTGGCGTTTAGTACACAGCTTATAGTTCCATTTAGAACTAAATATACAGTGCAGAGGTATAATATCCCACTCCCTTTGAACGCCACTTCTCTGCACGTGTTTGTCTCGACAGGGTGGTACAGGGAGCTCGTCTCTGCTTCTGCGGGACAAAGTGAACTCGCTGTTTCCAAGGTGGTGCATAAAGCAATGCAATGTTTGAATGCAACAAAATGGAATAGCTGAGGGAGGCTTTAAAGGCGCATTATGTAAATTTGGATGCGAAAAAAAGGTTTAGTGACCCACCCATGTATAGCTGGTTAACATGGCGCCTTTAAGTTTCATCACATATTATGTTCCATCCAGAAAAAAACGCTGGGTCGTACATTTGCTTTGTTACCTCTGATTCTGAATTCAAGTCATTTTAGTCCTTTAGTGTTCTGCATCTGCACTTAGAATGAACCAGATTAAGATTTTAAACCGTATGTGGACTGAAATGTTTTGATAAAGCAGATTTACAAAGAGTTCTTTTCATCAAAATTGTCTCGTTTGTTTTGTTCGTCTGTCTGTTCAGTCCAAATATTAATTTACCATTCTGAAACTGCAACATGCTCACAGTGCAGGCGCAGGTTTGCTGAAGTATTTCTCACCAGTAAAAGCACTACAACCTGTACTCTGTTCTATTTAATGAGTGAAATGTTGCGCCGTGTTATGGTTAAGGTTTAGGTTAGTGAAACCCATCAATACACTTATGTTTGTTTATGTATAAGGCTTGTTTCGCTGGTCTTTTATCGTATCCGTTTTGAGGATGAAACCAGGAAATGTTTCTCGCTTTTGTTTCCTGGACGCTGGACTCTCACGGGAAGTCGTGAGGCACGAGTAAACAGAGGGACGTCCCGTGACCGATAAGACTCTTCTGCTGCATGTACAAAAGCTAATGTGACCGTCTCTGTGCCATGTTCTGTTGTTCGCAATAAAGTTTGACATCGTTTTGCAACATAAAATGCTGTCCCAGTAATTTTATACATAGACTGGAGCATTTAGAATATATATATATCTTACATTTTGTGGCGATTAAATATTAATTAGACTTTAAAGGGATACTTCGGGATTTTTGACATAGGGCCTCATTTCCTAGTTATCCAGAATGTTGTTGATGTCTGGAGATATTTTTTTCTTAAATTCATGCAGTTCTTATATTTGAAGAGTCTAGTGGCGCTAGGCTAGGGCAAGGCTAATGCATGTCTATGGTATCAGTTAGCCTGCATTAAAAACAGTCTGACCCACTCCACAGTGCACCTGAGGTAAATCACTTATAACACCAGACTAACCATATAAATGTCTGTGTCGATAGAATAATTTTAACCATTTTGCGTTTAAAATAACTTATATTTGAGCAGCATCAGCTTCGTGGCTGTAAGCTAACGCAGCGGCGGAGTGATCTGCGAGAAAATAGTCCCTCAAAATGCGGTAATTCATGTGATACAAGGTCAGTTATATTTCCAAAATTATTCTATTAACACAGACATTTATATGGTTAGTCTGGTGTTATAAGTGAGTTACCTCAGGTGCACTGTGGAGCGGGCCAGACTGTTTTTTAATGCAGGCTAGCGGTTACCATAGAAATGCTTTAGCCTTGCTCTAGCCTAGCGCCACTAGACTCTTCAAATATAAGAACTGCATGAATTTAAGAAAAAATATCTCCAGACATCAACAACACTCTGGATAACTAGGAAATGAGGCCCTATGTCAAAAATCCTGAAATATCCCTTTAAATCCAAATCCATTAGATTTTAAAAAGTTTGATTTTAGCCTAAATTTTCAAAACTGCTAAATCTTGAGAAAGCGCTTTATATTTTCAAGTAGATTAAACACACTTTCAAAAGAAGAATTATGCTCAACGCTGATGTTTGAGACTTGAGGTGACTTGCCGGCTAAAGAAAGACTCGACTTGACTTGACCCCATGACCAATTGACTTGGACTTAATTGGGACTTGGATTTAGTGACTTACTCCCACCTCTGGTACTGTAATACTGTGACATATACCTGAAGCAAGGATGAAGTTTGAACAGGTCTGTGCTTTGTCCGAGTGCGATCTCCGGAGGTCATGGTCCTTCAGAGAGGAAGGACCATCTCTTTACCCAATAACCATCAGCCATGTCTTGCACAACTAATCAAAGCTGGGACATGAATTATGAATGGATCAACTAATAAGATGAAGTAGCCACTGCTGGAGCGGCCAAGTGTTTTATTTTCGCCATCAGCCCCTCCGACTACCACCAACCACTCACTCACTACATTCACCCATGATTCCTGATGTTTCCCAAACGGTCTCCCATCCAAGTACCGACCAGGCCCTTCCTGCTTAGCTTCCAAGGTCTGGAGGGATCAGGTAGAGCAAAGGCGGTATGGCCCTTTTAGATTTGGGTAAAGCCAAACTGGAGAAAATTCAGGCATAAGTTGTAATGATCAGATAATTTTATTTTATTTGTTTATATTAATGTAACCAGAAGTCTGTCTTATGCTCAAGGATATTTAGTGGAGAAAAGTCCAGTGATCGTTGAGTAATGTTTATTCCATTACAGTTCATCAATAGATATAATTGATATGTAAGAAAAGATGAGACTTTATTGATCTGGAACTGGAGAAAAGAGGAACATTCACTTTTTTCACTCACAGCAGCCATTTTTAAGAAAGTCTCTCTCTTTAAGTACTCATTTGCTGAGGAAAATATGTGTAGTATTATATATTATAAGATGAAAGTACAAATCAGTTAACTAAATAAACTTTGAGCCTCTACAGGGACAAACTTCTTCCTTGTCATGACTAGTGGCATTCGACAGTTCATCTGCAAAGCGCCTCCTACTGTTCTGGAGGGTGCATTAATAGGCTTTTGAAATAAGCAAAACACATGGACAAATGGAGTAGAACGTATTCTTTCAATGTATCCATCATCTTTCAAATGTTAAAGTAATAAGTTCCCATCAGTAACACTACTCAAGTAAAGTACAGATCCTGAAGAACTCGAATTAACCTTTAAACCATGCACTTTTTCATCCAGGTCATCTTTACCCAAATCTAAAAGCTTCTGGGCTGGAGAGTTTACAGCTTATAGGCAAGAGTAACAACTCATTTGAAAGCTAAGACCTGTGAAACTCATCTAAGCTTCATCCTTAACGTTTTTGACACATTTTTGTCACGTTTGTGTCACATTTTAATTGCTTTTGTGCCACATTTTGGCGACATTTTGTTTTCTGTGTGTAATGTAACTGATCAAGCCACAAAAATGTGACCGAAACATGTCAAAAACGTGACACTCATAACGAGGAAAGAGCTTAGATGAGTTTTGTAGGTCTTAGCTTTCAAATGAGCCGCTATACAGGCCTATAGGCTGAAAGCTCTCGGGTCACTTTTAGATTTTGGTAAAGCTGAACTGGAGAAAATGCACTCGGTTGAGGCGGGGGTTAAGAGGTTAAGTAACACCTAATGCAGTCAAAGCTACCAGATTCTGAACACTTTATTTTTTAGTATAGTATAATAGTATAATAGTATAATAGTATAATATAGAGTTTTTGCTGAAAGCGCTAAGTCAAGGCTTTAAATCGAGTCCCCCCACAACTTCCGCTCCTCTGAAGCCCACTCAGAGGAGCGGAGAAACATTGGTTAGCTACAAGTTTGTAAAACACATGTTTCACCAACTAAACCTCCGTCAATATGGACATGCTGCATGTCCTTTTGAAGCACAGAACCTGGAGAATTTAATCACTGGGTTAGTTTTAACCTACGCAATTGTATTTTTGATCGCCGCGCAAAATGCCACGGCTAGCAACAGAATGCTAATGCTAACAGCAGCTAATCAAAGCTGGGACAGAAACTATGATTAGGGTGACCAGATGTCTCAGTCTACCCGGGACAGTCCCAGTTTTTAGTCCTTTGTCCCACGTCCCAGTAGATTTCTCCAAAACCATTGATTTGTCCCAGTAATCTCTCCCGGTTTTGGCCAATGTAGTCCCCGAAATAGCATAGCCTGCACTTGAAAATTAATGTCTTTGGCCCATGGGACTATCAATTACCAAGTGTAGACCAATTCAAAATCTCAATTCAGGATGCGGATTGATGTGTGTCATAAGTTGACAGTTTTAACATTCATCGTGGGTAAAGACAGTTTAGATTTAGAACCCCTGCGGCCTATTCCCGAATGTTGTCCCAGTTTTTTTTCTTGGAAAACCTGGTCACCCTAGATTTTCCAGGGTGACCAGGAAAATCACCCTGGTGATTGAATCAGCTAAAGTATAAAAATAAAATGTTTTTACAGGATTATTTATTTACCAGACATTTGGAAAAATCGGCCGCGCATATCAGCATCAGCCTTAGAAAAAATAGTTAGGCTAGGGTGACCAGATTTCCCACATTAAAAACTGGGACCCAATGAGAATTTGCGCAGAGAGCTAAAATGGGACGAGTTTTTTTTCCCCCACCTTGAATGGTAAATCGTTTGTCTGTAAAAGTCTAATGTCAATTTAATGGAACAATCAGCAGTGAAGTGACACTTTGATGCTTAGCTGTAGCTATTGACGCGCACATGGCCAAAATCATGAAGTTGCAAGTCAAAAATGGCATGGGAGCGGTGGGAAAACTGGGACACCTGGGACAGAAATGCTGTAAAACTGGGACAAATGAATGGTTTTGGAGAAATCCACTGGGACATGGGACAGAGGGCTCAAAAGTGGGACCGTCCCAGGTAAACTGGGACATCTGGTCACCCTAAGTTAGGCTACACGTTGCCATTTCGCCCACTTAAATTTTTTTGCAGAAACATATTTTTTGCCGTGTAAGAACTAGCATGTGTATTTACTTTTCCGAATACGGCTTATCTTTATTACATTGGGTTCCATTGGATTTCTATCACTCCGAACCAGGATGAGGGACGGGGGGGGGACAGAGGGGGAGGAAAGAGGGGGGCGATTGTGGCACAATACCAGGAAGAGACGAGGGGTTGAGAGGGCAGAGATCACAGCTCCCGGACACGTAGGGTTCACAGAAAACTCGCCGAAATTCTGCTCAATCATCAGCGGGAATTCTGATGAGAGATGGACTTTTTCTGTGTGCACGGCGCGCTGCAAAAACACACACGGAGATTAGTTAAAGCCACTCTGCGGAAAGTTACACGTTATATAAGGTTGATATGCAGCAGTAAGACAAGGACCGGGCCATATCACATCATGCAGGCTTAAATTATACCGGTGTGAATCTCAACCTCTTAACCCCCGCCTTAACTGACCGCATTTTCCCCAGTTTGGCTTCATGAAAAAAGGCGTCAAAACAGTGTCCGAAAATGAGATGAAAAAAGTGATGAGAAATTGGCCAAAAAAAGCAACAAAAGACCAACAAATGAGCGACAAAAACATGGCAATCAAGCAATAAAAATGTGATGAAAGCGCGACCAAAATTGACAGAAGAGTGATGATAAAAAAAAGTCTAAATAGTGACGGCAACGATGCGAGGAAAAAGATCAGTTTAGATCGATGCAGGTGCTCGTCATATGATTAGAATGCCATGAAAAGTTCATGTATTTCTGTAATTCAACCTGAAAAGACTCACAGAGACAGAATGGCGGTATGAGTGTTTAATTAATGAACATGAATCATGAATGACTCAAAAAAAAAAAAAAAAAAAAAAAGGGACGAGAAGAGGAAAAAAAATGAAAATAATAAACACACAAAAAGATAGGAAACAGGACACAGAGGCGGATGGAAGGGGCGGGGCTTGCTGGATCTAAAATGTACATAGAAAGGATAATAATGCCATTATTGCCCCCCTCACAAACTTGACCCTAATCATTTTTCATATTTATAATATACATTAAATATTTAGTATTATTTGATGTTACTACTGAATTACTATGATTACTGCTGTATAATTTAATGTATAAATATTTATAGCATATATAACGTAGTTTAAAAAATATGATTGTATATTGATTTATTTTAAGTATTTTAATTCCTTTTTTAATTTTTATTTATTTTATTTATGATTGCTTGTTTCTTTCTATCAAAACTATTTCCATCCTATTCATCCATTTACTATTATTCTTATTAATCCTATTACTATTAATGTTGGTTTATTGTGATAATTGTCTCCATTTTTGTGTCTCTTTATTTATTTTTCTTCTTTGCTCTGAAGGTTTCCTTTTATTATGGTTATATTCTGTATCTTTCTTTTGTTACTATCACTGGGATCATCATGATTACCATGATCATTACTAATTTTTTTATTTTTTATTTTAATTTTTATATATATATTTTGTTATATATCTCAATATCTTATGATTTTGTTTCATAATACATCCACGCACACATTTTCTCCACCCACCCCAATATTTCACACAAAACACTCGACTGTTTGTACATCCTGTTCCATCTACCTTTTGTTATTTGTGACCCCATGTGTTTCTCCTTTGTCTATGTTGTATGAATGTTTTTGTTCTGTATGTCAATTAAAGAAAAATAAAATAAAAATGAACATGAATCATTATTGGGGCTCAGACCCCGGCAGAAGATTGAACGAACGAACGATGTGAAATGCACGGCATTGATGAACAATAGCCAGAATCTTCCCCCGAGCCTGCACCCTGGTGGTGGAAGAGGAATCCTGGGTTGGCCAGTCGACGACGCCCAGGTGGAGAAAGGGGTGGAGGAGGGTCGTGGCAAACGGCTGAGTGATTGACCACAGAGCTTAAACAAGGGGATGCTGAGCGATGAGCGGCGATTGGCTGTCGTGAAGGTGCGGCCTGAGCGGGGCCTGTGATTGGATGATTGGAGAGCGCTGCGGGTGATGAGGTGAATGAATGCAGCGAAAGAATGCAGGTTGAATTTGCGCAGAAGCTTCATTTCAACTTATAATGTGAAACTAATATAGGATATAGACTCATTGTGTGCAAAGTGACATTATGTCAAGCCTTTGTTATCATTTTCATGATTATGGCTTACAGTCCATTTTCAAAATATTCTAATTTTATGAGATATTTATTTTGGGGTTTTACGAGCTGAGCCATAACAATCAAAATTATAACAAATAAAGGCTACACATATCTCACTGTGTATGTAATGAGTCTATATCATACAGTATATTAGTTTCACAGTGTAAGAATAATAGAAGTTAATGTATATTAACGATATACAAGTATCGTCGAAACGATATATCGTTAATAACAGGCCACTGCAGCTGATTTTGACTGGAGTCAGGACAGAGATCGCAGCTAATGCTACGCTCAGCTACAGCGGCATACAGATGATGGTGGAGGCTTTAGGGGCGAACATGAAGATCATCTGTTGCTTGTGTAGATCATCTTTGCGAGGAAAGGCTCAGGCTTTGAGTCTTGGATGAACTCTGACAAGTTGTAGCATCGCCCACTAGCATTCCTTAACATGGTGCTAACAACAACTGAACCATATTGAAGTAACGTGCAATATGCAATACGGCTGTGCAATATTGCCATGACATTATTGCGATATTTCACTAAACCATTTCAACAAGAGATGTTCCATTGTATTGTATTTAAACGCAAATCATAAGTAACTTAGTTATTCAGCAAACTGTGTCAAAACAAGACTTAAAAGCCAATATCCTCCCCTCTGGCAGCAGGTCCAGACACAGGAAAGAAAAAAGAGCCTTGATTCCTTTTTAACACACATCATTAAGACTAATCTAGTTATCATGAGCATCAATCAGTCTGTTATTATTGTACCTTTCATGAATAAATGTGGATTATATTATGTATTATTCAAGCACTTTGATACAAAGTAATGCTATATGGGCTGTAATGGGGTGGGAGTCTGTCTGATGAAGGACTTGTAGTCCGAAACGTTACAGTGGTGTGAGTACACATTAAAAAAACTATTCTTGGGAGCTAAAACGCAGTTGTGCGGGTTTTTTATTCTTCTTGCATTTGTTACCTTTTTTTGATCCAGCACACTGCTCAGTTAGGGATGTGCGCGTTTTTTTGATTGTGGGAGTCAATAAGCTTGTCTTCTTCCCACTCCTTTTCGAGCTAGAATGTTTTTTTTTTTATCTTTTATTTTTTCTGGCTTTTGTGCCTGTGTGGTGTAGCTCGAAATAAAAATATCAATATCCCGTTCATCTGTGGCGTCTTCATCCTGATCTCATGCAAGTCTCAGTGGAGAGACGAACGAGGGGAGATTTTGATTCAATGCTTTTTAATAATTACATTGAGGCCTTACTCTTACCTTGCCGTTTGTTGAATGCACATTTCTTGACTGAATTATTCCTTTGTGTACTAAGTTATGGCTAAACCATAAAAACACTGAATTCAAATGCATCAGTGAAGCATAAATGAAACTCTCATTTGAAAAAGACGAATATAAATCGACCAAAGAAAGAATTACAAACAAGTTAAAAATATGTAAAGGCACAACACTTTATATATTAGAAGGACACACATCGTATAAATACAAAAGAACAAATAACATTATTACGAGGCTGAGAAGCAGAAGAGAAAAAGTGACATTACGGGCAACACTGACCAGATAAAAGCAATTACTGCCAACATATTGCACAATCTACCGGCAATGTAGGGTTATTAAGAAAAAAGGTATTTCAGTCGTCATCTGTACCGGATTGTTTTAGTGTTAAGGATGTTTTGATGTGATACAGGAATTTTAAACTTCGCTAAACCTAACTTCTGCCTTCGACCGTTAGATTTTTATTGATACCTAGGTATAACATAATATTTGTTTAGAACCAGGAAACAGAACAATAATGTGTGGAAGAAATGTCTCCAATGTCGAGAAATGGGGAATAATTTTGGGGGAAATTGGGAGAAATTGTGGCAAAATAAGGAAAATGTGTGATTTAAAAAAAAAAAAAAAAAAAGGGAAAACGAGAAATAATTGGGGTAAAATTAAGAAAAAATTGAGTAAAAAAAAAAGACTTATTTTCTTTTATCTTAATTTTTGGCGAAAAATTCAATGTCCTCTGTCAGCACGTATAAACTAAAGTCCAATTATTTTCTCTTATATGTCCAAAAGTGGAGACGATATTCAAAAAACATGTACGTTAGTTTGGCCAGGGCTGCACGATTTTGACAAATAACCCTAATTTTTTGGACAAATATTGTGATTTTATTTGGATTAGGATTTCTACATTTGACACATTTAAATACCTGAACTGCAAAACATAAGGAAGTCGTGTTACTTTAAGGCTTTAGTCAAACAAACATATTCTTGCTCAAATTGGAATGGATGAAAACGGATGGATGGAATTAGAGGCCGATCGATATTTAAAGATTTTACAATATCGGCCGATCTAGCGCCAAAAAATGCTGATATTTCCGGGACTTCCCATTATTTGCATTGGAAAGAGCAAAGTCAGGGCTTTAAAAGGAGTCCTCCCAAAACTCCCTCGGCCTCAGGGGAGGTGAGAAACATCGCAATGAACGTTGATTAGCTTCAAGTTTGTTAAACACAAGTTTCACTAAACCTCCGTCAGTATGGACATGCTGCAGGTCATTTTCAAGTGCAGAATCTGGAGAATTCAAATCGCTGAGTTAGTTTTAACCTCCACTATTGTATTTTGATCGCCGCGCAAAATGCAGCAGCTAGTAACACTATGCTAATGCTAACGACAACTGATCAAAGCTGGGACAGAAACTATGATTGGCTCACCTAAAGTAATACAATATAATCGGCCAGTGCTGGAGCGGCCAAGTATTTGTTTTTACAGGATTATCCACCTTATTCCATGAGCCTTTGCGTGAAAGATGTGGGCGATTTCCGTTCGCTCGAATCCACTTTTTATGAGCTTTAGAGGTGTAGACTATGTGGGAACACGAGCTGTCACAGCTGAGACGAAACTACGAGCCGTGATTGACTGATCACAATAAACTTATGACTGAAAATTGCTCCGTCGGAGAGTTTTCTGACCCGTGGACGTGTTGGCCAAGTTGTCTCCAATTAACCTCTGTGGATATCTTCTAATTCTGCGATCTTTCACAAAGACTTTGCTCAGATGTGGTACTTTGGGCTTAGAGAATGGATTGTCAGCATAAAAACAGTCTTGTTTCTTGGTCAAATATCCGGAGATCTTCACATTTTCAGATTAAACTGAGCGAAAGTCTGTTTACAAAGCCTCGTTACATACGCCGCTTCACGTGGAAAAGGCCATGTCTGTAGTTTAATTAGGTCAAAGGTTTTGCACAAAAAACGACCAGAAAATTGTTGGAACACTCTTTGCATAACTAAGTATTTAAAATGCAGTGTATTCAGACCCAGCTCAGCTTGTGTCGCCTCACGGGGCTCGGTTCATATCACTCGTACAGTGTGAGCAGGTCAGTCGTGTGTTAACAGTGTTTATTTACCTCCGTGAACTAAGGCTTCCTTCGTAAATGTATGTGAGTCAGTAGCATCTAGCATGTTCAAAATCGGCTCAAACCTGTCAGTTTAAGGCCAGTTTTAGCATGTCCCAAACACTGCATGTTCCACAGCCACATGTCACTTTCTCTGTGTTTTTCAATTAAACCACGAACAGCGTAACATGTTCCAGAGCTGCGCGAGGACATCGTTTGGAAAATCATCTTAAAATGTGAAAATAAACCGCTATGTGAAACGAAAACTCGCCCTGGAAACCAATGGGAAAATGGCTCAGACCGACTTCCAGCATCTCACCGGAAAATTCCCCCATCCTCGTTTCTACATGAGCCGCCCCAGGAATAAGGTGGATAGACCAGACATTTGGAAATATCGGTCAAGCATATAGACCGAGCACATCGGCATCAAGCTAATTAACATCCCAAAATATCGGCATCGGCCTTAGAAAAACCCATATCGGTCGACCTCTAGATCTGATTCTTATGCTTCGGTTTATATCAGTCTGTAAAGAAGCAACCTTCACTTGTGTTAATTCCCGTTACAATCTCCGCTGTACAATCACCACCAAAATGCCACTAATGCCCTTGAGATTCTCAGCCCACAACAAGCACACACCGTTTAAAGCTCATGAAACAGTCTTTGTGACGAATAAATAAAACCCGATGACATTTTAAAAAGCGTTGTTAAAAATAAAATATAAAAATGTCTATGTGCTACAGCGGCGCTACTTCAGTTTCTATGTAGTGGTTATTAATGACTTCAGGTAACAGTTTGGTGAAAGGGCAGAGGACGCCATAGTTTAACCTCATGTTCGTAGTGAAATATTACAGAAAACAGCGCCCCCGAGTGGTGACGCCGAGACACAGTCATGAAGAAACCAACTTCTACAGTTTATATTGATTAGACTACATTCTATCCGTCTCTAAATGTATGTAACAGTGTTCGGTCCAACACGACAGGCCAGTCACGGTGATGATCTCATTTACTATCTCCTAATCAGACTTTTCCCTCTCGTGTTACAATGTTGTTTCTTTGAAAAGTCTAGGGATGTCACGATTTCACATTTACCAGAGAAAATATTGTGATTTTACGATTAATCACGATTATGACAGGAAACAAGTGGGATTTATAGTTTTTGTTTTTAAAACCTCTTAACCCCCACTTTAACCGAGTGCATGCCACTCTTTTGTCCTCTGAAAGCTAAGTTTCTGAAAATCTGTGTAAGATTTGTGTGAGCTTCTTTAGAGGATTCATCAAAACATCTGACAAATCATTAAGCAGGGCAGCTTAACCACGTAACTCGTGCCCCTAGAGGCCATAAGCGCCACTGCAGGTGTCGTAGCACGTTGCGTTTTTTTACTCATTAATTGTCCGTGAGAGTAAATACTACGCTGACAGAAAAGACAAAGGGAGAGAGGGATATTGTTCATCCAATTACACAATGGAGATCATTTTTTTCACTCAAACTTGGCTGTAAATACTGTTTAAGTGGCGCTAGCCCGCAGTTAGCTTTGCCCGTTAGCCTGTTAGCTTCTTCTTCGTGATTCCATTAGTGTGTATTGGTGGCTCCAGTCCGGTGGCAGGGAAGTTGCAAACGTGGTTTTCTGGCCGGAGACACCAGGGGGAGATGAAATACCCCCAATCATCCCATTAACACTTGTATTACCCCCAGAGGGACTACGGAGAGGATTTATTAAAGTAAACAAGTTAGTTCTGCTTTAAATTTTGATCAAATAAAACCTAACCCAGACTAGATTGTGGTCTCATAACAAGAAAAGGCTATAATAAAATAATAAAGCATTAAAGTTACCTATTAGTTTGTATAACTTAGAGTCTTGAAGGCGTTTAAGAAAGTTCAAGCATTTTAAATACAAAAGCTAAAAATCTCACTTGTTTCCCATCATCAGGACGATAATCGCGAATAATCGTAAAATCGCAATATTTCCTCTCACAAACCGGTTAATCTTGACGTCCCGAGCCGAGCCTGGTTTCATTCACACATTCACTGTTATTTTGAAGAGCTCAAAAACACCTGATGATGTCACGAGGTGGTGCTCCTCCATTGTTTGAACATTCAACCCTTCCTTCCAGAATGAAACAAAACCCGGCTCCAGGAGGTTTTTCTTTAGAACGTGGCTAAACCAAAGTCCGCTCCACAGAATAATGAACCTTCAAGAGTTCATCTTCATGTTTTTTGCGACTGGCCCTTCGAGGAATGTCAGAATAACTGGGTCCTTGACGTCACAGTCTGATAGTTATAACCATTTTAGATTCATATTTAGCTGTAGGTTTTCCTTCGTGGAGTCTATAATTGCAATTTTTCTTCGCACAATCATTGCTCCAAAATCATCTGACCCCATTTTGGTGGGTCCATACCGCAAGTGTTTAATAGGACTTTGAGACGAGATGCTGCAGGTGAATAGGGGATTTTTTTTTTACAAAGATCAATTTGAAACTTTTGCTGATCATTACTGATGTAAATATGAGGGAAAAAATATTACAAGTTTTCTGTCATTTCATGTTTTCATATCAAACCCCTTAACGCCAGGTGTTGCTAATTAGTGCCATACCTCTCAAGACTGTGGCTAAAATAATGCATGTTTTCCCTTGATGCCTGTTTGCCCACATCCATGCCGTACCTAGGAACCTTTTGCCAGCACTAGTTTCTCGTAGGACCGGTTAGAGAAGGAACCACATCCGGGTCATGATAGCTACTTAGCGGAAATAGCATTTCTGCAAATCGAGGCTGCAACTTCGATGAACTCTTCAAATGTAAGGTGAGTTTTGCTAAAATAAAAATATGTAGCTGCTCATCGTTTCCATCTTTAGATTATTTATTGGAATGAACTTCTTGTGATGTTTTTTTTTGTTATTTGACGATTTATATACGTTGTGAATTAGCGACGTCAGGCCATAATGGAAAACTGCAATAGCTCCATCTGGTGGCACACGGCCACAGTGACCACATTTTAGTGGTATTTAGATCTATTACAGTGCTGAAACGTTTTTAGAACATGCCATTCTAGTGAATTTCTATAATCATTGTAACAATAACATACAAGGATATATTAATAATGTGCAATTATAATATAATTTTCAAATAAGTCATGGTAAATGGAGGTATCTTATGTACAATGAATAATAAAACCTCAGAAAAGGGAGTAAAATATGATAATTAGTAATAAAAATGGTGACATGTCTATGTTATGTAGATAAATCGTCTGCACCTTTGTAAAGTGCTTTTTTCCCTACATCAGGTGATGAAAGCAGCAGCAGCGAGCTGCTGTATTTATGCCTGTTGTTGCTAATTAGCGACATACCTAACACTATATCTGTACTATGTGCTACAGATAAATGAACAATCTCCACTTAATTTAGCATCAGCTTGAAAGCAAAAACACTGATAATATATGTTTTTCTATAATTGGAAATAAATTCAGGCCTTAAGGGGTTAAAATTGGACATTTTATGCATAAAAATGGCGACGAAATCTAAATAATGGATAGGAATTGAAATGTATGGTTTTATTTCGTCGACATACTGTAGTAGTTTTTCAGAGGGGACTTTGAATCTTGTTTAGTTTTGAATAAATCTGTCCATCCATCCATCCATTTTCTTCCACTTCCACCCTCTGAAAAAAACTTTATATTTTGTTTGGAGTCTAAAGTGGAATTCTGAAATTCTTACGGATAACCTACCGCGTCCTTTTATAATCATGGGAATCGTAAAACCGGTTAATCTGGACATCCCTAATTCAACCTAAATATATCGGGATAAGACTTTTGGTCCATATCGCCCGGCCCTAGCTTGATCCATTATTCAGATTTTGTCACTGGAAATATGGGAAATTTTGGGCATTTTTATCCATAAAACACCTTATAGATATGATCTTATATGAAAACCTAAAATGACAGGAAAAAAATGTATTGCAATTTTGTAATATTTATACCAGTAATAATGTGCAGCCAAAGTTTAAAATTGGCGTCTCTAAATATAAAAAGTTTCCCTTTTCACCTGCCTCGCCTTTAGGAATGAGCAGGTTTTATGAGGCCCCTCTCTGGGTAAAAAGTACCCTTTACTCCCCCGGTCCAAACGCCCGTGTCCCGCGGCCTCGTCACGGGCAGAGCCGCCCCGCCCGCGCCCCTCACGTGTCGGCCGGGGGCAGCGGCTCCTTGGAGTGGTCGTTGTACATAAACGTCTGCTCGATGTTGAAGTCCGGCGGCAGGTGCTCCCTGTGCAGCTCCATGTGGGACGACACCATCTTGAGCGTGGAGAAGAACAGGCCGCAGACGGTGCAGCGGTACATCTGCGCGCCCGCGTGCGTCTTCAGGTGGCAGATCATCGTCGAGCGGCCGCGGAAGAAGCGCAGGCAGACCTTGCACTGGTACGGCTTCTCGCCCGTGTGGATGCGCAGGTGGTAGGTGAACTCTCCGGAGTGGGCGAAGGACTTACCGCAGTATCGGCAGCGGTACCACTTGGCCTTGGCCGCGCCCGCGTCCATCACGTCCTGCCCCGACCCGACGCCGAAGCCTTTGTGCGCCGCGCCGAATCCCAGTCCCACGCTGCTCATTTTGAATAAGCCGCCGATGTCCCGTAACGAGGGGAAAGAGCAGCCGGGGCGGGTATCGTCGGGTCGGCCTTACGTTTGCCCAGCAGGAGGGACCCGTTGGCGCCCGCCGTGGTGTTGGGCAGCGCGTCCGCCGTGTGCGCGCTGAGGTGGGAGTGGAATGCGGCGGACGAGCGGAAAGTCTGAGGGCAGAAGATGCAGCGCAGCTCCTCGGAACCGCCGGACTCACTGCCGTTGGTGCTGAAAGGAAAGACATGGTTTGTACAATAGGGGCGGGAACCTCTGGGTACCTCACGATTCGATTCGATACGCGATACACGGCTCAAGATTATCTCACGATACGCCGATACTGCAATAATCGATATATTGCACAAAAATAAGCTACGATACATCACGATTTAAAAAAAAAACATGCTACTTTTAACCTTTATTTTAACATACTACATATTATTCATCATTTACATTTCTTTTCATGTGCTTTGTACCACTTTTATAAATGATCCCTGACTTACTCGCTGAAAATGGGTCATAGATCTGTCAGTGACTTCATTTACATTTAAATAAACAACAAACCACAGTCCTATTTAAAAAGGAGCCCCAAAATATCGCGATATATCGGAAAATTGATATATTGTCACACTCCTATTGTACAAGTCACAGAAAGACTAATTTCACCTTTTTATGCCAATTTAATGCCCAAAAATTACACTGCCTGAACAAAAAACAGTCGCCACCTTCACCTGGCAGACTATTCTGATCTGTGGTTACTGCTGCTGGTCAAGTCTAGGTTCTGCAACACTATGAGCCCAGTGGTCATAATGTGCTCACACTCTCCCATCATCAATACAAGATTTATTCATCTAATGTATTTATTTATTGGTTTATTTGGTCGGGACAGTGCGGAAACACGCCACACCGGATTGTACCTTTGGATTAATTTCTATCCACCGTCCCCCACTCGCATTGACCCTGGCCTGTGCTGTAATCAAAGTTAAAAGGCGCTACAACCAAATATTTGTGGAGACTTTTTCATTGGTGAGGCTCAAGTAAGGTTCATATCCCCAAAAACTCTACTTAAGTACTTGTACTTGTACTAATGACCAAACTTACAGTATTATCTGCTGTTGCCACTTTATTTTTGTCATTTTAGCATAAACTAGTGTATTTTGCACTAGGGATGTACCGATCCGATATTCAGTATCGGTATCGGTAGCAGATCCGGGCATTTTGAGAGTATCGGATTGGATCGGATTTGATGACTAGATGGGTCCGATACAAGACGGCCGTGAATCTGCGGTCATGGATCTATAGCAGGTTTACCGCACCGCAGCGCTTCGAGGTTTATCGCAGCACAACCTGCAGACCGGAGCCGCTGTAGATCCAGGACCGCAGATTGACGACCTTCATGCTATCGCTAAGTTAGGATACTGATTTGCTTTATTTGATTTGATTTATTCTTATTATTGTGTCTTGCACATAAGTAAGTGCCCAGCCCTCATGGGCTTACAAGACACATTTCAAAACAGAATTCAGATGGCTGCCAAGATAAAATCACAGAAACTGTACAATCAATCATAACAGAACAACATCCACATCACACAGGAGGACATACATTCATTTGTCTAGTATCATTAACCTGCCACTAACACCTGCTTCTGAAAAACTTTCTAATTTAAAATTCAAAACTAAAGCCAAAACCTCTTGCATGTTTATAAAAAACCTGGTAAAACTACTGTAATATCCATAGGCTATAATATATAATTATATAAAAATATAATAATACAAAAAGACTGTATCGGATCGGTATCGGCCAGATGAAGTGTCAAAATATTGGATCGGGAGCTCCAAAAAGCGGATCAGTGCATCCCTATTGTGCACTTATATAGTCAAAAACCCTCTCACAGTGTGTGTACTGCCCCCTCATGGCTAAAAAGTAAATGGAATTTAGATTTTTTTTTTGGTGGAAGTTTGATTAAATGTGAAGGTTGATTTCCTAATTACACCCAGCGAAGGAGGAAGAGGAACGGTAGGTTTTCTACATTACACAGGTGCGTGTGTCATTAGCACCGTGGAGATGTCGGCTACTCGCCGAGAACAATTCCCCGTGTTTATTTGATGCTGTTTGCGGCGGTTTCTCGTGGCAGACCGCCGCTCCCCTCCCACGGGCTGCCGAGACAACCCACAGGTGGGGCAACAGTGGAGCAGAGAGTAGAGCGGGTTGTCTTGTGATCAGAGGGTCGGCGGTTACGAATCCCGCAGGTGCACACTGTCGTTGTGTCCTTGGGCAAGACACTTCACCCACCTTGCCTCCAGTGTCTGTGTACATTAGGAGTGTGACAATATATCGATTTTCCGATATATCGCGATATTTTGCAGGACGATACGATACTTTTGGTGACGTCATGCATATTAATGAGCAACGTCATGCATATTAATGAGGCAGCAGTGCTCCACTGTTTTCACAGTCAATAGAGGAAAATAATGATCAAGAATTCAGTCAGGACAGCAGGGGGCAGCACTACAGTTTTAAGCACTTGGACCAAACACTATCACACAAATACATTACTTTTAATGATAGTTTTTATAATTATAAAGAAGATTAATTTGGGGTTGATTTATTCCTTTTTAAATAGGACTGTGTTTCTTGTTTATTTAAATGTAAATGAAGTCACTGACAGATCTATGACCCATTTTCAGTGAGTAAGTCAGGGATCATTTATAAAAGTGGTACAAAGCACATGAAAAGAAATGTAAATGATGAATAATAGTATAATAATAGTATGTTAAGATAAAGGTTAAAAGTAGCATGTTTTATTTTATCGTGATGTATCGTAGGTTATTTTTGTGCAATATATCGATTATCGCAGTATCGGCGTATTGAGAGCTATGTATCGCATATCGAATCGAATTGTGAGGTACCCAGAGGTTCCCACCCCTAGCGTACATTGGTGTGTGAATGGGTATGTGGTTCGTTGATGTAAAGCGCTTTGAATGCTTAAAGCAGGTTCACAGGCGCTCTATAAATGTGACCATGTACCATTTATTTACCAACATCAGTGGCAATTTCAAACTGCACAACTGTAGATCGGTTAACGCGCTTTCGTCTGTGATTTCAGTCAAAAATGTTGTTGATACGGTCTTCCTTTGGGCTACAGCTTAAAAAAAATGGCCGACAGTAGCATCAACATCACTAACATTCCTCCAGCGTCGGTGTCTATTACCTGAAAGTGTAAGTCCGCAGCAGCGAGCGCTCCCTCTCTTTGGCGGCGGCCTCATCCGCGTGGGCGCTCATGTGTCTGTCCAGCAGGGGGCGCTCCACGAAGCACATGGCGCAGTGCGGGCAGGTGAAGGCGGGCACGGAGAGGTGAGACAGGCAGTGCCACAGCAGCGGGCACAGCGAGGCCTGGGGCAGCTGGCACACGGCGCAGGTGAGCGAGGGCACAGAGGCGTGGGTCAAAGCGTGCTCCCGGACGCTCTGGAGGAGGCGACACATACAGTCACTGTGGCTCAGAGAATAGACTTTAACACAGTTCTGCACCAAATAGGGCAGGAACCGTCAAATGATACCAGTCTGGTATGGAAAAAATAAAAGTATCAAAATCAGGAACCAAAAAAAAAAAATGTTTTGAGGCTGTTTTTCCAGGGCCAGTATTAAAGCTTGCCCCAAGTCCCTTTTTATTTCTTATTTTTTGCCAATAATTTCTCCCAATTTCCCCAAATTATTCCCCATTTTTCACACATAAGATTGGAGATGAACTCGATATTGTAAATGATCTTGTACACATTATTGTTCTGTTTTCTGCTTCTAGATGACAAATATTTTAGTAAAAGGTAAAAGTATCGTTAAAGCACCGGTATCGGAAAAAATGTAACGGTACCCAGCCTTAGCACCAAAGTCCATCTCTGACATGTTAGAGCCGTATGAACCGTCTCGGGGCCTTAGAACTTCAGGGAGGGGTCTCCTGGTGGTTCTCAGAGTCAGGACTAAACACGCTGAGGCTAAATCGAAAATCTTGAACAGTCTTCATGAGGATGTGAGACAGGCCTCAACTCTGACAATGTTCAAATCCAGGCTGAAAACAGCTCTTTTTACCCGTGACAGAGGTTACATTAATCGAAAATTCTCCGTCATTTACGAAATATTTTAAGCTTTGACGGAACATTTCAAAGGCCATCCGTCATTTTGACAGATTGAAAATCAAGCCGTGATTAAAATAAAAACGCAGGGCTGCTTTTTTTCAGAGCGCGCGGGGCTCTCTCGCTCTCTCTCTCTCTAAACGCAGCTTCACTGTTTCACTTGTATCACTGCCTAGCTAGCTAACTTTCTGGGCGCTAACAACAACACGGGGAAGAAAACCACGATGCAAACGCGGTTAAAGGCTAATAATATCCTTCTCATCTGGAGCCGCTCTTTAACTTTAACTCCCGTAAATCTCAGGACGAGCTCATCTATTTCTCTCCCCTCTGTCTCTCTCTTTCCCTCCCGTGTGTGTGTTTCTGTGCGCGGCTCGTTGTGCAGTGATGCGAACTGGTAAATATTGTCCGCTGTTTCTTAAACATTAACGTTAAAATCGAGAAAGTGCAAATAATAAGCTCCACTTTACATTTGCATTAGTGTAATATGAGCCCTGATATGAGGAGCAGATGACGCTCTGAATAAGCCTCTGAGAATTTTACGCACAAGTTCATACACATTTCTGTAACAAAATTCGTGTTCCATGATTTTTCAGATGTTTACTTTAACTCCATTTATCCAGCGATCTCACATTTTTTCCTAACATACACAATATGCAGCTTATATATAGCCTATGTAAATGTCTTTAAAAAATGCTTATAATGTGAGATTAATTCATGAAGGATAAAAATAGCTCATATAAACCTGCCCGTCAAAATGAAGGAGAGAAATTATCCCTAGCGAAACCACTGACCCGTGAATATGACACTGCACTCTTGCTGTGTTAGGAAGTAACAATAATACCGTAAGCTTGAGGAGAGAAAGGACCCCTTGCAGGGCGGTCGGCTATTTTTCCTTTCTAATAAGTGGGTGAAATGTTACATGGTATGGATTTAAGTATTCCAAGTAGAAAGTACATATTAAGTCTTGTGAAAAATGACATTTTGCCTTCAAAAACATGAAGGCTGCATCTGAAACTATCAAATTATAGCCTCTATGTCCTAACCCTAACTCCTGATCTTTCATGGGGTCAACTGTTACATCTCTATCCAGTTAGTGAACTAGAGCTTCAGAGCCATTTGCCCAATAAATCGAATGCCCATCTCGGCTCGCCCGTTGCATTATGGGTAATGGAATGTCTTTTGGCTACCAAACAATAATGATAGTTTGCGTAAAGCAACGAAGAAAGCTCTGATTTGGAGCGTTTTAACCGCTGGAAAGTTGATGATTTAAAGCGTTTTTGTCGTGGCCATGGAGCCTGTTACAATATTAGCTTAAAGTCTATTTTTACACCAGGGCTGCGTACGGAGATAGACAGAAACTAAACTGACATTCATACGAAGAGATGCTTCAAAAGTGACGACCAGTCCTTGTTCATATAGTTGGAATAACTATGGAATAACTATGTGAGAAAAACATTTGTGACCCTTGAAGCGACTGTTGGACAAAGTCCAGGGTCTGAAACTGTGGCCTCATGTCGCCGATATTCACAACATTTAAACTGAGAAATAAAAACATAGAATCCTCTTTGTCAATAAGGAGGTGGACAGTAGACGAAATCTTTCTCTTAACTGTGACCAGAGAGATCCACATACACACATAGGCTCTGCCTCTAAATGTACTTTATTTTTATTTTTTTACGAGTGATCTGATGGAACAACAGAGCTAATCTGTCGCTAATCTGACAGATGGAAATGTACCCACTATATTTAACATCAACACCGTTTTGGAACTTTCCCTGTGATTACAAGACGAATTCAAATGATTTAAAAAGTGAGGGTGTCTGTGTCGGGCTGATCCCAGGTCCTGTTGTTCCCCTGTCCGCGATGGTCCGCTCCTGCCTACGGAGCCGCCGCCCTGACTTTTCCCTTTCAACATATTGACAACTTAAATATTTGCAAGAAATGTCACTTGAGACTTATAGTCTATAAACCAAAGCCCGTAAGCCTTATAGTTCACGGTTATGGCTCAATACACTTCAGTGTTCACGCTCCACTACCTGAACTCACACATTTCAATGGCCGTGTGGTTTGTTTGGGCCGAAATTAGGAGCCTGATTGACCCACGCATGCGCAGTGGAGATGGACATTGGGCTTATTCAACCGTCCTTACCCAGGGGGAAGTGACATCACCAACAGCTGTTCTTCTTCTTTAAGGTTATTGGCGGACTGCAGGCCAAACTAAAGCGTTTGCCGCGAGACGATTATAGATACAGATCCTTTGTAATGAGTCTAAGCGCTAAAACGATCAGCATGAGGAGGTAAAACTCTCACCTGGAAGTCTTTGCTGAGTGTTTTTCCACACTGGGCGCAGTGCAGTTCACAGTGGGGCCCGGTGGCGGCGCTGTTGCTGAGCGCGGCCGGGGGGATGGAGAAGGAGGCGGAAGCGCGGTTCGTGTGGCGCAGGAGTTTGGCTCGGCTGCTGAAGTGGGCGTGGCACATGGCGCAGGCGTACAGCTGCACCCCCACGTGAGAGAGCACGTGGTTCAGTCCGCCCTCGCCGTCCGTGAAGAGGAGTCCGCAGACCACACACTGCCCGCCCTCCGTCAGGTGGGACTCAGCATGGACCCGGACCGCCGCGGGGTCGGGAGGGAGCTTCATGCCGCAGATCCTACACGGGACGAGCTCTTCGGTTTCCTACAGAGGGGGGAGACTAATGTGAGAACACCCAAACACGAGGGTCACCAGGGCCGATGTTTCTTTCTCATCCGCTTCCAGTGTTGTTTTCGTCAACGGAGACAATAATATCATTACGTTGATGCACCTTTTTTAATGACGATAACGTAACCATGAGGAGCTAAAAACAGCTCTTTGACTAAAACATGACGAGATGTTTAGGAGTTTCCGTTGACTTTTACTCAAGTAATGGATGAAGTACTTTGACCACCTCTGCTCGCAGAGTCTTAAAGGGATATTTCAGGATTTTTGACATAGGGCCTCATTTCCTAGCTATCCAGAGTGTTGTTGATGTCTGGAGATATTTTTTTTCTTAAATTCATGCAGTTCTTACTGTATATTTGAAGAGTCTAGTGGCGCTAGGCTAGGGCAAGGCTAAAACAATTCTATGGTATCAGTTAGCCTGCATTAAAAACAGTCTGACCCACTCCACAGTGCACCTGAGGTAAATCACTTATAACACCAGACTAACCATATAAATGTCTGTGTCGATAGAATAATGTTTGAAATATAACTGACCGTAGATCGCAGATCACTAAATACAAATATAACAAATATAAGTTATTTTAAATGCAAAATGGTTAAAATTATTCTATGGACACTAGGGGTGGGAACCTCTGGGTACCTCACGATTCGATACGATACGCGATAATGGATATATTGCACAAAAATAAGCTACGATACATCACGATTAAAAAAAACATGCTACTTTTAACCTTTATTTTAACATACTACATATTATTCATCATTTACATTTCTTTTCATGTGCTTTGTACCACTTTTATAAATGATCCCTGACTTACTCACTGAAAATGGGTCATAGATCTGTCAGTGACTTCATTTACATTTAAATAAACAAGAAACCACAGTCCTATTTAAAAAGTAATAAATCAACCCCAAATTAATCTTATTTATAATTATAAAAACTATCATTAAAAGTAATTTATTTGTGTGACAGTGTTTGGTCCAAGTGCTTAAAACTGTAGTGCTGCCCCCTACTGGTCTGACTGAATTCTTGATCATTATTTGCCTCTATTGACTGTGAAAACAGTGGAGCCCTGCTGCCTCATTAGTATGCATGACGTTGCTCATTAATATGCATGACATCATCAAAAGCATCGATATCGGAATAAAAAATATTGTATTGTCCCACAAAATATCACGATATATTGGAAAATCGATATATTGTCACACTCCTAATGGACACAGACATTTATATTGTTAGTCTGGCGTTATAAGTGATGGTAACGCTTTAGAATACAGCCCACGAGTTCCAGGTGTAAGTACGGGTAACAAGAAAGTAATTACACATGTAAGTACAGGTACTCTTACAACATGTAACAAGGGGAACAAGGAAGTACAAAGTGTTACAAGGGGGAACAATGTGTAACAAGGAAGTAGAAAGTGTAACAAGGAAGTAGAAAGTGTAACAAGGGGAACAATGTGTAACAAGGAAGTAGAAAGTGTAACAAGGGGAACAATGTGTAACAAGGGGAACAATGTGTAACAAGGCGGAACAATGTGTAACAAGGCGGAACAATGTGTAACAAGGCGGAACAATGTGTAACAAGGAAGTAGAAAGTGTAACAAGGAAGTAGAAAGTGTAACAAGGAAGTAGAAAGTGTAACAAGGAAGTAGAAAGTGTAACAAGGGGGAACAATGTGTAACAAGGGGGAACAATGTGTAACAAGGAAGTAGAAAGTGTAACAAGGAAGTAGAAAGTGTAACAAGGAAGTAGAAAGTGTAACAAGGGGGAACAATGTGTAACAAGGGGAACAATGTGTAACAAGGAAGTAGAAAGTGTAACAAGGCGGAACAATGTGTAACAAGGCGGAACAATGTGTAACAAGGAGAAAAGTGTAAAGGACAAGTGTAACAAGGGGGAACAATGTGTAACAAGGGGAACAAGTGTAACAAGGAAGTAGAAAGTGTAAAGGCGGACATGTGACAGGCGGAACAATGTGTAACAGGAAGTAGAAAGTGTAACAAGGGGAACAATGTGTAACAAGGGGGAACAATGTGTAACAAGGAAGTAGAAAGTGTAACAAGGGGGAACAATGTGTAACAAGGCAGTACAACGTGTAACTACGTGTCAAGGTATAGTAAAGGTATTCTAACAGCAGTTAATGGTGCTGAGCTGTCACATAGTTGTAGCAAAAGGGAATGTGGTATTATTAATAGTGCATTAATTTAATGTTGCAAGACAACAGTATTACTGTTGTGAAAGTGAAGACATGACTCAGGCATTTTTCAACAGTGTCTCACTTCATTTTACAGCCCGTGCTGTCCTGTACACATTAGTTACAGTATTCATGCACATTGATAACATGGTCATTTTCCTTGTTTTGCTGTATTTTTGCCTGGAGTCATGTCTTCACTTTCACAACAGTAATACTGTTGTGAAAGTATGTGATAGCTCAGCACCATTAATTGCTCCGTTTCATTCATACTGTATTGGCTTGGCGGTTTTGTTGTGATTGTATGATGTCCTTTTGAATGAAATAAATAATAAAAAAATGAAAAAGATTACCTTTACTACACCTTGACACGTAGTTACACTTTGTACTGCCTTGTTACACATTGTTCCCCCTTGTAACACTTTGTACTTCCTTGTTCCCCCTTGTTACATGTTGTAAGAGTACCTGTACTTACATGTGTAATTACTTTCTTGTTACCCGTACTTACACCTGGAACTCGCGGGCTGTATTCTAAAGCGTTACCTAAGTGATTTGCCTCAGGTGCACTGTGGAGTGGGTCAGACTGTTTTTAATGCAGGCTAACTGATACCATAGAAATGCTTTAGCCTTGCCCTAGCCTAGCGCCACTAGACTCTTCAATATAAGAACTGCATGAATTTAAGAAAAAAATATCTCCAGACATCAACAACACTCTGGATAACTAGGAAATGAGGCCCTATGTCAAAAATCCTGAAATATCCCTTTAAGTGCTAATATGTCCTGACCCATATTTAAATGTACTTCATCAAATTAAGGCACAACACAAATGTCCCAGCTACTTAAGAAATAAAATACATTTAATTCACCTGAATGCTTGAATTGTCTCCATTCTCGATGCACACCAGGTCGTCTTCTTCCTCCTCATCCTCCTCTTTCTCCTCCAGGAAGTTTTCATCGTCGCTGAGCTCGATGATCTCTCCTGTCAGAGGGAGTTCATCTCGTAAACGCTTTCCACATTAGATCTGTCACAATGGTAAGACTTTGACCAAATATAAACAAACACACAAACAAATACACATGGTCACATAATCTTCTGTAAGTTTAGTTTTGCATCACCGCTCACGCCCCTCAGTCCTCCTGCACACACTGCACTCATGATGGATTCAATAATAAACGGATATCTCAATAATACTGCATGCAACACACATTTATCAGTAGAAAATAAGATATGTAGCAGAGTAAACATTGTGATACTTGTATTCATTTGCTAAACTCAGCATTCAAGATAAATCTGTGTTTTTTTGGCATTTAGAACACATTACTTCCATTTTTAATTAAGTTTACAGTGCAGATTTTATTTCCCGCAACCCTTGAACGGCTCCCTGTGATATTGGATTAAAACAGACATTTCACAAGGATACAGTATTTGGAAACTTCTGTCATAATTCTAACTCTGACTGTGTTAGCCACTAAAGCTAAACTCTGACTGTGTTAGCCGCTAAAGCTAACTCTGACTGTGTTAGCCGCTAAAGCTAAACTCTGACTGTGTTAGCCGCTAAAGCTAAACTCTGTCTGTGTTAGCCGCTAAAGCTAAACTCTGACCGTGTTAGCCGCTAAAGCTAAACTCTGACCGTGTTAGCCGCTAAGCTAAACTCTGACCGTGTTAGCCGCTAAAGCTAAACTCTGACCGTGTTAGCCGCTAAGCTAAACTCTGACCGTGTTAGCCGCTGTAACTGACCATGCTAGCGCTAAAGCTAAACTCTGACTGTGTTAGCCGCTAAAGCTAAACTCTGTCTGTGTTAGCCGCTAAAGCTAAACTCTGACTGTGTTAGCCGCTAAAGCTAAACTCTGACTGTGTTAGCCGCTAAGCTAAACTCTGACTGTGCTAGCCTCTAAAGCTAAACTCTGACTGTGTTAGCCGTTAATGTTGTGGCTTCTGCTGCTTCAAACATTTTCAACACATGTTTGTGTTTACTTGGTGCGGGGCAGGTGAGGGGTGTGTTGGATTTAGGTGGAGGAGGTGTGGAGCTCGTCTGCTTCTGCAGGCGAACGTTAGCTCGCTGTTTCAAACGTGGACATCTGGCGATGCAATGTGGGAATGCAACAAGGGCTGGGCGATTTAGCCAAAAATAAATCTCTCACAGCTCTGCTGTGATTGACAGCCATCTCCTGAAAGGGAGTTAAGTGTAGAACTGTAGACTCGGCTCAAGAGGAGAGCAGGAGGGAATCCATCGTCAATCCGAACACTGAACACGTGCCTTGTAAAGCAGCAGAGATCGTCAGAAATCACTGGTTGTCCACTGGTGCTACTTCCGAAAAAGTTGCTACGAGCGTCTAAAACGCTGCTAAATGGCCGCACCTGAGGTGGACATGGAGTGACAGACGTGATTTACGATTTAGCCATTTTCCACATTGTCTGTTTCAAATTCATGAATTAATTTGTTCCAGCCCTAAATGGAACAATTCCGGGCTGCGAAGTGGAGTAGCTTTAAGCAGACAGTGCTTCGGACGTTGCAGATTAGAAGTGTTAACCTGCTAACCCTTCCAGACTCAAGGCTGCCTGATTAATTGGTTCAAAGTAAACTACAAGAGGAGTAATATGGAAACGTAACAGCTGATGATATTAGATGTGCAAATCTCACAAGAACTCATGTCAAGCTGTTCATAATGTGGCATAAATACTTATAACAATGGCTGTCTCTTCCCGTTTATTGAGTTGTGTGACTCTAAAACCCACCTGCCAGCTGCCTCCACTGCTCGTCCTCTCCGGCACCTCCATCCCTCCGTTTTGTTCTTCTCCTCCGCTGAAAACGCCGCCCTCTCCAGTGTCCGGCACAGCTCCCTGCACGGCCACGACCTGCAGACCTCCTAAAGCTCCCGCGGAGGACGTGGACTCGGCTTCCGCTCGCATTTTGGGCAGAATCTGCTCCTCCCTCTTCTCCTCTCCTCCGAAAAACTCCTGCTCCGTCTTGAGCTGAAGCGTCGGCTCATCGTGACTGTTTAAAAGAGTATCGGGACCGGGGGGAGTCGACGCCCCGGCTGCCCGAAGCTCTCGTTGTTTTCCGACTTCAAACTCAAAGTCAGATTCCCGGTGACGGAGCTGCTCCTCGCCGGTCTGCTTTGCGAAAAAGGCGACTCTGACGCCGGCGTAGTTGGAGCCAAGGAGGAGAGGAGGAGGAGGAGGCGGCGGAGGAGCAGGCGGCGAGTTCGTTGTTGTGGAGTTTGACATGCGCGGGACTGTTTTTACAGCTCGCCTGCAGGTCGGGGAAGTGGCGTGGCACGCTCGCACCAACTCGCCGATGCCCAGCCGCTCCGCGAGGTCGTACAGCACCCCACGTCGATGAGGTCGATCAGAATCTCGCCGGTGTAGACGAACGTGAGGACCTTTTCGAAGTTAGCGGGCGACACGAACTCCAGGGAGAAGACGGAGGCGGCGTCGGGGGAGTCGGGCGCGCGGGAGAAGAGGCCGCAGAAGTAGGACCCCCGCGCACGACAGGACGGCCCGGTGCGCGGCGAAGGTCCGGGTCCCCACCTGCAGGAGCACGTCGCAGTATCGCCGGGAGAGACGGCAGCAGTTCAGCTCGGACAGGAGGCTGCAGGCGTAACTGGGACCCTGCAGAAGGATCCTCATACCTGCGAGTGGAGACAACTGGAGGAGGAGGAGGAGAAGGAGGAGGGAGAGGTTTAAACTCTGGTTCAGCCGGGGCTGGGAAAGTCAAATTTATTTTTGCTAAAACACAGTTAACACGATTATATTTAAGATTTTGCTAAAGATTATACCCAGTTTTCTTTAGTTTGACCATTTTTGTGACGTTTATGTTTTCATTTCCTTATACGTTGTTAAGTGGTGACGTCACAGCTCTACTTCCGGGTCCACAGATGTGCGAGAAACTACAAAAAACTCTTTAATACCACAATCAATATTCTAAAATTCAACAGAGAGTTACTGAACATACTTATTTATCAGGCCCATTAGCCAAAAATGCTGCACCTACTGCTATAAAAGTAATATTTACCAAAATCGGTACTTCCGGGTTAGCGAAAATAAATGGCGCAGCAGCTACGCTAACCCCGGAATAGCGACTTTAGTAAATAATACTTTTTAAGCAGTAGGTGCGGCATTTTTGGCTAATGCGTCTGAGAAATAAGTAGCTTCAGTAACTCTCTGTTGAGTTTTTTATGTTTTTTTCTCAAATATTTGCCGGTCTGCCAGGACCCGGAAGCGGAAGTCGTGACGTCACACTTAACAAACATATTGGACACTGACAGGAAGTGACATCGAAGAAGGTAAACAATTTTAAACTGTTGCCGTGCAACCATGTTAAGTCAATGGGAAATGAATGAGTCAAACTGCTATGGAATGTTTCCTTCTTTTATGTCACTTCCTGTCAGCAGCTTAAAAATTCAATAAAAATAACTTTGCTGCCCAACATTTCTTCATTAAAATTGCTGCTTCACTGAAAAATGATAACTATGCAACTGATGTATCCATCTAAATAAGTCATATTTTCAAGAGCATTAAAATCTGTCATATGCACTTTAAGACTTTAACCTCTACTGAACCAAAAGCTTCTCGATTGAAGAGCAACAGTGTAATGCCTCATTTGAAAGCTAAGATCTACAAAAGTGATCTTTATTTTTTACGCGTTGGCTCCACGTTTTTGTCATGTTTTGTCTCTCTTTTTTCCACTTTTTGTGGCTTTTTCATTTTTTTCTTTTCATTTTTTTTGTTGTTTGTAGCTTTTCCAGCACGTTTTTCCAGTCACTATTTTGATGCTTTTTTTTTTATTTGGTTGATACCAAACTGGAGAAAATGTGCTCTGTTCAAGTGGGGGCTCAGAGATTAAGACAATCAAAAATGAAAACTCTAAGTTCTACTCATGAACTACAGTATTTTATAATGGCAGGTAATTTCTTACAAGACATAATTTCATTCCATTACTGAGGGTTCATGTTTTTTTCAAAATAATCAACAAGCAGGCAAAATATGCAGCAACTGAGTACAAAGAGATGTGTAATCTATCGTGTGCACATCCATGACAGTTACTGCTTAATGCAAGATTTCAGGGAGAATTTCAGAGTTTTTAGCTGACAGGGAGAAACTTACGATGCACGTGAACAAAAACCCATCCTTTTGCACAATATATTTAAGGTTATAATGTTGTAAATCCAGGCAGAGACAAAACAGCATATTTCCAATCCAGTCCATTTTGATAAATTGCCATTAATGTCGAAGGGAAAAAGGCCTTAGGTGAACAATAGTGCATAAAGACACTTACCCATTTAAATGCTGAAAATCATGCTGTTCGTTGCCCTGCTGTGTTTATTTCAGAAAGAGACGAACCGAAGATGAGCGAAAATTAAGCGCCGTTTCACTGTCGCTTTTTAGTGACGTATGTCAACAAAGACACGGCGCAACAGGCATTCGTGTGGCGAAAGGGAGTCACTGCAGCCAGAAAAGAGCAAAGGACAAGGCCCTCATTACTTTAGTGACGGTATAAGATTAAAATTCAGTTTTGATCAAATATAGATATAAATATATATATATATAAAATGTTTAGATCCTAAAAGGGAGCAAGAGGAAGTTCAAAGAAAAGTATTTCACAACGTTTTAATGTTGACAACATCAATTTAAAGTGAAGATTTACTCAAATTATTCAGTTTAGCTTTAGGATCATTCTAACGGAGCCCCAGTAGATAAAGGGTTAACAAAAATGTTATGTAATTTTTGTTTTTCAACTAATTTAGACAATTTTACATTTATACCATTTTATTCAGACAGTAAACGTAAACATGAAGTAAATGTGTTCAGGGAAAAAACAGTACAAGACAACTTTTCAACTAATAAATGTAGTACAGTAGAAAGCACGTAAAATGTTGCTCAGTAATTAATAAAATGTCAGACATAATAACTCTGAAATAGAGAGGCATGAATGAGCCCACTGTATTCAACATGGGTGAACTCCACACTTAAAAGACCGAATTGAAAAGTCTTCAACCTTCAATTTTATTTTTCAACACAAAACACATTACATTACATTACATAAAACTTCCTTTTCTTAAAAAAAAAAGAAAAAAGAACTCTTTAGTCATTCATGAAAACTGATTCAAACCCTTGGGTACAATGTCACTAAGACAATAGTTAACAATGTTAACTAAGTATCATAGTATCAAATAAAACAGCATAAACATTTGAAATTATTCATGTGATGTCATTTTCTGATTGATTGTCGAGGAACAGAAAACATTCAAAGCATTAGAACAATTTGGAGCTTTTCAGAAACTATTAAAAACCTCTGACATCCACACAACTGTGGATCAAACAAGAATCACCGACAATCCTGGTTTAGTCTCAGTTTAGTCTCAGTTTAGTCTGAGTTTAGTCTTAGTTTAGTCCTGGTTTAGTCTTGTTTAGTCTTAGTTTAGTCTCAGTTTAGTCCTGGTTTAGTCTGAGTTTAGTCCTGGTTCAGTCCTGGTTTAGTCTCTGTTTAGTCTTAGTTTAGTCTGAGTTAGTCTGGTTTAGTCTCTGTTTAGTCTTAGTTTAGTCTGAGTTTAGTCTTAGTTTAGTCTAGTTTAGTCTTAGTTTAGTCTGAGTTTAGTCCTGGTTTAGTCTCTGTTTAGTCTTAGTTTAGTCTCAGTTTAGTCCTGGTTTAGTCTGAGTTTAGTCCTGGTTCCTAGTTTTCAGTTTAGTCTGAGTTTAGTTTAGCAGTTAGTCTCTGTTTAGTCTGAGTTTAGTCTCTAGTTTAGTCTCTGTTTAGTCTCTAGTTTATCTCAGTTTAGTCTCTGTTTAGTCTTGTTTAGTCTCAGTTTAGTCCTGGTTCAGTCCTGGTTTAGTCTCTGTTTAGTCTTAGTTTAGTCTGAGTTTAGTCTTAGTTTAGTCTGAGTTTAGTCCTGGTTTAGTCTCTGTTTAGTCTTAGTTTAGTCTCAGTTTAGTCCTGGTTTAGTCTGAGTTTAGTCCTGGTTTAGTCTCAGTTTAGTCCTGGTTTAGTCCTGGTTTAGTCTCAGTTCAGTCCTGGTTCAGTCCTGGTTCGGTCCATGCTGCTGCAGATCTCCTCGTGGCGACGCCTTGGTGGAGGTCTGCTCTGACAGTCTGTCAGTGTCTCCAGCTTCAGGGACAGTCTGTGTTCGGAGCCTCACACTCGGACTCGGTGAAGCCGGATTACAAGTTGTTTCAGAGGGATCTGCTCTGAGGAGGGTCTGGCTTCGTTCTGAACGCTCTGCTGTTTCTCTGTGTGACGGTTCTGATGGGTTTTCAGATTAGCCTTAGAGGTAAAAGACTTGTCACACTGCTCACACTGGTACCTTTTATTCTCATGACTGACTTTAATGTGATTTCTGAGAGAAACTTCCCATTTGAATGTTTTACTACAATATCCACAGATGTGACATCGATCTGTCGAGTGGGAGACTTCATGTGATTCTAAATGACTCAGTGAGACACAGGCTTTTCCACATGTTTCACAATAGAACAGCTCATCTCCCGAGTGCATTCGTTTATGTCGTTCAAAGCCTGATTTGCTGCAGAGGAGTTTTCCACACTCATCACAAGTGAAGCTCCTTTTACTGTGAGTGAGTTTGTGTTGGTTTAATCCACTTCGATGAAGAAAAGCCTTTCCACACTGGCCACACTGATGCTTCTTTTCTCCGATGTGAATGAGTTGGTGAGTTTTTAAATGTGATAATCGTCCAAATCTTTTTCCGCACTCGTCGCAGCTGAATCGTCGTTCTCTTGTGGTACGACTGTGTGTCGTTTAAGTGTTTCCTTGTTTTTAAATGAAAACCCACACAGGTCACAGAAGAAGGGCCTCTCTCCAGTGTGGACCAGTGTAGTATGTGTCTTTAGATCTGCCTTTGACTTGAACCTCTTCTCGCACTGATCACATGTGAAAGGCCTCTCTTTGCTGTGAACTCTCATGTGGACAGTCAGACTCTGTTTACTCGTAACTTCTTGCTACACTGGGGCAGCTGAGGAGATTTTCCCCAGTGTGGAGTCTCTGATGCCGAGTTAGGTTTTGTTTATGGCTGAATGACTTCCCACACTGCTCACACCGGTGTTGTTTCCCTCCAGAAGTTTCTTGAGCTTTGGGGCAGTGTCAGCGTCTTCCTGTAAAACAGACAACAGCTTTATTCAGAGGACGGTTCAGTGTGAAAGGAGGTGAAGTCTGACGGCTGCTAAGAAAACAGAGGCTACAAGATGGAAGCCCCACAGTCGCCTCATCACCAGAGGGTATCGTCATTTATGGATGTGTCATATTTGGAGTTGTCCACGGCTCACATGCACAAGGCAAAGGAGGCGCCATTGATCTTTTAAACAGGTTATTGTGTTCTGTGGACGTTAACATCATCCTTAAAGAGTACCTAAACGGGCGTGCCAAAGCCTTTCCCTACCCACAAACAAAAGTCAAAAATTGCTGTGAAAGAGACGGTCTCTGAAGTTTGGGGTGACATGCGGGGGGTGAGTGTGTGGGCCTTTGCATTGGCACAATCACAGCAGACAGATTACGTGGGAGGACTTGGTTATAAACCACAGGTACAGGGGCAGGATAATGGGCAGCACCTGATGACGATGTGTGGAGCTGGTGCGGCTTATGACGTTCTGTGGAAGCTGTGGACACGTCTCCAGCCAATCAGGAAATTCTAATTTAGTAGCAGAGTTAACCCTGAAGGGGGCGCAACCCATTCGTTTTCAGGCCAAAGTTAGGATTTTACATGTTTGCGCTATAATGTCAGAATAATGTCAGGGACCAGTGGACAACACTATGAGACACCCATTGAGACAGTTTATCAGTAAAAAAAAACTTGATTTGGTGTTTAGTTGCTCATTAAAAGGGACCAAATGAAGCTAATCTGACTTTTCTCTCTTTTACCAGGTTTTAATATTGTTCCCTCATTACAAACATTTGTTTCATTCATGACGTCTGAGTAATTATTCTGCTGCATATTCAGTCTGTCTCCGCCTTTGTGTTAAAATCCAGGCACCTCCACTGGATTCATTTTGACCATTTCAACACCCAATCTTTCTTTGGGGTCGACTTCATAAAATGAAGAACTACAGTGGGACAAGGTCAGGGCAATAACAGGACAATGTTAGGGCTTTAGCGAGACTACATCCAAATCGGGCCAAAGGAGTGAGTACGCTACTTCAGGAAAACATGAGACTCGAGCGCCCCTCCTCCTCACAGCTGGGTGGACATATAGGGCTGACCAAACACCTGTGGAGCTGCTGTTCTCCTGTCCAGCCCTGGCTTTATGACGCTTTGTGAAAAAACTCAGTGACTTAAGCGTTCTTATGAGAGAGCGCGCTCGTGTTTGCATCTACATTTATTCAGCTTCAGCCACACCCGTTAACTCCTGCCGTCACCAAAAAAAAACATCTCAACGCTTGTATCTTCACATTTCCCACAGACGCAGATAAAATTGAATCAATGAATAATTCAGATATTATTTGTTTAAGTTAGAGTCCAGACAGCGAAGTTTAAAGAGCGTATTGACCGGTTGGACACTCGTGCTAACCCGGTGCAGTTTCCCCAAACTCACGCTACACTCAAGCTCCATCACCCGCTTTGTAAACAAATCAAAACTGATGTTACTTACCTTAAAGTTACTGCTCAGGCCCTTTGTAATGATGAAGACAGGGAAACACTCTGTCCACCTGCCGAGGACCGTGAAAAGTCCTGCTCCTCCATGTGATAATCCGAGCAAAACTCCGAAGACACGATGCACGAGTGTCCTTGTGCTTTGGTTTGGTCAAATCTGTCAGTCTGTCCAACGATAAGCCTCCAGTATTCTCACTTTAGCCGTTGTTCAGCGGTTTACAGAGCCATGTTTACATTTCAGCCACTCTGAGGTAATGGAGGCGGAGCCGCATAAACACAGCTACGTAAAGCGGTGCGGATGCGATACTGGCGCGGATAATGCCCAAAAATATTGTTTTTTATGGAAAATAAGGCGCAGGTCAGATTTAATTGTTTGCCCTCTGGGAGCCTATTGAAAAGGTCCAGTCTAAACTTTAAGTAAATGTAAAGTCAATGAAATTCACGTTGTGAAAGTGGAACCAAACAACTACTTTTCACGTCCCCCTCACAATGAATGGTTTCCGACGCCCATGGGTGCACATTCCAGCAGAACACTGGGCGGGTGAACGGAAGACGCCGCCTTTCACATGAACGTGTACAGTCAGCGCTCACTTCACGATGAACGAGAAATGCCCTCAGCTCGATACGGCACAATGACAACACAAAAGCGGGACATTATCTAGATATGCAGGGACACTGCGCAAGTATTTTGTCTAAAATGTTAACGAATGATTAGCAACTGTGATGATCTAGTTACAGGTCTGATTAGCTCCCAAATGTAATAGTTACTCCAAAATGTGACGTTTCGGGCTCGGCGCCCGTGATCAAGCATGAATGTAGCATTAAGCTCAACGCACACCAGAAAGCAGCGCGCCGCGGCACGTCCTCTGACGCACGTCCATGTGGGATTTCAACACACACCGGAGCGCGCCGCGTCACGGCACTTCAGAGGCTTTTCTCAAACCGTGCGGGGCTTTACACACGTGATTTATACATTTATCATAAATAAAAGAAGACACGCATGTCCGTGTTGCAGAGAGAGAGCAAACCTGGCTCTGTTTTGTAGGTTAATAGCGAGTTGGCGACAGACATGAGTTTAACATGCTTCCCCTGATGCCTGAGCCCTGACGATGGTTTCTCTGTCTCCACGGCTTCTTTCGTCCAAACAAACAAAGTTCACGGTGGTTTCCCTGTCTGTCACTGACCAGACCCGCCTCTGTGCCTCAGCAGGAGGTTAAAAGCCTGTGTTTTCCTCCTAAATAAATAAATAAAAAGTAATATAAAACACCTTCTGTTACATGTAATCTACACACATCCTTTCAAATATCGTTCTGAGTCGTCTAGATTAGTCTCACCACCTCCCAAAGTCCATTTTAACCACTGCTAATAAGCATGCAATACCTAACCTTATAGAAAGAAAGTGCTTAACCCGTAAAATATATAATATATAACATAAATAAATAAAAGATCCAACATTGTTTGTATATATGTTAAAAACCTGGTTACAGCAAATGAAAACATTATCTTACAAATCACAAGCTCAAAAGTCGTCTATTGTCGTTGTCGCCCCCTCACCCTGGTCGCCAAAAGTCCCTTATTTTTGTTCTCAAGTGGCACCTAACAGCCTGTAATATATCTGTTACTAAAAGTTCATTATCTCTTAGTTAAACCTAATTACTGTTTTTTGCCACAAAACTACCACACGCTCTAAAGTTTCAGACTCTAACGAGATATTTTTCAGTAGTTTGACGACTTTCATCGTTTGTCATTATGTGAGACCAGATTAGCACAGTTGCTAATCAACCGTGTTTTAACTGTGTCTGTGTTTTGTGCAGTATAAACCCTGTGGTTGAACTAATATCCCTGTTTCTCCATCTGATAGAAAGACTGAGAAAGTTACGATAGTTGATCAGTAGCTTTTTCCTTTAGAGTTTGACATAAGTTAAGCATAAGTTAAGTGACTGGAGTTAATTAATATGGCGCTTTTCCCGCGGCTAACGTTGCTGTAAAAAGTTAGCCAAACCGTTTTAACTAATCTTACCATTTTTCTACTGAGTATCGTCCTCTTCTTCTCCAAACAAACTGGAAACGAAAATTAGGTCACAATTATTATTATTACACTCGTTAAAGACTGGTTTAAATCAAGCTAAGCCCAAACTAAAACGGGACAACAGCAAAGAAAAGTAGTTGTGGCTTTGAAAAACATGACATTTTCCGATGGAGCAAAATGTGCCTCTGCCATAAACTTACCGAGGTCTCTCCCAGAGCCGTGCGGGAAAACGAGGCTTAAATATCGGCCACACGGGTTGACTCAGTCCGGGATGTTCCTCTGCAGCTGAAAGACGAGCCGCGGTTTCCCTCTCGGAGTTTCCCGCTCCTGTTGTTCAGTCCGTGACGATGGTTCGGCCATGACACGTTTATGACCAAATCACATCCTTCAACCGGATCTTTTTAATGCAGTTTTACCCAAATAAATGAACGAACTCTAGGATTTCAGCAAAACGGCACAGCAGGAAACACAAAGAAGAGTTTATTTTCCTTGATAATAAAATGATTTGTCTTTGCAGTTTCAGCCTGAGGTGTGAAGTTACCGTACGGCCACGAGAGGGCGCCAGAAGCCGACAGACTGAGCACGAGGCCGACAGCAGTTGTGTCCAGCGGAGAGTGGAGCAGCCCATAACACATTCAGCATCAGAATCTAACACATGTATTAACATTTAAAGATATCATTTGACAAAATGAAAACCTTAAATTCACACAAACATTCAGACCCTACAGCTGCAGACCCTTCCGTTTGCTGATTTTGAACCTTCATACTAAAAGTTTAGGTCTGTGGTTAAGTCAAGATAGAGAAAGAAGCAGCCTCTAGGTTTTTAACAATATGAGAAATAAAAATTAACATTTTCAGCATCAGACTTCAATATTGGAGTAGGGCCGTCAAAACCTCCTGAACCCACTGTGTGTATGTGCCTCTCGAAAGTACTAATACACCTTGAACTTTTGCACATTTTTCATGTTTACAACCCTAAACATAAAGATTTGATTTTGAATTTTTTACTGAAAGTTCACACACAAGTAACAGACAACTGTGAATTGACAGCAAAATGATACATGATTCTGTTATTTTTAATAACACTTTTCTATTTAAAAATAGAAAAGTGAAAAGTGGGGCGTGCATAAGTATTCATACAGCATGACTTAATACTTTGTGGAATCCTCTTTTGCTGCAATAACAGCAGCAAGTCTTCTGGGGTATGATTTTTTTTTTTTTTTTGTGGGGCCATATTGGACTCCATCTTGTTTAAGTGTGCTCTATGAAATATTAAACACAAATCCTTTCACCTTTGATTGATTTCAACTCATGTCTTTAAAGCCAAAGCAAATGCATAAACAAATGATCGGAGACACGTGAAACATATGACAAAAACTTGAAATCTTGAGTGGACGCCCAGTCATTTTCAAAACTGGCTTATGGAGAAGAATTATACCAGATTTCATGGTTGTTTCATCAAGTGAAAGTTGTATCTGCTGCACTATTTGGTTAAAATCATAAACAAACTTTATCCATAATCCACACCATTACAATGAGAGGGGGGGGGGGGGTTAATCAGCATAAAACACTTACAGCAGAGCGGTGACTCTAACCGCCTGACACTTGACAGCGTCGGCTACATTAAACCTGTGCAGCCTTTTTGTGCTAATGACTAATTCCTCCTGGGTTAATACCTGTTCAGTAAAAGTCCGTAACAAATGAATCACTCGTGTCAGTTCACGAGTGATCATGATATGCATTATATAAAAAGAAGCCAGACGCCCAGGTTGTTGCTGAGAACAAAAGTTTTATTCATCAGATAGAAGCCAGAGCTACAGCAGTGGGTCAGATGCAGCCGGGTCGACTCCACAAATGAGTGTCACACACAGAGTCATGTGTTCACTACATGTGGGGAGTACATTCGTACAGGACGTGCCCCAGAGTCACCTTGGGTTTCGGAGGTGGGTCTTTGGCACAGATGTAGGCCAGAGTCGAGTGCTCCGGGGCATCATTCCAAAGCGGTTCTGGATTGGGTGAAGGCAGAAAGAGAGAAAGGAAATCATTAAAGTTCGAGTCTTGTGAAGAACTTTACAAATGATCTGCTATTGGGCAACAAACGTTATGGTGCATGTAACTTCTTCATTGGAGGATACTTTTTTTCCTATTTTTATTTTGAACAGATTTTTGTGAACCGTTACCTAGCCAATTGATCATAGCGACATGCTCATTCCCACCATAGTTGGACGGCTGACCTTTAAGCCAATTTGAATAGTCCCAAACAGACCCATCGGTCCACATCCATTGTTTTTCCTGTAGACATTTCACAAACATTTTAACTCTCAACACCTCGGCTCGATTACCAGGATTTAAGTGTACACACACAGGTGTAACGTGTATTTAGTGTCTATCAGCAGTTATGTAGGCCTAAAGTGTTTCCACTAAGCTTGCAATTCAATTTGCGTATTTTAATTTTTTTAATCAAATGTATTTGATAAGATCGGATATTTATAAATGTTAAATTAAACTGATTTTTTTTGTATCGGCGAACGTACTCCTGAAAACACTTGGACACCACAGTGAGTTAGATGTACAGTATTTACCAGCAGTGACTCAGCAGCTAACGCAGTTGTTCCACGGCTTTTTTCTCCACTTTGTATACTGTTTTTAGCCAATGTTAGTCAATGGAAATTTATGCTAACAGCTGCAAAGATGGCCGATCTCCATGGTAACTGTGGAATTTCCCGAACTCTATTGAAATGAACCGAGCCTCATCTGCATCTGCTTTAGTTGGTGAACACAACCTTCACCAACTAAATCTGAGTGAATAGACATGCTGTATATCATTGTAACGGGAAGAACCTTGAGAATTTAATCGCTGAGTTAGTTTTAACCTCCGCAAATGTATTTTTGATCGCTGCGCAAAATGTTGCGGTTAGCAAGAGCATGCTAAAGCTAGCGGGAGCATGCTAATGCTAACTAATGGTGCGTTCCACTTGATCTCGGAAGTCGGAATTTCCAAGCTGCAACGCACCAACTCTCGGAAACTCGGGACAGAATCAGCTCACCCGAGAAGGAGCACTTAAACATGGCTGCGCCCGACGTCACATGTAACGCATGTAAAGCTTCATTAAACCACGTTATTTGGCAGATGTTTTCCAAATAAGCTTGTTAGATGTCAACGCGAAACGGATAAGCATTACTGCTCTCTTAGCGTCTTATTAACGGTACAAAAAAAAAGAAAGAAAAGAAACTACTGGTGCTAAATTATCACTGTATTCAGGGTGCGATTTGTCAAAAAAACAGAAGGGGGATAGTTACTCAATCACTTTATTATTGCATAAAAAGCACATACATTTCATGCTGTTGAACTTTAAACCCAGTGTTGTAAGATGTGTTCTGTCTAATCAACTCTAGAACAATGCAATAGTTAAAATAACAATAACGTGTAAAAACATATCCAGCTTTCCCTCACTCTACTCGCAACAGCATCATCACTGTAAATTCAACACTACTGAATTTGCTGTGTAATATTGTAAAGTGGGTCACTGGGTCAAATGCCCATAAAACTATTGAAGAAAAATGACACGCGTTTCCATCGAGTTTCGTATAGTAATTTGTTGACGGCCCCTAACCAGAGTGGAAAGAGCCGGGACATATTCTGAGCACATGTCAAACATCTCTCCACGCCGACTCACAAGAGCATTACCCAGTGCAGACATTTGTTCAAAGGGAATTTAAGACAGAAACTATTCTCGTGAAAATAGAACTTTAATTATTCAAATGAATGCGATAAGTTGCCGTACGTTTCCTTATCATTTAGTGTGAGAGAAAGACATTCTGTCGTACGATTGGCTCGATCCATCACCTTCCTACAGTTCAGGGACTCACAAATCTGATGACAATCCACCTGCAGCGAAAGGTAACCTCCTCACAAATACACAAAACAAAAGCCTCACTTCTTCCTGTGACGCTGTTAGACACAAACGTGAGTGTGTGGACGCAGAATCAGACGGAGCTCCTTTACACGATGGACATGATCATCGCAGCCGTAAACCATCAGGTTTGTTCAGGTTCACCGTCCTGAAGAATAAAGGCCGTTCCCGCAGCTTTGGAGAGTTTCCTCACACAGAAGACACTGATACCAACACAACGCTGTAAACGTCAGGGATGTGATGGGGAAACTGTGGTTCAGGGTTCACCCAGAGGCCCGTATTCTGCAGAGCTTTAACGTACTCTGGGACACATTTGAATATGATGTTTTCTTTGTGGGAAAGAGACGCTCAGTCCTGACTTTCACAAACAAAATAAACACCAGCAGAAACTCTTTCCTCTCATTGTGCTCTCCAAAAGTGGTGACTAGGGCTGGCACCGCCTTTTTAACTCATGTTATTGTTGATTTTCCTGCACATCTTTGTCACATTTTGTTCCGTTTTGACACTTTTGTCTTTTTTCACGAATTAATCACTTTTTCATCAGACCATGTAGTTTCTGAAAATATGTGTAAGATCTGATCTGAGGAAAACACAACTTACAGTCCCTGGACCAACACCATCAAAACTTGGATCCAAAGATATAACTTTTTTTTGGTTCCTTCTTTTGCTTCTTTCATTTTTTTCCAACACCGGTAGTACCTAAACTTTTTTTTTTCCAACACTGTACTTGTATCATGTAATGGTACTCAGCCCTCACAACAATGGAAAAGGAAAGTCAAGCTTTCATGAACTAGTCTTTAGCTAATGGCATCAAAGGAAGTAAAGGAAGAAGAATACGGACCTTTCAGACATGAACCATTCGATTGAACATTGCCATTGTAACAGTCGAGTTGCGTGATTTTAATAAAACATACAGGTACAATCAATAAATCCCCAAATGCTCCTTGTTTTATAGCTTGTAGTGGGGAATATTTGGAGTTTCATATTTTTAAAACATTTTGAAAGCTCAGTGTTTCGAGATGAGAGCGCTAAACCCTGGTACAGATGACGGCTTGAGCACCTTTGTCTATGATGGGAAACTCCTGTGCCACAGAAGGTATGTGTCTAATGTGTCCTGTTACAAACAATAAGTAAAACTTTGAAACTTCAAATCATCCGGTCCGCTTCCAGGTTTTCCACGTTTCCATGTTTCATAGGTTTTCTATGTTTTCCATGTTTTCCAAGCTGCGCGGGAACCCTGAGGCAGGTCTGTGTATTATCTGGCCGTGGACTTATCCCGGGCCGGGGGTTTTCCTTTGGGCACGGGCTGCACCGACGCACCGGGGCTGGAGGACGGGCATCATGGGCTGCCTGGAGGGCCGGTGCGGCGAGGGGATGCGGGCAGACGGAGAGTTATCAGGCAAATGATATCAGCTGTGGAATAAAGTCATGGTGATGTCACACCGTCTGTGTTAGTCACTGATTGCTTGTTTTCAGGTTCTAGAATGTGATGCTGTCACACTCCCATGTGGGTGAGGAGCCAGTTGTTCCTATTAACTGTCACAAGTAGTATCTAAAAAGAAACTTAATAACAAAACTCAGAATCAGAATCAGAATAGGTTTTATTGCCATTGTTTGAGAACAGGTTCACAAATTAGGAATTGTTCTTGATGCATGGACCAACAGCATGAAAACTTGGTCTTTGAAGATAATAATTGTTTTGGTGCCTGACACCATACTGGTATTGTTTAAAGTGCATAAAGACACATTAGACACCCATCCATCCATCCATTTTCTTCCGCTTTATCCGGGGCCGGGTCGCGGAGGCAGCAGTCTCAGCAGAGATGCCCAGACTTCCCGATCCACGCACACCTCCTCCAGCTGTTCTGGGGGACCCCGAGGCGACACCAGGCCAGCTCGGAGACATAGTCCCACCAGCGTGTCCTGGGCCTTCCACGAGGCCTCCTCCCAATAGGACATGCCTGGAACACCTCCCGAGGGAGGCGACCAGGAGGCATCCGGAACAGATGCCCTAGCCACCTCAGCTGGCTCCTTTCGACGTGAAGGAGCAGCGACTCTACCCCGAGCTCCTCCCGGGTAACTGAGCTCCTCACCCGATCTCGGAGGGTGCGCCCAGCCACCCTGCGAAGGAAACTCATTTCAGCCGCTTGTATCCGCGATCTTGTCCTTTCGGTCATTACCCAGATCTCATGACCATAGGTGAGGGTGGGAACGTAGATCGATCGGTAAATCGAGAGCTTTGCCCCCTGACTCAGCTCCCTCTTCACCACAACAGTCCGATACAGCGACCGCATCACTGCTGACGCTGCACCGATCCGTCTATCGATCTCACGCTCCATCCGTCCCTCACTCGTGAACAAGACCCCGAGATACTTGAACTCCTCCACTTGAGGTAAGGACTCCCCACCGACCTGAAGCGGGGAAGCCACCTTTTTCCGGTGGAGAACCATGGCCTCAGATTTGGAGGTGCTGATCCTCATCCCGGCCGCTTCACACTCGGCTGCAAACCGCCCCAGTGCGCGCTGGAGGTCCTGATTTGATGAAGCCAACAGAACAACATCATCTGCAAACAGCAGAGATGAGATCCTGAGGTTCCCAAACCGGACACCCTCCAGCCCTGGCTGCACCTAGAAATTCTGTCCATAAAGGTAATGAACAGAACCGGTGACATAGGGCAGCCCTGGCGGAGACCAACACGCACCGGAAACAAGTCTGACTTACTGCCGGCAATGCGAACCAAGCTCCTGCTGCGGTCATACAGGGAACGGACAGCCCTTAGCAGAGGGCCCCGGACCCCATACTCCCGGAGAACCCCCACAGGGCACCACGAGGGACACGGTCGAACGCTTTCTCCAAATCCACAAAGCACATGTGGACTGGTTGAGCGAACTCCCAAGAACCCTCGAACACCCGATGTAGGGTATAGAGCTGGTCCAGTGTGCCACGACCGGGACGAAAACCGCATTGTTCCTCCTGAATCCGAGGTTCGACTATCGGCCGGATCCTCCTCTCCAGCACCCTGGAGTAGACCTTACCGGGGAGGCTGAGAAGTGTGATCCCTCTGTAATTGGAGCACACCCTCCGATCCCCCTTCTTAAAGAGAGGGACCACCACCCCGGTCTGCCAATCCAGAGGCACTGTCCCCAACCGCCACGCGATGTTGCAGAGACGTGTCAGCCAAGACAGCCCTACAACATCCAGAGACTTAAGGTACTCGGGACGAATCTCATCCACCCCGGGGTCTTGCCACCGAGGAGCTTTCTAACCACCTCGGTGACTTCAGCCTGGGTGATGGACGAACCCCCCTCCGAGTCCCCAGCCTCTGCCTCCTCATCGGAAGACGTGACAGTGGGATTGAGGAGATCCTCGAAGTACTCCTTCCACCGCCCGACCACATCCCCAGTCGAGGTCAACAGCTCCCCGCCCGCACTGTAAACAGTGTTGGTGAAGCACTGCTTCACCCTCCTGAGGCGCCGGATGGTTTGCCAGAATCTCTTCGAGGCCGACCGATAGTCCTCCTCCATGGCTTCTCCGAACTCCTCCCAGACCCGAGTTTTTGCCTCTGTGACTGCACGAGCTGCAGCATGCTTGGCCTGCCGGTACCTCTCAGCTGCCTCCGGAGTCCCACAAGCCAACAAGGCCAGGTAGGACTCCTTCTTCAGCTTGACGGCATCCCTTACTTCCGGGCGCCACCACCGGGTTCGGGGATTGCCGCCGCGACAGGCACCAGAGACCTTACGGCCACAACTACGAGCAGCCGCATCGACAATGGAGGAGGAGAACATGGTCCACTCGGACTCCATGTCTCCAACCTCCCTCGGAATCTGGGTGAAGCTCTTCCGGAGGTGGGAGTTGAAGACCCTACTGACAGAGTGATCCACCAAACGTTCCCAACAGACCCTCACAACACGTTTGGGCCTGCCAGGTCTGACCGGCTTCCTCCCACCCTGCCAGCGGATCCAGCTCACCACCAGGTGGTGATCGGTTGACAGCTCAGCCCCTCTCTTCACCCGAGTGTCCGAGACACGCGGCCAGAGATCAGATGACACAACTACAAAGTCGATCATCGACCTCCTGCCTAGGGTGTCCTGGTGCCACGTGCACTTATGGACACCCTTGTGCTCGAACATGGTGTTCGTTATGGACAAACTGTAACTAGCACAGAAGTCCAATAACAGAACACCACTCGGGTTCAGATCGGGGAGGCCGTTCTTCCCCATCACCCCCGTCCAGGTCTCACTGTCGTTACCCACGTGGGCGTGGGTAACGACAGTTACCCACGTCCACCCACACATTTTTGCTAAAACATAGTTAACACAATTATATTTAGGACTGTTTCTAGTTTCACTTCCTTATTGGACATGTAATAAAATAAGTAAGGATTAAACAATGAGGAGCTGTGGATTAGAGTTTTAATGCTCTGTAATCTGTGTTAAAACTCTAAGAGTTTTAACGTGTGGAGTCGAACATGACCGTTTATGTATCGATAGTCATTTGAAATCAGGGACAGAGCCAGGTTTAAATGCATGACTTTATTTTGCAACATATGTTCGTTACAAGGGGGATACAGAGGGATTTTGGATCTTGTTTAGTTTTTGAATTAACTAGTTATTAGTGGACAAGTCGGTGGCACAGTGGTTAGAGCTCGTGCTTCACAGCAAGAAGGTTCCGGGTTCGATTCCCACCTGGACGGGTCCTTTCTGTGGAGTTTGCATGTTCTCCCCGTGTCTGCGTAGGTTTCCTCTGGTTTCCCCTACCACTAAAACATGTACAATAGGTGAATCCTCCAGCCAGGTGATTCTGACCATCAGCCTGGGGTCGGGTCAAACATAGTTAACATCCCCTCCTGGAACCGCCACCTTAACGTGGTGGAGGGTTTGAGCCCGAATGATCCTGGCGCTCTGTTGTCGGGGGCTTCGTGCCCCTGGTAGGGTCTCCCATGGCAAACAGGTCCTAGGTGACGGGTCAGACAAAGAGCGGTTCAGAAGCCCCTTATGAGAGACCAACAGGCCCGGTTAGAACCATGAGGCCGTCCTTCTGTGGACCCACCACCTGCAGGAGGAGCCATAGGGGCTGGTGCAGCTCCAACAGCTGCCCCCACGACCCGGCAACGGACAAGTGGAAGAAGATGGATGGATGGATGGATGGATAGTTAACATGATTCTAAAGATTGTTTCCAGCTTTCTTCAGTTTGGCAATTTTTCTGATGTTTATTCACATTATTCCGCCCCGCCCACTTATTTGGATTGGCTCTTCATTGTATCGACTCTTCCGGTCGAGCGCGAAGCCCGTTCATTTCAGTCTGATGTTTAATAGATTGATTTGAGTAAAATGTCCAATGTTCATTTGCACCAACAAGTCAACACTGCACCGTTTCTCTGCGCGGAATAAAATCGGCTTTGTGTTTATGTAGAAACTGATTTTCTCTTGACTTCTCCAGTCCCATGTGAACTGAGAGGAGAGAAGGGGTTTTCAACATCTGTCATTAAAAACTTGTAAATGAACTGAACTTGACGCGATTGCTCTAAATAAATAATACATGCAAAGTGGGTTTATTATTTGCACATATTATATTACATTCACATCCAAAACAATGAAATATAATTTAGTTACGAAATATCTCTTAATACTGTAATGTTTTCATGAAGTTACTCGAGTATAAATGTACCTGACTCCTCCCACCTCTGCCCCTTTCAAACGCACCAGTCTAATCACTCACTGACTTTTATTACTGCGGAGTCACCTGAGGCGGAGCTGCTCTTTGCTCCTGGTCGGGCAGGTTTCTGCACACACGGGACGGAGAGGAGCCACGGAGGATCTGACTGACACAGGACCACGGCTTTAGGGCCACACGCACTGATCCAGAGGGCCCAGCTCCAGAGGGCCCAACTCCAGAGGGCCCAGCTCCATAGGGCCCCAGCTCCAGAGGGTCCCAGCTCCAGAGGCCCACCAGCTCCAGTGAGTTCTGCCACTGATTTCAATCCCACATTCAGGATTCAGGGGTTTGTGTGTACAGGGTCACTGTGAGTCAGAGATATAAGTCAGATAATCACATAAATAAAGTCTGTTACCTTCATTTGACTTTGGCGTTTTGAACACAAAATACTTTAATCATTTATTTTAAACGTCAGAGTCATATTATTTTAGACAATACCACACATTAGTAGGAAATCCATTGTTTGGTCAGAATCGTTTGCCCATATGTCAGAGACAGTAATGAGTTAGATTTACTTATTATTTTTACATAATTTGAGTAACTTTGTGTATGAATTAGTTTGTTTTAGCGTCGACTTCTACTGGTGTCATATTGTGAGCTCGTGTCGAACTCTAACCTCAGATAAACCTGAATAAAACAATAAACTGGTGCAGTTTTATGGCGGTGTTTACAGTAAAGATGTCGGACTTTGATCCTTCAGAGGCTGGTGAAGGTTAATGATTCATTTTTATTATTGGACTGTTGATTATGGAACAGGTCGCTTTGAATGAGGCCATTTCCTCGATGCTGTGGGCAGTGGGTTTATCCACAACAGCTTTATTTACTGAGTTTAGGATATGCACATTTTTACAGCAACATTCGCCTCAAAAAGAAAGAAATATAGGCTTGAAACCTTTGCTGTCGATCACTGACATACATGTAATAAAATAAGGATTAAACAACGAGGAGCCGTGGATTACACAGTTTTAATGCACAACGTGGAGTCAAGAACACCACGACACACAGCTCCACCACAGAACGAAACACAGATACCTGTTTAGTCTCATGAATTCAGCTTAGACGACAAATATAGAAACAACATGAGAAAACGTATCCAGAGGCAGTGTGTGTGGGGCTTCAAAGCAGGCTAAATGTTCTAATAGAAGAATAGCTACAGCATCGTAATAGTCCGGTTAGATGAATAACATGTCAGTTTGAAGTCTCCATTTAGTGTATTTTATTTAAACTGGCTCTCGGGCGTTGTTTATGATCACAGACCGTGTAAATACATGTCCGTGGGCAGAACATGAATTGAAATAAAGTGTGTCGGGTGAGGTGGCTGTAGCTCGCCGGCTCCACAAGCGATTAGCTGTTAATAAATACACAACTTTTCCTCCTGGACTCTCTCGTTTGAGCAGCGAAGAATTCAATATTGTCTCTGGCCAGAAAACCACAATTGCAACTTCGCTGCCACCGGGTCAGAGTCACCAATACACACTAATGGAATCACGAAGAAGAAGCTAACAGGCTAACGGGCAAAGCTAACTGCGGGCTAGCGCCACTTAAACATTATTTACAGCCAAGTTTGAATGAAAAAAATGATCTCCATTGTGTAATTGGATGAACAATATCCCTCTCTCCCTTTGTCTTTTCTGTCAGCGTAGTATTTACTCTCACGGACAATTAATGAGTAAAAAAGCACGACACCTGCGTGGCGCTTATGGCCTCTAGGGGCATGAGTTACTTACTACTGCTTTAAGGAGGAAAACAAAGAAGAGAACAATCTTATCTTTCTCCAATTATTCAAAAACTACTTTAACAAATGCAGAATTATTGATATAGTTTTATACATCGAATAGGTTGCGTTCATGTGACATCACAACATTCTAAAGAGCCCATAGTTTAAAATTCAAAATGCTCAAAAATACTACTCTTATTAAATTGCTAATTTCTCTGTAATTCTTGAGCCAAATCACATGAAAGAAAAACTGTCAAGTTAGAAGTCCTCTTTCAGCTCATATGAACTATGGTCTAATTATTTCCGCATAAAGGTGGAGACAATATTCAAAAACATATTTGTGATTTTGGCTGGTAGAAAGGACTTTCAGCCATAAACAAATATATGGCGGGTTTGTGAATGAAATCACTATTAAGTGATGATCAGGGAAAACATTTGGACATTTTCATTTTGGAAATTTCTTTCAAAAACTGTTTTGCTCCCATAGAGTTGTATTGGGACCTGCCCTCCAACTGAAATAGAATCCTAAAAGGTGAACGCAACCTATTGTTTATTGTTACTATGGAAACAAATGCAGTGATATTGAAGGAGATTTAACTGTTGCCAAATGTGCAACTACCGCCAGTTAGCCTGGTATAAATGTATAATAATATGTAATGAGTTATTTATGAGCAAAAATGACCAACATTACAGACATATATAGAAAAATGAAAAGAGCGAAGTTTAAAATGAAGCATTAATTGTGTTGACTTTGACAGAGTTTTGGAAAATGTATTTACACTTTTACATGAACGTTCTCTGCGGTCCTGAGCTCCTCCTCAGGTTGTTCCAGAGGCGAGGGCCATAATATTGGAAAGACGCCTCGCCGTGAGTCTTTCTGTTGACTTTAGGAATAACTAGGAGACCTCTGCCAGAGGAGCGAAGGGGCCGTGAAGGTTCATAAGGTAAAATCAGTTCTGAAAGATAAGAAGGACCAAGACCATTAAGACATTTAAAAACATTAAAAGAACTTTAAAATCGATCCTGAAACACACGGGGAGCCAATGCAGCGACTGTAATGTGGTCCCGCCTCCTGGTCTTTGTCAGGACACGAGCTGCTGAATTTTGTAAAAGTTGTAAACCTGAGATACTCTTTTTGGGAAGACCAGAGAGCAGGGCATTACAGTAGTCGATACGACTGGTGATAAAAGCATCAGCATCTCCGTGTTGGCCCGAGAGAGAATGGGGCGGACTCTGGCTATGTTCTTTAGATGGTAAAAACCTATCTTTGTGATATTCTTAATGTGTGGAATAAAAGTCAGCTCAGAGTCAAAGATCACACCCAGTTCTTCACCTGTGAGGAAGGATTAAAAGACAGTGACTGTAGTTTGGGTAAAAGTTTCTCTCTCTGGGCCTCAGGACCGATGACTAAAACTTCAGTTTTGTCCTGGTTAAGCTGGAGAAAGTTTTCTGCCATCCAGGATTTGATATCTAAAATGCAGTTAAAAAGTGCATCCATTGGCCTGGTGTCATCAGGAGACATGGAGATGTACAACTGTGTATCATCAGCATAACTATGAAAGTTGACTCCATGTCTCCTGATGACATCACCAAGAGGGAGCATATACAGGTTAAAAAGCACTGGCTCTAAAATCAAACCCTGGGGCACACCACATGTAATTTTATGGACCTTAGAGGAGCAGGTATCCATACTCCCCATGAATGTCCTGTCTGTGAGGTAGGATGTAAACCATTTGTGGACAGCACCAGAGAGGCCGATGTGTTTTAAACGAGTTAAAAGAATAGTGTGGTCGACTGTATCAAAGGCAGCGCTCAGATCCAGTAGAACCAACACTGTGACCTTCTGTGAGTCATAATTTAATCTAAGATCATTTAAAATCTTTAAAAGGGCCGTCTCGGTGCTGTGGTTTACCCTAAAGCCAGACTGGAATTTCTCAAGGACATTATCTGCAGTAATAAAATCATTAAGTTGGATAAAGACAAGTTTTTCTAAGATTTTGCTTAAAATGGTAAGTTGGATACTGGTCTAAAATTGTTACAATCATTACAATCCAAATTGCTCTTCTTCAGCAGAGGCCTCACCACCGCCCCCTTAAAGGCAGCAGGGAAGACCCCGTCTGAAGAGAGCAATTCATCATGTTTAAAAGCTCGTCTTTAAAGGATCAATAGAATGTTTTAAAAACGGGGTTGAGACAGGGTCTAAAAGACATGTGGTGGGCCTCACTGAGGAGAAAACTTTATCAAGCATCTCAGCATTAACCTGGACAAAACTGTGCAGTGTTTCCTCTGGAACAAATAGACAACCAGATGACGAGCTCCCAAATAAATGTAATATTAAAGTACATGAAATGTAAATAATGAGGACTTTAACAATGATGAAATATCTGATTATCTTGGTCAAATAAAGCTACTGTGTTAAAAGCAAATGAAGAGAATGGACTAGTGGAGACGAGACCCGATGATCAAAGCCCAAACTGAACAAAGTCTGAGGCAAGTCTGGTCCTGTAGGCTCTGGAGCTACAAAGTCCATGAAGCAGCTCCCAGTGAGGAATATGATCTGTCAAAACAGAAAAAGACACGTCCAAAAACAGAAGGAGCTGGATCCAAGAAAGGAACAAATGTGAAAAGACTGGAGCAGCTTTTTATTTCCATCACTGAACCCTTGTTTTACATTTATAACATGATGCACACGTTCATGAACAAATGATGGCAAACTCCTGTACGACTGAGAGCTCACACAAACACATCACACTCTTTGGGTAAACTGATATAGTTGAGTAAGTCTGTGTGACATTTTGTTTAGTTGAATTTTGACTAAATCTAAAAGACCTAAATGTAAATTAAAATGTTGTTGAAATTAGCTCTGATTTTTTCACAGGGCAGTGACGTGATTTACCTGTTGATGATCCTTAATGTGCACTTTCATTTTTTAACCAGTCTGGTTGTTCTTAATGTTTTTGTTTCCATGTCCAGGGTGAGAAGGGTCAGCTGTGATCCAACCTACCCGGGGCCTGGAGAGGTGGGAGCTGACAGCCAATCACCTTCTCAAAAAAACCTGGATTTTATTAAATAGATATTTCTGTCTGTGTTAATTAGCCGTACTGCTCTGGTTGATCTTTTATCACAGACTGTCTTCCTGATCTAATCTTAATGACCATAGACTCATAAAGTGTTTGCATTAACCTTTCAGTGTCTGTTATTTTGATTCTTAGAGTGAGTCAGAGCTGGACACACGATGGAGGAGAGAGAGTTCAGAGACGATGGAGCCTCTACCTCTAAAACCATTGACCCCAAAGCTCAGAGGTGAGATCCACCACTGTTCTTTATATCAGAGTCAACTCTAACTCTGTTCTTTATATCAGAGTCAACTCTAACTCTGTTCTTTATATCAGAGTCAACTCTAACTCTGTTCTTTATATCAAAGTGATGCAGCGTAAAGTAACCTTTGATATCTTTTTAAAGTGGCTTTTGAGATCAGATATAAGTCCACTCTTTCAGCCATCTATGTTATATTAAAGTCTGATGTGTAAACAGTGAATAGAAGCGGTGAGAGGACCGTTTCCTCTGGGAACCCGGTGCAACAACGTCTCTATAAACTTCTGCTTCTAAAAACAAAACACAAAATCAAAACGTACAAGACTTAAGAGCAGGTTTAGTTTAATCAGATTATATTGTTTCTGTGATGGAGTAGATGATCCTTTTCTGAGTCTGATCCAAGACAGTCCCATGTGTTTCACTGAAGTGTGTTTCCTTCTTTGTCTCAGGATCCTCCAGAAACATCCTCCATCTGAACCTGGTCCCAGCTGTGAGTCTCTCAGTGACCGATCTATGGGAAAACCAATGCACTTCAGGACAGAGCGGTGAGCTTTGACTCTCTGTATTATGGAATATTATTGTCACATAAAGGGAAGTATCTAGGAAAGATTTACTGAAGGAATCAAAAGAATCTTTAGCAAATGTTGACATTTTTACTGCTTGGTGACAATCACAATTACTGTGCTGTTATTTCAATCACAAGGATGAGCAACTAAAATCAAGATAATGGACTGTAGACGGAAGATAAAATTCTGGCTATTTATCCACTTTTAAGTGTTTGATCAAAACAAAATATAAAACCTATATTATTAAGTTACAATTATCTCTCACTTGTTTGTCATCAAATGAACCAGGATCCATCACATTTGATATAAATATTTCATGTTTATTGTAAATGTATTTGTCTGTCTTAGACCCAGTGTTGACGTCAGACCAGACGGTTCTGAACCAGGCCCCGACTGTGAGTCCCTCAGGAGCAACTGGTCCATGTGGCAACACATGGACTTTTCCTCAGATCTGTAAGATTCAGTTTGTTTAAACACAAGGACAGACAGTGGTTTAATGAGGTTCTGAAAGTTTGAGAGAAACAGCTGAATTCTGAGTTGTTTGTTGTGTCTCTGTCACAGAGTGGAGCAGGCTCCAGAGCTCAGAGCTCAGCAACATCACACTCAGCTGGACTCCATATTTAAGGTGTGTCCTTCACTGATGTTTGGGGATGTTCAGATGAATGGACTTGTTTCACACAGATCTGACACTGACTGCATTTGTGTTGTTTCTAATGTGTCTGTGCAGCTTCTGGAGGAGGACATCTTCACTTTTGTCCAGAAGGAGCTGAAGAAGCTCCACAAGGTTCTGAGCACAGATTACCCAGAATGCTTAGAGCCTGTGGAGGATGAGGATGGAGAGGCTTTTCTGAAGATCACTGTGAACTTCCTGAGGAGGAGGCAGCAGAAGGAGCTGGCTGAGCGTCTGTGGAGCAGTAGGTCCATTTCACTCAGTCATTTGATCTTCTCTGAGACTCAGGCTCTGTCTGTGTCTTCATTCAGGGAGATGTTCTGGAGTTCTTCAGCGTAAACTGAAGCATGACCTGCAGCAGAAGTGTCAGTGTGTGTTTGAGGGCGTGGCTAAAGCAGGAAGCCCCGCCCTCCTGCAGCAGATCTACACAGAGCTCTACATCACAGAAGGAGGGGCCTCAGAGGTCAACCAGGAACATGAGGTCAGACACATGGAAACAGCCTCCAGGAAACCAGGCGGAGCAGAGACAGCCATCACATGTGAAGACATGTTTAAAGGCCCCGCGGACACAGAGGCGCCCGTCAGAACAGTGCTGACAAAGGGAGTGGCTGGCATTGGGAAAACTCTGCTCACTCAGAAGTTCAGTCTGGACTGGGCTGAAGGCAAAGCCCACCAGGACGTCCAGCTGCTGTTCCCCTTCACTTTCAGAGCACTCAATGTCCTGAAGAACAGGAGCTTCAGCCTGGTGCAGCTGCTCCATCACTTCTTTAGAGCAACAGAAGAAGTGAGCAGCTTTGAAGATCTGCAGGTGCTCTTCATCTTGGACGGTCTGGACGAGTGCAGACTTCCTCTGGACTTCACCCAAACCAAGGCCCTGACGGAGCCCACAGAGAGCGCCTCAGTGGAGGAGCTGCTGGTGAACCTCATCAGGGGGAGCCTGCTTCCCTCCGCTCGCCTCTGGATAACCACACGCCCCGCGGCGGCCAATCAGATCCCTGCTGAGTGCGTCTCCATGGTGACAGAGGTGCGAGGGTTCAGCGACCCACAGAAGGAGCAGTACTTCAGGAACAGGTTCAGAGATGAGGCCCACACAATCATCTCCCACATCAAGACGTCCCGAAGCCTCCACATCATGTGCTTCATGCCAGTCTTCTGCTGGATCCTCTCCACAGTCCTGGAGCATGTGCTGAAAACCAGAGAGAGAGCAGAGCTGCCAAAGACCCTGACTCAGATGTACATCCACTTCCTGGTGGTTCAGGCCAAAGTCAAGAACATCAAGTATGAAGGAGGATCTGAGACAGACTCACACTGGAGTCCAGAGACCAGGAAGATGGTGAAGTCTCTGGGAAAACTGGCCTTTGAGCAGCTGCAGAAAGGAAACCTGATCTTCTACGAGAGTGACCTGAGCGAGTGTGGGCTGGACGCTGCAGCCGCCTCAGTGTACTCCGGAGTCTTTACACAGGTCTTTAGAGAGGAGCCAGGCCTGTACCAGGACAAGGTCTACTGCTTCATCCATCTGAGTGTGCACGAGTTTCTGGCTGCTCTTCACGTCCATCAGACCTTCTTCAGAACAGGAATCAACCTGTTGGTCAAAGAAAACTCCAGATCTTCCAGGTTGAAGCATGTCTTTGTTCATAGCAGTCCATTAGAGTTCTACCAGACGGCTGTAGATCAGGCCTTACAGAGTCCAAATGGACACCTGGACTTGTTCCTGCGCTTCCTCCTGGGTCTTTCACTGCTGACCAATCAGAGCCTTCTCCAAGGTCTGCTTACACGCACAGGAAGTAGCTCCCAGACCAATCAGGAAACAGCTGAGTACATCAAGCAGAAGCTGAGTGAGGAAGTGTCTGCAGAGAGAAGCATCAACCTGCTCCACTGTCTGAATGAACTGAATGATGGTTCCCTGGTGGAGCAGGTCCAACAGCTCGTGAGCTCAGGACGTCTGTCTGAAGGTGGACTGTCTCCGGCTCAGTGGTCAGCTCTGGCCTTCATCTTACTGTCATCAGAAGAAGCTCTGGAGCAGTTTGAGCTGAAGAAATACTGTGCTTCAGAGGAGGCTCTGCTGAGGCTGCTGCCAGTGGTCAAAGCCTCCAACAAAGCTCTGTGAGTGAGGTCTATGTAAGTATGAACCTTCTAAACTTCTCCTAAAACAGTGTGTTCTCTCCAGACTGAGCGGCTGTAACCTGTCAGAGAGCAGCTGTGAAGCTCTGTCCTCAGTCCTCAGCTCCTCTAGTCTGACAGTTCTGGACCTCAGTGACAACGACCTGAAGGACTCAGGGCTGAAGATGTTGTCTGTCGGACTGAAGAGTCCTCATTGTAAACTGGAGCAGCTCAGGTAAGAGGGTTTACTCTTCATCTCTGTGAGTTTGTCATTTCTATGACTCTGTTTAACCCTGTGTGTTCAGACTGTCAGGGTGTCTGATCTCAGAGACAGGCTGTGCTGCTCTGGCCTCAGTCCTCAGCTCCTCTAGTCTGACAGTTCTGGACCTCAGTAAGAACGACCTGAAGGACTCAGGGCTGAAGATGTTTTCTGTTGGACTGAAGAGTCCTCATTGTAAACTGGAGCAGCTCAGGTAAGAGGGTTTACTCTTCATCTCTGTGAGTTTGTCATTTCTATGACTCTGTTTAACCCTGTGTGTTCAGACTGTCAGGGTGTCTGATCTCAGAGGAAGGCTGTGCTGCTCTGGCCTCAGCTCTGAGGTCCAACCCCTTCCATCTGACAGACCTAGACCTCAGCTTCAACCATCCAGGAGACACAGGAGTAAAGCTCCTGACTGCTCTACAGGAGGATCCCCACTGCTCACTCACCACTCTCAGGTGAGGACACATTCATTACAGTTAGAACGTTATTACGCTCATTTACCGTGTAAACATTATAATGGAAGAAACAGGATTTTTATTTTATTTTAGAAATCCATTTGGATTCTTTATGCATCTGTCTCATTAGCAACATTAGCTCATGTTTTGGTGTCCATCTTTAAATAAAAAGGAGAAGCAACGTTTGATCCTAATGTATGTGGACAGTTAGCAAGTCGGCTCGTCCGGGAGACTCTTCAGAGTCTGTTAGCATTAGCCTCAAATATCACAAATTCTTATTAATCCAGGGGTCTCATTAATAAAAGGACAAAAGGAAGCCAAAACCTTCCGTACGAACTGGTACGAAGGTGGTATTTATAGAAATCAAACTGAACGTGAAACATTACGCCCCACCACACTAGGTCTGCCTCATCCTAAAACCCCGACTGCACCTACAGCTCAACAAGCAATATCTGAGTGATTAAAAGCTTATTCTGTAGTTTCAGGAAATTTGAGCTCCGTGAATGGCACTGGCAAATATCACAATCAGCGTCTAAAAGGCTCTTCTTTACGATCTAAAAGTGTATTTTGGGGCGACGGTGGCGCAGATGGTAGAGGGGGTCGTCTCATGATCAGAAGGTCGGGAGTTCGAATCCAGCCTCCTGAAGGTGCACACTGTCGTTGTGTGCTTGGGCAAGACACTTCACCCAGCTTGCCTCCAGTGTCTGCGCACACTGGTGTCTGAATGCGAGTGTGAATGGGTGAGTGGATCCTTGCTGTAAAGCACTTTGAGTGCCTAATGTAGGTGGAAAAGCGCTATATAAGTTGAGACCATTTGTATTTCCAAAAGACACTGCACTCTGCCAATAGGTTGTGATCAGAGAAACAGCGGTAACATGTAAGTAAAGATCCACCCGGCCTCTGCTGTCACTGCTGCGGCATAAAACCCTCTCATTATCGCCTCATGTTTAGGTAAATCTCATTCAAGTTACTTTGCATGTCCTTATATGGTGACATGGAGGCGTGCAGGGGGCGGGACGTGAGGAGGGTCATGTGTGCACATTTCTGCTCCAGGTGGAATCAGTGAAGGGGAGATTACGTGGTGCTGCACGTACGGAGGGTTTTATAAATCCCTTCTTTTTTTCTCCGTACATGAAGATTGGGTTTTGCTTGTATGGACTCTTATAGGCAGAGTCTCACGGACAGTTTTATAAATGAGACCCCTGATGTTTTCAGCTGTTGTCGACATTTTGTTTTCAATCAATCAATCGAACTTTATTTATAAAGCGCTTTTCATACCGAAAGATATCAAAGTGCTTTACAAATTACAACATTTAAAACAATACGCCCTGCATATATTTATATATAGGCATCAGTGGTGCCCGTGGTCGTTGGGGCTCTCGGGGCAGTGACCCCAAACTGGAGGAGTGGCTCCAGCAGATCCCAGGAAATATATCAGACATCTCGGTCCAGAAAAGTGCAGTTCTAGGAACAGCAAAGATACTGCGCAGAACCCTCAAGCTCCCAGGCCTCTGGTAGAGGACCCGAGCTTGGAGGAAAAAGAGAGACCGCCCGCGGAGGGTGAGAAAGAGTTATTTTTTTTGTATTTTTTTCTCTTTCATATAGATAAACATATGCAATGCACAACAGGACCGTAATATTGGAAAGACGTCTCGCCGTGAGTCTTTCTGTTGACTTTAGGAATAACTAAGAGACCCCTGCCGGAGGAGCGCAGGGGCCGTGAAGGTTCATAAGGTAAAGGCAGTTCTGAAAGATAAGTAGGAACAAGACCATTAAGACATTTAAATAACATTAATAGAACTTTAAAGGATCTGTATCATGCTACACTATGGAGCACACATTTTTGTGAGAAATATAAGTATTTTCTGGAGGTATTTTTCAAACCCTTAAGACAAGACGCTTGGATGCAGTTAACTCCGCCCCTCTCTCCACTCATACAACTTTAGCTGTAGTAGAAAAATATAAATATCACAGCAAAAAGTGAAGTTACTTCATGATGCAGTTATAAGGAGTTGACATGTGCAACACAGTTTCATAAATGGCTAACACACACGCTAACACACACACGCTAACACACACGCTAACACACACGCTAACACACATGCTAACACGGGTTTTGATTGACTCACCGCTCTGGTGTTCACCAAGCATCCATCAGTGACGGTCACAGACAAACACGATTTTGGCTGATAGTCGCTGAATCCCGGAGAGAAATTCCAACTTCTGGCGAGTGGCCTCTTTTTTTAGGAAGGTTGAATAAAGTCCTGTCCTCGCAGCCAAACCCGCTTTTCTCCGTGACATTATCGTGAGGTAAGAAAATAGAACAGGTGTCCAAAGTGGACGGATGGACGCCCCTCTTTTTTTTTCTTTCTTTCTTACGACAGAAATAATGAAAAAGCTGTTTTACAAATTAAAATCAGGCCGTAAGGCATTACATTACAGACGGCGAGCACGTCCGTTCCGCTCTGACGACACAACGGAACAATTAAGTCGTTTTCCAGGAGAGGGCGGAGCAGCTGCTCAGAGAGCAGGATTCAGGAGGATTGCAGAGAACTGCGTGAATGAAGTCAAAAAACGCTCTGGGGGTGTTTTGATACGGAAATTGAAAAGTTGATTTTGCATGATATAGGACCTTTAAAATCGATCCTGAAACACACCGGGAGCCACTGCAGCGACTCTAAAACCGGTGTAATGTGGTCCCGCCTCCTGGTCTTTGTCAGGACACGAGCTGCTGAATTTTGTAAAAGTTGTAAACCTGAGATACTCTTTTTGGGAAGACCAGAGAGCAGGGCATTACAGTAGTCGATACGACTGGTGATAAAAGCATGCATTAGCGTCTCCGTGTTGGCCCGAGAGAGAATGGGGCGGACTCTGGCTATGTTCTTTAGATGGTAAAAACCTATCTTTGTGATATTCTTAATGTGTGGAATAAAAGTCAGCTCAGAGTCAAAAATCACGCCCAGGTTCTTCACCTGTGAGGAAGGATTAAAAGACAATGACTGTAGTTTGGGTAAAAGTTTCTCTCTCTGGGCCTCAGGACCGATGACTAAAACTTCAGTTTTGTCCTGGTTAAGCTGGAGAAAGTTTTCTGCCATCCAGGATTTGATATCTAAAATGCAGTTAAAAAGTGCATCCATTGGCCTGGTGTCATCAGGAGACATGGAGATGTACAACTGTGTATCATCAGCATAACTATGAAAGCTGACTCCATGTCTCCTGATGACATCACCAAGAGGGAGCATATACAGGTTAAAAAGCACTGGCCCTAAAATCAAACCCTGGGGCACACCACAAGTAATTGTATGGACCTTAGAGGAGCAGGTATCCACACTTACCATGAATGTCCTGTCTGTGAGGTAGGATGTAAACCATTTGTGGACAGCACCAGAGAGGCCGATGTGTTTTAAACGAGTTAAAAGAATAGTGTGGTCGACTGTATCGAAGGCGGCGCTCAGATCCAGTAGAACCAACACTGTGACCTTCTGTGAGTCATAATTTAATCTAAGATCATTTAAAATCTTTAAAAGGGCCGTCTCGGTGCTGTGGTTTACCCTAAAGCCAGACTGGAATTTCTCAAGGACATTATGTGCAGTAATAAAATCATTAAGTTGGATAAAAACAAGTTTTTCTAAGATTTTGCTTAAAATGGTAAGTTGGATACCGGTCTAAAATTGTTACAATCATTACAGTCCAAATTGCTCTTCTTCAGTAGAGGCCTCACCACCGCCTTAAAGGCAGCAGGGAAGACCCCAGTCTGAAGAGAGCAATTCAGCATGTGTAAAAGAATGTTTTAGAATGTTTAAAAAAAACGGTGTTGGGACCGGATCTAAAAGACATGTGGTGGGCCTCACTGAGGAGAAACTTTATCAAAGCCTATTTAGAAAACATCAATGAATGTCCAGGGGCCTCATTTATCAAACTGTGCGTGAGACTCTGACTTTGAAAGTGCGTAGCAAAGTAACGAAAATTCTGTACGCAAAGTTTTTTTCCGGTTTATAAAACCCTGTGTATGCGGCGGTACGCACGCCTGACCGCAATCTTTCTTTCGCTGATTCCATGTCGAGCAGAAAGTTGCGGACATCACAACATGCCCTATGCCCGACTCCATGTGACATAAAAGGCAATGCAAAGTGACGTATGAATGAGATTTCCCTAAACATGAGGCGGTAATGAGTGGGTTTACCTGTAGGAACTGAGAGGGAGCTCATGCAGAGACGACGGGGACACGAGGAGATTTTTCTGAAGAGTGAACTCTGCTTCTCTGATCACACGTATTGGCATCTTTCTGTATATTCCATCAAGTTCTCAAAACACAAGTTTAGAACATAAAGAAGAGCCTTAAGTGTCGGCTGTATTTGCCAATAGCGAGGTTTGGGTTTGGCTATTAAAACACGATCAACTGTGGGGCATTTCATTCATCCAACTCCAAATTGCACTCGCTGTACGTGAGCTCGGGTTCTGTGAAGGATGAAGCAGCGGTTTGGTCTGGGTGGTGAGGAGAGGTCAGTGGGTGGTGTCTGAGGAGGGAGGGGGCAGTGGAGCCGCGGTGCCGGTGTGCACTGTGTAAAGACGACCTCGTGTCTGAAGGTCATGTGACCGAGCTTTGGACCTAAACCCAGTTGGTCAGACTTATGTCCAGAGATGAGTCAATTAAAGCACAGCGGGATCATTCCTGCTTCCCATTTAAAAGGCCTCAGCATCAGTGGCATAAGTGCACGGGTACGAGCGTGCACGAGCGTGCACGTACAGTATATGCACCAATGAAGACGACAACTAAAATACACAATCAAGTCGCATGTTTTTCACAAATATCGTGTTAAGTTGCTCATTTCATTCTAATCTTTGTCATTTCTGATGTAAATAAAGTTCAAAAGTGACTAAACATGACTTCCTTAAACTGGCTTCTCTCCTCGTCTCTCAGCAGTGTTTCTGAAGAGTGCGTACCTCGTACGGCAGCGATATAGTTTGCGTGGAGGAGCGCAATGTTTGTTTACTATAAATACCATCTTTGGCGCAGAGGAGCGGCTACGCAAAGTTTTGGCCTAATTTTTTGCGCAGCAAGTTTGATAAATGAGGCCCCAAAAGATTGAATATTTGACTTTAGATACAAATGAGTGACCAAAGTGTCCTCTGAGCTAAATGCTAAGGCAGATTCAGTTAAATACATTTTTTTGTGTCTCAAATTCACATCCAGTGGCCACGAAATATCATATTATAATATGTTAATGATAAAGAAATCACAGAAACGATATCAATGCCTTGAAAAGGGCAAAGTGTACCTCACCATACTTTAGTATTGTGCTGGACTTCACTGTTTATTCATACAGATGTAACGATCAATTTAAAACAGATCCCTGGTTCCATGGCAACAAAATGACCCTATAACAGTGAGGCTGAGTTTGTTGTTCTTGTGTGACATCATCTGCATGCCCTGTTTAACTGAAGTGTGTTTTCTCAGACTGGATCCTGCTGGAGCTGAGTGGTTAAAACCAGGACCCAGGAAGTGTGAGTATAACATTCACACAAAGCATTCTGGGAAACGGACAGAGTTGGGGAGAAATTGTATTTAGTTACAATTAATTTGTTTATTAATTAATTAATAGGTTGGTAGATTAGCCTTAAAAATTTAACGGGCCACCAGTTCAAAAAAGCAAACAAAATAAAAGTAAGAATAAGAGGCTAAACTACAGATTTATCTGAAGGAAGTGACCGATACACATGGACCCTTAGTCTGAAATAATAAACACAGACATTACCAAAGCAAACTGTGGTTTATGGAGGTTTAATGATCAAATTAACAGATGGCATTAAATATTAAAATGCAAAACAAGATCACCTAGCAGGTTTACAGAATGAATACTCAGATGAAATGTTCTAAATTGTATCTGAAAGTCAGTAGGTGAAGTTAAGGTGGTTTGTGTAGAAGTGCTGTGAGTCTTATTGAGCCAGGTCTGTGAGATGTGCTCACGACCGTGAGAGAAAGGTTTTCCACGCCAAATGTGGTTCAGCGTCCCGAAGGCTGGTGTCTGATGGCCTTGGTCGTGGTCTCTCGGGTGGCGATCCTGAGCGATCAAAAATGTTGATCAGTTTTACAGCCTGTAAAACCTGTGGGTGATTCAAGAAAAGACCCCAAAACATTAAGTTTTTTTCTGGAAATTCAGCAATTCAACCTGGATAGACTCAAACAGACAAAAGCAGTGATTAGAAAGATTCATTGATCTGTATATTAGTTTTGGCGATCAGACCCCGGCGGTAGACATCGATGTAGAAGTCAGTGTAGGTAAACAGCTTGGAGTTAAGGTGCGTTCAGACCAAACGTGCGTCCACGCTCCGTCAACCTCTAGTTGGACGCCAAACATGGCCGCTTCACACTCGCGAGAAACGCCTGTCTGCAGCGCGTGAAGTTTCGCAAGTGTCATAATTAGGAGGCGTGTCATACAACTCAGGCCGAGCGCAAACCGCGATGACTTGTCCTCCATGCTGCAGGTCAGGGGCGCAACTACCGCAACTACCCCCCCCCCCCCCCCCCCACACCCCACACAAACACACACATGGCTCTTTGATGGTTGTTGTAAATAAATACCCTCTGAATTGACTTTATTTCAACGAAAATGTCACTATTTCACACAATACAACATCGACATTTCCCTCTATGGAGTTTGTTATAAAAAAAAACAATCACACGGCCGATTAAGCTTCTGTTGCTTCATTCACATAACTTTTCCTCCTCTCCCTCGCGCAAGTGGGGAGAAAACAACGCAAGCTTCAACGCGATCTCCTCTGTAACCGTGTTATTATTTCATTAGGACTTTTATTTCTCAAACTTGTTGCCTTATGCTCACTTTGAGCTCCTCGTGTGGGGTGGAGATGACAGTCCCTCTGCCAATCCTCCACTCCTCTCTGCCCCACTCCAGCAGTGACTTTTGTTTCGCAAAATAAGCACAACTAAAGTGACGCCCGTCCCCCAAAGAGGAATAAAAATTAAATAAATACTTCACCTCCGCGAACCCGTTCATATCGTTCACTGTAAAGACTCAAAAGAGCCGGATCGTTCGCGACCGACACATAACTATTGGCGCCCCGTCCTTTAGGCGCTCCTATGAAAGGCATATATTGCGTATGCCCTTTTTGCGCCACTGCTGCAGGTAACAGGTGACGCTTGTGCTCACTATTTGAGCCCAGTCCCTGATTGATGGAAAGAGCAGAACAACTGTTTTCTCATCGTTTTGGAGGAAAACCTTTGGATCCAATCAAACTATAAACATCAACCCCACAAAGTCAATATCTCCTCAAATATTTCACCAATTATCACCAAACTATTGGTTCCCTTGTACCCGAACATTGACGCTTACCCACCTCAATGGTAGAATTACGCAAGAGCGCCCCCTGCTTTAATGGTAGAAATGCAGCAATGCTTTCCCGGCCTAAGTGTGTTAATGTGCGACGTCAGAAACTTTGATCCAGTCACTTTGTTTCAACACGTTTGAACTTGAAGTCATTTGAGAATTAGAATTATTTAGAAAAGAAACAAGTTTTGTCTTTAAATATTCTTAAATCAGCAATTTACAGGAACAAAACTAAATGTACACCTTCATAAGTCTCCAGACGTGTTTAGTTCCTTATAAACCACTTTCTAAGAGTTTAAATGTAAATGTTCATTAGATTTCTTTATCTGCGACAGCACAACACAAACAAGAATTCAAGAATTCACTTCAGAACATACCAGGTTATATGTGGCTACGTCACAAGAGAAACTAAACTGAAACATAAATAAATAAGCTCAGCTTCACTCAGACAATACTGTGAAGCCTTTGGAACAGAGGCATTTTACAACAGAAACATTAATTAATTCTCGAATTGTATTCTATTGTCGGGGTGAAATGTTACACACTGTGGCTTAAAATGTGCAGTTTCCTCATTTTTTAAATGTTTAAGTGAAACAATATTTAAATCGATCATGTATTTATTGATATATATATTAATCTTTCAGTCCATTTTAAATCAATATAAATGACGGTCTCCTCTAAAGAGTGAACAGGGACTAACTGCTGCTGTGTTTTCTCTCCGTCAGATTTCACTGAACTCTCTCTGGATCCAAACACAGCTCAGATAAAACTCAAACTGTCTGACAACAACAAGAAGGCGACATATGTGAGAGAATATCAGTTGTATCCAGATCATCAGGACAGATTGACTGGCCTCAGCTTCTGTGTGACACTGGTCTGACTGGGCGCTGTTACTGGGAGGTCCAGTGGAGTGGGAGGGTTTCTATATCAGTGTCTTACAGAGAAATCAAGAGGAAAGGACTCGGTTATGACAGTTTGTTTGGACACAATGATCAGTCCTGGAGTCTGTCCTGCTCTGAACATGGTTTCTCTGTTCGGCATAATCACAAATGCACCCCCTCCCTCAGCCCTGCTCCTCCTCTGGGACAGTAGGGGTGTTTGTGGACTGTGCTGCTGGCTCTCTGGCCTTCTACACAGTCTCCTCTGAGGAACTGATCCACCTCCACACCTTCAACACCACCTTCACTCAGACCCTGAGCCCTGGGTTTATGTTCTGGACTGAAGACTCCTCAGTGTCTCTGTCACACTGAGGATCAGAGTCTCAATTATACGGATGAGTTTCAGTCACATGACCTTTTCCTGAGGCCGTTTTGAGGTTTACGTCACTGTGAAACTCATCAATAGCTTTAGCAGAATAACTGAATCATTATTTTCCAGTTTGTTGAGAGAAACAAAGTCAAACTGAAACCTCTGTAAAGGAGCGACTGTGGCTCCGCCTCCAATCACCTGTTAATAAATACAATAAAATAACTAAACCGTATGAAGGGAAACTCACCGTCACATCTTTGTCTTTTTCTAAATCCTTTTGTTACAGAATCCTGAGTTCAACATCTGGCATTAAAAACGACTCAATAAACTTTCTTTTCTTTCTTTTTCTTCTTTATTTTGAACATGTGAGCAACACAACGCACCTTTACAAGATTTTAGACATAAAGGCTGTTACAAATCAAAAAGACAAAAGCAAACTTGTCAGTTCTCTTGAAAAAAGCCACAATAAAAAAAATGCACATACTGTATCCAAAAAGGAGTGAGGAGATTTAACCCCACCCCCTATTCCAAGCACAGTTAATAACATACATTTCCTGTTCCTATATAGAGTCTCAAAACTCAAAGAGAATAAATAAATAGTAATAATAACAAGATAAACAAATTTTTTTTTGAAAAATGAAATAGAAGGCACACACATGAGACAAATCACTTAGAATCTTTAAATTCTGTTGTCTCATATATAGTACACTTAAAAAAAAAGATTTGTTACATCCAAGTTTGGAAGAACCTCAGACCAAAGCTGGAGGGGCTGTGGTCAGGTGGGAGAGCACACGCACGTATTTTGGAACTGTCCAAAACAAATTCATTGGTTTAGGTGTTGAAATTCCATTGGAACCAAAATGTCATAATATTGGAAATATTCCACAGCAATCTCAGATCAAATTGTAAATATTTCCCAACTAAAAATACTACTTTAATTGCAAATGATTACGGTCTCACTGGCTCAAACCTCAGCCCCCCACCATTACTCTATGGAAAAATAAAATGAAAAAAGTGTATCACGTGGAGCAAATAACAGCAAGGTTGCAAATTTATGGACTGATAAATGTATAACGATTTGATTCAATGTACTGTACCCATTATATATGTTGTTTTGTTCTTTGTATGTGTTAGATGTTGGAAAAAAGTAAAGAAAAGAAAAAAAAAGATAGTATAATTGATCAAATCCATAAGACTATGGAGATTTTGAATGGGATTTTTACTTCCAGCACCAGGGAGGAGCCTGGACTGTTGAACCGGACTAAAAAGTATTAGCTTCATGAAACTGACTTTTCCCACCTCTTCTCTTTTTAACATGTGCTCAAGCATCGAGCATACGCAATCTGATGAAAAATACATATACAGTATATATTTGAAATGGACACACGCGAGACTTACCTGAGCGCAGAAAGGAGAACATGGTCAAAGGTGCAAAGTCTATATTTGCTGCCAAAATCTTACGAGCACAGGAGCCATGTTTAAAAAGCGCATCCGGGAGAGAATCAGCCTGAGAAATGTTGGCCGCTCCGCCCCGGACACAGGTAAAGATTATAGGAGAACCACCACCAAAACAGAGGCTGTTTCCCAAAGCCCAGGTACCTCGCCTTGCCTTGGTCAAAAGTGGGCGTGGTCAGGCATCTACATGGCGGCACGGTAGTACAGCGGTTATATAGTCTATATACAGTGTTAATTATTTCAGAAAATCTGGTATAATTATGAAGATACAACAATTGAACGGAGTATCAGCCAGTTCAGTTATGGCCGCCATCTTGTTTCCACTATGAAAAAACTGACATAATTAGTTTATTTTTAAACCTATAAAGCAAAGATTTCCTGTGAGGTGACATAATGTCAAACTACACATACAGTGCAAATTTCATGAGAAAATCTTGTTTAATATTGCAGATATTTCATTTTATCTGACAGATAGTGCATAACTGAAGGTGTGACTTTTTGGTAAACATTCTCTTCTTATTTCTTCAATAAAAAACAAACGAACGCGATACGCGAGTGGCATATTCATGAAACATGTTCCCAACATCTTATATTAACATAAAAACAAGGTTGCCAACCCCTAACATTCCGGAACCACAAAAGTGTTAACGGAGCCCTTTTTCAGATTTTTTTACTAGACTAACATTTGTTTCATTCATGACGTCTGAGTAATTATTCTGCTGCATATTCAGTCTGTCTCCTCCTTTGTGTTAAAATCCAGGCACCTCCACTGGATTCATTTTGACCCAATCGTTCTTTGGGGTCGACTTCATAAAATGAAGAACTACAGTGGGACCAGGTCAGGGCAAAAACAGGACAATGTTAGGGCTTTAGCGGGACTACATCCAAATCGGGCCAAAGAAGTGAGTACGCTACTTCAGGAAAACATGAGACTCGAGCGCCCCTCCTCCTCGCAGCTGGGTGGACATATAGGGCTGACCAAACACCTGTGGAGCTGCTGCTCTCCTGTCCAGCCCTGGCTTTATGACGCTTTGGGAAAAAACTCAGTGACTTAGGCGTTCTTATGAGAGAGCGCGCTCGTGTTTGCATCTACATTTATTCAGCTTCAGCCACACCCGTTAACTCCTGCCGTCACCAAAAAAATAACATCTCAACGCTTGTATCTTCACATTTCCCACAGACGCAGATAAAATTGAATCAAATGAATAATTCAGATATTATTTGTTTAAGTTAGAGTCCAGACAGCGAAGTTTAAAGAGCGTATTGACCGGTTGAACACTCGTGCTAACCCGGTGCAGTTTCCCCAAACTCACGCTACACTCAAGCTCCATCACCCTTTGTTTTTGAGGACGATATATCGTCTCAAATATATCACGATAAACGATAATATTGAGTATAATGCAAATCCTGTAGGCAATAAAAAAAACCTTTAAGCAACTATTTTAACCGAAATGTATTGAACTTCTGACATTCAGTATTAACACCTTATACCAAACAAAGTGCAAACTAGAAGGGTCGACATATTCTAGGACACTGTATCCATCTGTGCTTCTCAACCTTTTAACATAACTTACTCTCTCACCAGGTTCTGTGTTTGAACTAGGCCTGTCACTTTTTTTTTTTTTTTTTTTAGTCAATATACAGCATCATCTTTAAAAAAAATCCCGATAACAATAATATTGATTTCATCTACATTATTATTATTCTGGTTAAATATTTCTTGACAAAAACTCACTTCTGTTAAATTAAACCTGGTTAGAATAAAATATTAAATGTATGGATTCAGATAATACTGTATCATTGCTAAAGTAGAGTAGCCATATGTTTTGTTTTTTCCTTTTCTTTTCAAATATAACCTCCTGTACACACGGCTATCGGAGTGAAGCAGCTTTTTTGGTAAACTTGTTGACTGTTTGTCAAACCGCTGCAGCATTTCTCTGGCTTTTGAACAGTAACATAGACCTAAGCACTGAGTAATGTTCTCAGGACTATCGCGCTTGTATTTGGATAGTGGCTAAAGCGCTCGGGTTCCTCTCGCTAACAGTAGCGCTGATTAGCTTTGATTCACTGACTGGGCGGTGGTTTCGTTTCGTTCTCAGTTGGACAAACCTGCAGTCGCATTAATGTTATTATTCTCTCCGTGATGCTTCTTTTGGCTGGAACTCCAAGTGTTTTCACACGAGTCCCTCTTGCGCCGCGATAAAGTTCACAGAAAGTGTTGGAATCAGCAAAGCTCCGTAGTAGCACGGCACTGTGTTTACATCCTGCCTCTCTCCAAAAGCAGCGCTGATCTATAAATGATCTGGATACATGCGGGGATACGGCTGATGTGCTCAATGCTGTCTTTAAGCACAGGGAGACGGGTTGGGTGGACGCTCCTCACTCAGCGTTGTGATAGCGTTTACGTTTCTGTATTTATTTTAAGCACACGCAGCACGTGCATTTATCGAGACTAAAAATGTTATCGTCCTTCATTTTACTTATCGAGCGATAAGTCGATATAGTAATTATCATGGCAGGCCTAGGTCAGGCCCTTTGTAATGATGAAGACAGGGAAACACTCTGTCCACCTGCCGAGGACCGTGAAAAGTCCTGCTCCTCCATGTGATAATCCGAGCAAAACTCTGAAAACACGATGCACGAGTGTCCTTGTGCTTTGGTTTGGTCAAATCTGTCAGTCTGTCCAACGATAAGCCTCCAGTATTCTCACTTTAGCCGTTGTTCAGCGGTTTACAGAGCCATGTTTACATTTCAGCCGCTCTGAGGTGATGGAGGCGGAGCCGCATAAACACAGCTACGTAAAGCGATGCGGATGCGATACTGGATAATGTCCAAATATATTGTTTTTGATGGAAAATAAGGCGCGGGTCAGATTTAATTGTTTGCCCTCGGGGAGCCTATTGAAAAGGTCCAGTCTAAACTAATAAATGTAAAGTCAATGAAAGTTTCACGTTGTGAAAGTGGAGGGAACCAAACAACCACTTTTCACGTCCCCCTCACAATGAATGGTTCCGATGCCCATGGGTGCACATTCCAGCAGAACACTGGGTGGATGAACGGAAGACGCCGCCTTTCACATGAACGTGTACAGTCAGCGCTCACTTCACGATGAACGAGAAATGCCCTCAGCTCGATACGGCACAATGACAACACAAAAGCGGGACATTATCTAGATATGCAGGACACAGGACAAATGATCAAATGGCTGTGCAGTAAAACCAAAAGCGGGACGGGTGGTCACCCTGCTGATCTCCATGGTAACGCAGGACAGTCAGCGTCGTACTGAGGTTTATCCGTCAGCTTTTCATGGACTTAAACTTTTCAGAATCCACTGATCAACATCTGCCTCTAAAGTTAAACATGACATATTTAAACCAAATAGCTTTTTGGAAAACACCACTTCCATTCGCACAGAGTCAGGCCAGGCTATATTGGATAATGTTTCTAATGCAAATATCAGGTGTGTTTAAGATGAGGCGCTGCAGGCGAGCGGTGCCGGTCAGATGTGTGTCCAAGATGGCCCCGCCTTGCTCTGACGCAACCTGTGCGACGGTGCCAGTCTTCTTATGAGACCGAGGCGGCTGGAGCGCCTTGGGCAGGCGGGCGAAGTTGCTTTCTCCACCTCGCTCGGCCGCCTGAACTACAAAGGCCAAAGGGATGATGGGAAATAAAGTGCTGTAAACGGGTGCGCTGACAGCAGACTGACAGGTGATTGGATCTGAGTTGTGTTTAGATCAGAAACGTGTCGCCCTGACGCTCCGCAGCCTCCTGCCTCCTCTTTTCTCCTCACAGATCTACTTTGATCTGCAGAAATGCTTCACAGGATTCATATTTGACAGAAAGTGCCAGTGTGTTCAACATATGACCCACGTTTAAATAAGCATAAGTTTATTATTCCACTCCTAAACTGTAAGAGGAGAGTCTATTATTTTGCTCTAGTGATGGGGCGTCTGTCTGGTGTGAGGGAGGAGCAGAAATGTGTTTCACAAACTTTTAAAATAGTTTATTCACAAACTTTTCTAACAAACCACCGCCTGGTCCCGTCTGGAATCGAGGCGCACGTCGTCTTAAACACCTAATGTCAAACTGAACCTGAAGTGAGTCACAAAGCTACTCACTGCTCATCTAGCCTTTCTCACTTTTACTGTCACAGAGAGAGAACAGGAATTACTACAACCACGGGACACTGCGCAAGTATTTTGTCTAAAATGTTAACGAATGATAGCAACTGTGATGATCTAGTTTCAGGTCTGATGAAAAAAAGTCAGAAAAACTGAAGAACATAATGTGACGTTTCGGGCTCGGCGTCCGTCATCAAGCATGAATGCAGCATTAGGCTCCTGTTTTATAGTGTGCTTGATAATGTAAGGCAGTCACATGATACATGTCGGAGTTAATAAATGGAAAAAAATTACATATATTTACAACTTCTATATACAATATTTACAAATCTGACATCCATAAGACAAAATCATATTCATATACAAGCATCAGGGACCCTGAGATAAGATTGCATCTATTGTAATTCTTTTGATTCAGCACACTGCTTAGACAGGGACGTGCGTGTTATTTTGCACATAGGGGTGGGCGATAGGGGTGTGTATCGCCTAGTCTCAGGCGATACGATACGTATCCCGATACAAGGGTCACGATACGATACGATACGATATATCCCGATATTGAAGAATTAGACGATTATTGCGATTTTTTTTTACTACTTTGGAAACAACTATTCAGTAAACTAGTCCACCTTCATTAGATTTGTATCAAATACATTTGATCTATCCATCTTATGATATAAATGCTTTTCACTAATGTGCTTGTGACTGTGGTGTTTATGGTGATTATGTACCTTTGAACGGAAAACAGATTTCTTGGAAATCTAGTAATGAAACCAATTACTGGGGATGCACGTTTTCTAGTATTTCTATAGTTGGGAGTCCTTGGCGATCAGTAACTATTATGGGTTTCATCCATTAAAATATACAATAACTCAGACGGGGCATTTAAAATTGTGTCTACTCCACAACGGGTGTCACTCGTAGATCAGGGACATAATGACACGGGCATCACGCGCAGCAGTAGCACACAACTGAAGCAGAGGGGAAACTAATACAGCAGGCTCTTTTTAAACTTGTGTCGTAGTACTGCAGTGGCGAGACACAGGTTTAACATGAGTATGCTGTATTTACTGTAGTTTCACCTCGGTTTCGTTTAATTCCGTAATAAAATGCTACGAAGATAAATCCATGCTACGAAGATAAATCCTCTCCAAACGCAGCGGCGACGCACTCAGCAATATGCACAAAGCTGTGGCTCTCGTAATAATCCAGGTCTCTGTCTTTGCTGTAAAAGCCAAAGCCAAATGTAGAGTTTTAAAAGAGCCCCGTAGCGTCTCATAACTCATTCTTTTCCATGCTAAGCTCTTCCTGTGTTTCTCTAACTCTCACTAAATTCTAGTGTTACTCAAGCGGGCTGCGCGGTGCGCTGCCATCTAGCGGGCGGGAGTAAAAGTGCAGGACCAAAGAGAGACGCTGCAATGAATATTTCCCCAAAAATAGATGTTTAAATATCGATACGGGCGCTTTTGTATCGATACGAGAATCGCGCGACGTAATATCGCGATATATCGGCAAATCGATATTTTTCAACACCCCTAGTGGGCGATATTGACAAAAATGAATATCTCGATATTTTTTTTCAATATCTCGATATCGATATTCAGACGATATTTTTGCAATCCTTCACAGAAATGTGTGCAAACTGGCAAAGAAGGTTCAGTTGGTCTTTTGACTTGCTGTATCTGACCTATTATTGTATAGAATTACTAGTACATAAAGATGTGACACATTATTGATTTAAACATTAGGGCAGGGGGAACAAAAATGTATATCACGGTATGAAAAAGAAATATCACAATAACGATGTATTTGGTGATATAATTTACACCTGACAAAATACTTCAAAATCAAAGCCTTTAGACAATAGGGCAAATTCATTTAAAGCTATTTTATTCTATTTATTCATCTAAAGCTCTACCTTCATCTTGAAGAACCATACTGTCAATGGGAAGAACACGGAAGATAAGATAAAATAATTTTGCTACAATATATTTGCAACTTCATCTCCATCACAGTGAAATGCTCCTGTAAGTTCACCTGCCTCTGGGCAGTTTACTTGTGTTTCATTGTAAGGAGACTGGGAATAGATCTGTGATTATTATTAACGCGTTTGGGAAGTGAGTCTTAATGCGTTTTTCAAAGGATCCAGTTTTTCCCTATTTCTCCTTTTCGCGTCTCTCCTGATGCACGCGGGGGGCGGGGCAGACGCACAGACACACACAGGAGGGAAAGAGACAGAGAGGGAGACAAGTTTGTCCTGGAACTTACGTGATCTGAAGAAAACAGGTGAGGAGGATATTATTAGCCTTTAACCGCGTTTGCATTGTGGTTTTCTTCACCGCGTTGTTAGTTAGCGCCAGGCTAAAAGTTAGAAAAGTTAGCTAGCTAGAAAGCCAGTGCTACAACTTGTCCTGAGCCCTTTCCTCGCAAATATGAGCGACTCAAGTGACAACGTCATTCATATCATTAGATTCTTCATCTCTATAATCGCTCCACGCTGCCATGTTGTTGTTTTGACTGTGTTACGCAGCGGAGGGGGCGGCTGGCGCGCTACGGTAACCCACAAGGACAACGCGACAAAGTCCAAAAAAAAAAAAAAAAAACATGTTTGGGGGGTCGGATTGTACAAATTATGAAATATCTCGATATCCAATTTTGCATATCGTCCAGACAACAATTTCGATATTATTGTCTAAACGATATATCTCCCACCTCTATTTGCACATTGTTTTTATCTATTTTGTGCATGTCTAACATTAGGCAAGGTAAAAGTCTTCTGGCGGCTGAAAGATGCAAATGTTTGAAACTTTATGTGTGTATTGAAGCACTGCTGGACAAACAGCTCATTTGGTTTAATTATGTGGTCATTTCAAACTGTTAGCGATAGTTATTGATCAGTTTCTGCCAACTTTAAGTCCATGGAAAGCTGTCTGTTATTCACCAATATGGCGTTGACTGTCCTGCGTTGCCATGGAGATCAGCAGTGATACGTCACTTTCATTAAACCGCTTTCATTGAGCTAGAGCTGTACGTTAACCATAGCTGCTAATCATTCGTTAGTATTTTGGCCAAAATACTTGGTAAAATAACATAATGTTTATGACGATGTCACTCTATTTCAACACTTGTAGTAATTTCTGTTGTCTCTCTCTAACAGCAAAGTGTCAAACCTGAGCAGGTTTTAGTTTGTGATTTCAATTCAAGTTTTCTTTCTTTTTTACATTAGAAACATTATCCAATATGGCGGATAATGGACAGAGCCTGTAATATATATGTTACTAAAAGTTCATTATCTCTTAGTTAAACCTAATTACTGTTTTTTTTGCCACAAAACTACCACACGCTCTAAAGTTTCAGACTCTAACGAGATATTTTTCAGTAGTTTGACGACTTTCCATCGGTCATTATGTGAGACCAGATTAGCACAGTTGCTAATCAACCGTGTTTTAACTGTGTCTGTGTTTTGTGCAGTATAAACCCTGTGGTTGAACTAATATCCCTGTTTCTCCATCTGATAGAAAGACTGAGAAAGTTACGATAGTTGATCAGTAGCTTTTTGACATTTGTTTGACATAAGTTAAGTGACTGGAGTTAATTAATATGGCGCTTTTCCCGCGGCTAACGTTGCTGTAAAAAGTTAGCCAAACCGTTTTAACTAATCTTACCATTTTTCTACTGAGTATCGTCCTCTTCTTCTCCAAACAAACTGGAAACGAAATTAGGTCACAATTATTATTATTACACTCGTTAAAGACTGGTTTAAATCAAGCTAAGCCCAAACTAAAACGGGACAACAGCAAAGAAAAGTAGTTGTGGCTTTGAAAAACATGACATTTTACGATGGAGCAAAATGTGCCTCTGCCATAAACTTACCGAGGTCTCTCCCAGAGCCGTGCGGGAAAACGAGGCTTAAATATCGGCCACACGGGTTGACTCAGTCCGGGATGTTCCTCTGGAGCTGAAAGACGAGCCGCGGTTTCCCTCTCGGAGTTCCCGCTGCTGTTGTTCAGTCCGTGACGATGGTTCGGCCATGACACGTTTATGACCAAATCACATCCTTCAACCGGATCTTTTTAATGCAGTTTTAAATAAATGAACGAACTCTAGGATTTCAGCAAAACGGCACCGCAGGAAACACGAATGAAAGTTGTTTGTTTTTTTGTTTTTTTTTCCACTAATATTTGACTTTGCAGTTGCAGACGGAGGTGTGACGTTACCAGTTTGAGCCACGAGAGGGCGCCAGAAGCAGAGCGTTAACTTCACACAAGGACTATAGCGGTTCATGTCCAGCCAATGGAGCTGCCAAAATGATAAGTAGACCTTTAGAAAACTATTGTTACTTCATCATAATAATTCTCAAGTGGATACAGCTTAATAAAGTTTGAATAGAGAGTGAAAATAGTTGGTCTACCTACTCTATCTGTGGTGGAAAGTTACAAAGCAAAAAGCACACGCTAAAAGTAGAATTTTAGTTATGGATATATTTTAACTTTTATTTCATAACATTTAGAGCCTGTGTCTGTACTTTATATTTCACAACATTATTTAAAGTTGCATAATGCACTTTGACTGGAATGAAAACTTTTTGAGTTAAGGTTTAAACACTTAGGGGTGATTTGCTCGCTGATAGATTATACTATTTTGTGAGCATGTCGCACCAAATCTACCATTTGATTTTGCCTTTCTGATAGCGTTCCCTAGTGCTCCCTCAGGAGGTGCTCCAGGCATGTCCTATTGGGAGGAGGCCTCGTGGAAGACCCAGGACACGCTGGTGGGACTATGTCTCCGAGCTGGCCTGGTGTCGCCTCGGGGTCCCCCAGAACAGCTGGAGGAGGTGTGTGCGGATCGGGAAGTCTGGGCATCTCTGCTGAGACTGCTGCCCCCACGACCCGGCCCCGGATAAAGCGGAAGAAAATGGATAGATGGATAATGTTAGGGCCCCAAAGCTGATCGGTAAATGAGAGAATGCTGCATGAGTAAAAAAATGACTTTGCTGCTGATCCACCTTTGATATGACCCTCTTAATTTTTCAGTGACCTCTTTGTGGTGAATCTAAATCTGCAGCCAACTAAAGTTCTTGCAGAAACACCACCATAACAATAAAGTCCAGACAACAGCAGATGATTCAACAACAGCAGAATTCTTCATAAAAAGAACACTTTTAACATTAAACTCATTCAATGGTTTTCAAAATAATCAGAAACTTACTTTTTTACTTAAAGTACTTTAAAAAAGGATACTTTCTTTCTTCATTCATTCATTCATTTTCTTCCACTTGTCCGTTGCCGGGTCGTGGGGGCAGCCGTTGGAGCTGCCCAGGTCACATAGCACCATGGCTCCTTCTGCAGGTGGTGGGTCCACAGAAGGACGGCCTCACGGTTCAAACCGGGCCTGTTGGTCTCTCCTAGGGGGCTACCAGTGTACGCAGACACTGGAGGCAATGTGGGTGAAGTGTCTTGCCCAAGGACATAACGACAATGTGCACCTTCAGAAGGCGGGATTCGAACCCCCGACCTTCCAATCATGAGACGACCCGCTCTACCATCTGCGCCATTGTCGCCCCAGGATACTTTCTTCTTTTTCTTAAATCTGACATTTTGTACTTTTACTTAAACAAACTGAGACTTCTTCTACCACTGCTATACCGGGCGGTATGGCACTTCCGCTTCACAGCTAGAAGGTCCCGGGTTCGATTCCCACCTGGACGGGGCCTTTCTGTGTGGAGTTTGCATGTTCTCCCCGTGTCTGCGTAGGTTTCCCCTATACCACTAAAAACATGTACAATAAGTGAATCCACCAGCCAGGTGATTCTGGCTCCACATCACAGAGATGGGGCCCCGGGCGCGGCACTGCCGTCGCCCACTGCTCCTTACAGGTTACCTCAGCGGCATCGAAGGATGGGTCAAATGCAGAGGACAAATTTCCCTGTGGGGACAATAAAGTATACAAACATTTTGCTTAAAGGTCATTTACAGCCCTATCAGAAAAATATAGTTGCATTAAAAAAGCATTGAACTTGACCTGTAGAAACTCTGCTACAGTGAAAAGAATGACCACACATCGACGCCTTGAATGAAGAGATCTCAAAATCTCAGTTTTTATTCCAATACTTTTACTTATTATCAAATCAGCACACAGTAGCAACGAGATGTTTCTGAGCTGAAAGAGCCATTTTCATAATGCCATGATTAAAAGAAAAAAGAAAAGTCCCAAAAGTGATTATTTTTGGCAAGCACCATTCGAAGTATAGGGCAAGTCTGTCTGATGTGCTCGTGTCGATGTGATGAAGGACAAACTCATAGAATCCCATGCAAAAAACTCCCTGTGAAATGTACACGATTTATTGCAGAAAGTGTCACTGAAGTTTAATCGGAAACTTTTTTTTTCTTTCTTTTTTTTAAACTCAATGACTTATTGTATTGTCGTCACATTTGTAACCACTTGTTTTCAGTTTCACGGTCTTTTCACCAGCATTAGTAGTTTGTAGAAATACTCTTTTAACGCCATTTTTAAATATTTTACACACACATGTACTCGGGCTGAAAACGCTCGTATGGCCTTGTTGTTAACGTGGAGGGCTTTTCAAAATCCCCAAAAGATCCCATTCGTACAAAACGAAACCGTGAGTAGAAAAAAAAAAAACAACAAAACGAGAAAGTCGAAATTAAAAATGTCTGTGCATCTGATATTGAAACTGGAAAAATTGTCTTTAACAAGAGTTCGTAATAAAGCCAGAGTTTAACACTTTTTGCTCCAAAATGTCGACTCGTTCCTCACGTGTGTTTTTTTTTTTTTTATGGCCAAGGCGTCGCTGAAAAGTTCCGTCTGGCTTCGTTTTGCTGAGGAAAACAGTCCGCGGTTCTCCTCCCGAAATGGGTCCTGAAGTCCGTCCCATTTGGAAGGAAAGTCATTCATTTACATTATTGTTGCTTCATTGCAAAAAAAAACAAACCCAAACGAATATCCAGGAGTTAAAAGTTTCCTCAGTTTGGAGAATGTGCCTCGGTTTGAGAAGGTTTGATCAGTTTAGAGCAGGCTGTGTTACATTATGTGACGCCATTTATAGTTGGATTTGGAGCGCCATATCATCGACTGGACTGGGTTGAGCAGCTGCATGGTCAGTTTTATCTCAACATATTACGGTGACTATGATGGGCAACAGTAGGAAGTAGATTAACTTTTATTGAATCGGAATTATCGAGGCTCGCTTCCTTTGGCTGCTGCAAATCAAAATAGTAGGGATGGGCCGAGATCAAATTGCCACGAGATTTCTCATCACAGTGTAAAATGATCTCGTAATTTTTTTTCTTCTTTAATTTTTGTTATAGGCTGAAATTTAGATATAGACTTCTTCCTGTAGACTGCTTATAGGACTCATGGGAATATTTAGGCAATAGTTCTCTAATAATGTGTACTATATATTGATTGGAACTTAAAACAGAAAGAAAACTTTGATGTTTTTAAGGTCAGTCGCCTCGGTGTTCAAACCTGCAGACTGGAGCCGCTGCAGATCCACACTCGCACCTCGTTACTTCTCTTTCATTTATGAACTAAAGGCTCTGCTGTTGGAAGCTACGTTTCACCGCTGCACGCCGCGGCGAGTCCGGGTGGATCCGTCGTCTATTTTGTGATTGTACACGCGCATGTACCGCGCACGGAAAGCAAAACAATGCGGATGTGCATGCGCGAGCGGACAACGAGGGAGAGGGCGGGCCAGCGCGCAGAATATGAAGGGATGATTACAGCGGGACATTTAAGGAAGAGGTCAGTCTAACTACAGTAGAATCACTCTCTGTTTAATGTTTAAAGCCTCCTGTGCGTCAGTGTCTGGCACAGACTGTTTAGATACTAAATCTAAACCTGTCTCCTCTCCTCCACCTGAAATCAACTTTTAAGCTTCAAATTATATCTGATTATTATTTATAATTTGGAAATGTATCAGAATACACCCGTCAAAAGAGCCAAATTTATTAGCCTTGTTCTAATATTAACTGTATGCACACAAATGGAGCCTGATGATAGTGGTAAAATCTGATCAGTTCCCATCCTTATTAGTTTGTTCATTTGTTACAAACAATACAATGGCTCCATACAAGGGAACATAACTGTAAAATATTATTTATTATTGCAATTATGTCAAAATCTTGTGTCTCGTCTCGTGGGATTTGTATCTCGGCCCACCACTACAAAATAGGCTCCAATACAATCAAGTTTGTCTGTGCTGCAGTCACTATAAACAATGCGTGTCTCTCTACACTCTACACACTTTGTCATAATTGTGCCGCCCTAGTAGGAAGCGTTTTTTTCCCCAAGAACAAAGCAAAGTCGAGTAAATTGAGGTTGAGTATCTGAACACATGTAAACTGTAAACCCTCTCAAACCGGCTTCTCTCACGCCTCAGGTCCCGTTAACTCGCTGGGATATCCGTTGTGGCTGAGTTCATACGGTGGTCACCCTCATCACCACCTCTCGATTGGCCGTGGCTCCGATGCGAGGGTCGTGCGGCCGCAGTTGGCTGAGGATGTGCAGGATGGTGTAGCCACAGTGGTGATCGAGGATAGTCCTTAGCCGCCTGCGCTGCCGCCGGCCGCCGCCGCTGCTGCTGGCGCCCGCGGAGAGCGGGTTGTTGCGTCCGCCCCGCGCCCCTCCCTTGCCCCCGAGCTGATGGGGTCGCCCAGGTCCTTGGACTTCTCATAGTTCAGCACCTTCCACTGTTGGTTGACCGCCTGCCACCGCTTGAAGATTCTGTAGACGGACGAGCCTTCGTGGATGATCAGGCCTGAGGAGGAGCAGAGCGTTAGGCCTGTGCTCAGTTTATATCACGGGTCACATTTCCCTGAGGGTCACTTTACCCTCAGACGCCAGAGCTGGACCTAAGTATATTTACTGAAAGCTGCAGAATGTAACTTTTTATTAGTGCGTAGTGGTTAAAGTGGATTTTGGGAGGTGGTGGAACTCTAATCTCGAAGACTCAGAACGCTACATTAGGTCAATATATGAAAGGCTGTGTGTATTACATGTAACAGAAGGTGTTTTATATTACTTTTCATTTATGTATTTTAAAAATAAGTTTTAAAGCATTCACAGAATAAGATTTTTTATATGTGCTCTTGTTTGAGATACTCCTAGAAAATTAGGTCGATCCTCCCCGGGAATTTTTTTAATAATCAGATACAATTTAGTGCAATCTGGTGTATTTTAGGCAAAAATATGCAGTTTGAATGAGCCTTATACAGTGATGAGAATCAGAACTGTCAACATTATGATTACTTTCCTAAATAAATAAAAAAAACAAAAGAAAGAAGCAACACTGATGTGATAGCTGCGAATAGACTTTATTATTTTATCTATTTATTTATTGTTTTAATCTACTGTCAAAATCCTGTGTAAGTGTTTCCCTGTGGGCCCCAGTCCCTCTGCTGCGCATGATCAGCTCCGCCCCTGTTCCTCCTCCGTCTGTAGCTGCTCATCGCACTGAGCAGTGAGGAGGAGACACAGACTCCACACAAGTCTTAAGACTCAACTTTAGCCTGGATTCATGACTCTGTTGTTACTTTTAAACCGTGGACAGATTCAGAGGATCAGATCAGAGGAAAACTTTGTGAAAAAGGCCGACATTGCGCCGTAACGCTGCACTGTTTATCGTCTTTGTTCTTCATTATGCTTCCTAAATTTATCTCTAAACTGAAAATATGAGGCTGATTGATACGAATAAAAAGCGGACTAAAGCTTGGGAAGAGTAGACTCTGTTTATGGATTAGTTTATGTCCATAAAGTTCATGATTTCGTGATAAATACTGTTATATTGAGGCGCATTAAACCCGCGCGCATGAGGAGCAGACTGACCTGCTGCTGATCTTATGATTATTTCTCCGGTTTCTCTCATAAGTGTGGACTTTTGTCCAGCGCAGCTTCAGTAAAACAACAATAAAACTACCCAAGGTGCCAGAACGCCGTTCCTATACCCCTGGCCCGGCCTAGTATTTTTATTGCATTGATTTATCTCACAGGCAGACTTTCGTATGTGTGCGAAAATGACAAAGTCGCAATCATTGACTTTTTTCCCCTTCTTTTTTACCACCCAAAGGTTCCGACCGTTCCCGCCCACTTTAATCCCTGTGTGTATTTGACATTTTTGACCCAGCATCTGTATGGGTGCTCAGCCTCTATGATGCTCCAGGATAAAACGTTCTTCTTCTGATTTACATATTCAGTTTAATAATGGCTCTACTGTTCATAAAGTTGACTCAGTAAAATATCTGGACTGTGGTTCGATCCAGAACTCACTTTTAACCACATATAGACTATATTGTGAAGCGGACGTATGCCACTTTAAATCCTATGTTTCGTTCTGCAAATTGCTTCACACAGGAAGTCAGAAAAAGAGTGATTACTCAGCTAGTTTACCCATCATTGATTATGCTGACACCATTTATCACAACACATTTGATCTGTACCTTTAGCCACTTAATATTCTTTTTAACAGCCTGTGCAGATTTATCTTGAAATGTCCGTACAGAACCATCATTGCATTTTGTTCAACTCAACTGGCTGCAACCAAACAATAGACGCCATTATCACTGGATTATGTTTATTTTTAAATGTATTTACTTTAGCTGTCAGCAGTACCTTGAGCATTTTCTTATTCCATTTACATCCACATAATCACTCGCTTACTTTTACTGTCCCACGTATTAATAAAGAAACAGGACGCAGAGCTTTTCAGTTCAAAGCCCCCTCTGATTGGAACAGTTTACCTTTATCCATTCGTTCTTTAAAGGGGGGGTATTATGTAAAATGGACTTTTTCAAGCTTTATATCATGTTATAATGTAATTCCCTCATTAAACACATGCCTGGAGTGTTGCCTTGGCTCATTCACATATTTTTGAGTAATCAGTAAAAACTTAGACGGCAGCCATTTTAGGTGTAGTCCTCCTAGGAACGCCCCCACTCCTGGAGACGCCTCTGGACCTTTCGTCACCAGCCAAGCCACCAACCACTGCTCCTCAGCTCAGCAGAGCCTCCTCCCCGCACAGTAGTGTTGTTTAGATGCCACAGCAGTGTGCTGAAGGGGGCGTGTCGGAAAGCTTCTTAAAGAGCCAGAGGCCTATTTCAAGACGTTCAGTACAGCCATTTTGAGAGAGCAATTTTATTCAAGGCAGTTATTTTAATTTACTGCATATACAGACCAACAGAAGGTTACGTCATCATTGTAGTATGCTATAGACTGGTGCTATGTGATTGAAAAAAGCATAATACCCCTTCTTTAACATTATTTAGATCCTCCTTATTTTCACACCTTAAAACTCCTTGTTTATGTCTTTAAGTGGATCTGTAATTTGTACTTTTGGTTCATCTTTTGGAATATGTATAATTCTGTGTTGTTACTTTTTTTTTTTTTTGACTATATTTCTGTTGTTTTTCTGTAAATCTTGTCTGGGTATCTTGGGGGGATTGGGAGGACTATGGAGCAAGTTTGTTTTGTCTATCTGACTGTCTTAATGTGTATTTTGTCCTGTCTGTATCCTGTCTTGTACTGTGTCTTGTTAATTGTTGTTGTTATTTGTGTCTTGTGTTTAAGGAGCCCCTCGCAAACGAGACGGCACCTCTCAATAAACTATAAACTATAAAACAAATTTCACGTTTTTAGGGTTTCCTGCGTAACTATGGAGACAGTTAAAGATCTATAATAAAACTCTAGATATCACTTTGCCACAGCGTTGCATTGGAGCATCCAGCGCTGGCGGCCATGTTGCCATTGTTCTACATTTGACCGTGTGTGTTTTTTACCTATGCAGACGATGTCCATGAAGCCGTACATGCCGTAGCAGATCTGGAAGAGCAGGTCCTGCCGCTGCCACTTGGCCGAGGGGCTGAGGGACGACCAGATGAGCCACGAGATGCTGGCGATGAGGAAGAGCGAGCCCAGGATGATGGCGGCGATCTGCACCTTCTCGATCACCGTGAGGGAGATCGCCTGCCACTGCAGACAGAGCACAGGGGTTTATACACAACAGACTTTGCACCGGGCGATAAGAGGCAGTAAATGAAATGTGCAAGACATAAAATGATGAACATTTAATTCAAGCTGGCATTAAATCTTAATTTATTGAAAGATAACGACATTTCTCAAGTGTTTTTTTTTACTGCATACGTTTCCAGAAAGGATTAAAACACATTGAGCCGCAGTTTCGGCTGATATTGTGTACACTTGTTTAGCTCAGAAGTTGCCTGTTGTGAAGGGCTGCGCGATTTTGAAAAGTACTTAATTGCGAAGACAAAACGTGTATTGAAATGCTTCTTGGAAATGAGACTTGTTTAGTGTCGCCGTGTCCTATTCGTATGTGACATGTGGGAACATGAATCATCTTTTGGACTGAACCTCGGGACAGACAGGCGGCTTCTGTGTCAGCAGCTGCACTGTCTGGACATTCTCTGCTCATAGGTTTCCCAAAAGTGGAGACAATATTCAAAATATGTGCTTGATGTTGGTCGGATGAAAGGACTTTCCACCAAGAGATGAATGTGGTTTGTAAGTCATATTTTTACTGAATAAAATTAGACTAAATTTCAAATTTCAAGATTATTAAAACAGACATTTTCATTGTTTAAATAAAAATGAAAAGATTGGATTAAAATAATGAACTTCCAATGTTAATGTTTGAAAGAGCCTCAAAACATTTAAATTCACTGGCAAAGTGGACAAGTCTGTCCATGTAGGAGAAGCTTCAGAAGCAGAGCACTTGATTAAAGGTAAATTTGTGCCGAGAAAAAGTAAGTACACCGTCTGGAATTTCTCACATTTCTGCCTAAATTGGTCACTAAATAATAATAATAATAATAATAATATAATAATAATAAATCAAACTTGTATAGAGCTTTTTGGACACTCAAAGACGCTTTACATGAGAAATAAACACAACAAAAAAGGGGGGGTATGTGGTCTGATCTTCAAAATCACAAGAATGATTAAACAGTGTCTGCCTGAACTAATACCACCCAAACATTTACAACTGATCATACTTTTTATTGGCCATAACATGTAAAGATTCACAGGACAGAGAGGAATAAGTAAGTACACCCCTGAATCTCACTGAACTGCAGCAGTTTTGTAAAGAGGGCTGATTCCGAAACCGTTAAATTGGTAAGAGGTCTTACGCCAAACAGGATGTGCGTCAGCGTCCGCCATGATAAGAAGTGTCCGAATTGGGCTGTCAGTTAGGAAGGAGTTGGGAAAGGAGCCTCAATGCTAACTATCATAGCCACTTTAGCATAGGGATCTCTGATGCTACCTCACTGGCGATTAGGAGCCATGTGCCATCCTATAGCCACCGCGCTGCATGCCCGCCCCCTCGCCCCCACCCTCAGTGATTCTTCATGCGCAATCACTGTTGATTGACAGGTGCACATTTAATTAAAACAAATATATAAAAGATTCTGCACAAGCCAACTTATAAAAGTGACGAAATACATGTTAGAGTCATCACAGCTCAGTCACAAGGTTTTAAAGAGCCTCCTCAGTAAACGGCTTAAATGAAGCAGTTTGTGATTTTGCTCATTTAGTAGAAACTTAAGCCTCATGGATAATTTGCATACTGTAGCTTTATGAAACAGCTGTTGAGATAAAATAAGGCTAAAGGGAAATGTGAACAATCATTTGAATTTTTTGTTTTTGTTTTTTTCCTTAAATGTCTTTATTTGGACACTATGTTTTTGCATGCGCTTTTGTTTGGCCTGCAGTCCGTCAATATCCTTAAGAAGAAGAAGAACAGCTGTTGGTGATGTCACTTCCCCTTCCCCTGGGTAAGGACGGTGGAATTGGGCAAATGCTGCTGAAGCTCTAGTTCACTAACTGCATAGAGATCTAACAGTTGACCCCATGAAAGGTTAAGGATCAGTTGCTAGTGTTAGTACTTAGAGGCTACAATTTAAGGGTTTCTGGATCAGCCCATGAATGGTCCAAGATTCATCTGATCGTTGTGAGCGTCTAATCTGCAACAAGTTTATCATGAAAACCTGAGACATTCACAACATGCATGGAATAAGTAAGTGAATAAGTAAGTGTATTAAATATCTGGCTGTTCCCTTCTTTTGTAGCAATAACTGCTTTCCTGTAGTTGCAGATTAGACGCTCAAACGATCAGGATGAATCTTGGATCATTCCTCTTTACAAAACTGCTGCAGTTCAGTGAGATTCAGGGGTGTACTTACTTATTCCACGCTGTCCTGTGAATGTTACATAAATAAATCCATGATCAAATGTAAATGTTTGGGTGGTATTAGCTCAGGCAGACACGGTTTAATCATTCCTGTGATTTTGATGACATCAGACCACATTTAGTGACAAATTTAGGCAGAAATGTGAGAATTTCAGACGGTGTAGTTACTGTTTTCGGCACTGTACATTAGGTTATATAAATGTAAAGTTAAAGAAATGTACAGCAATTTTAGTCGTGTTATTAATTTAACAAAATCTTACTAAAACTAAATCACACTTTCGCCACAAGACTAAAACTAACTATGTTGTCAAAACATAATCCAGTCACTTCCAAATAACGATTTTCTGTTTTCTGTGGTGAATGTATCTATTGTTTGTCTACATGTTGTCAGATCAGCAGGAGCACAGCGGTCTCACCTGCAGAGGGTTCTTGGTGCTGATGGCAGGATTGGTATTTGAAGTAGCAGAGCTCGCAGCTCCAGGAGCCTCTCTCACTGATCCAGCGGATGAGCAGGGCTGATGGGTGCAGCGGACGGAGCCGTCACACCGGCACGGGCTCAACAGCTCCCCCTGCAGGAGACAGCAGAGAAGTGAGTCATTTATGCACATTCTCACAGACCAAGAGAGAAACATAAAGCAGTGGTTCCCAACCGAGGGTCAGGTCGTCAATACGAATATTTGTGTAAATCAAATAGTTCAGGGAATTAAAAGGCCTTAATAGTCATTAGTCATTAAAGTCATTGTGCCACAATTAAGGTCGTTAAATTAGATCCAACAGGCATTAAATCTAAAGTTGCTCTTTGCTCTAAATTACAATTGAGAATTAGGATAAGCGAGTTATGGATCTGTTGAGAGGGACCCTCCCAATGGGCTCATAAACCTTGTCTTTTAACGCACCACTAAGCATAGGAACATCATCTACAATTTCAGCCAGTTAGGGCAGCTGGGTGGGGTTTTGTTGATGGGGAGCTACTGCCCTCTTCAATGGACCCGCTCAATACCCGGCTTCTTAACGCACTACACTGTGTAGGGATCACATATTACATAATCCATTGAAAACAAAAAAAGAAAAAAATGAAATGATGGAAATGACAACTGGGAAGTTGCAAGATCACCGATAATATGTATATTAATGCGCTTTTTGAACACAGAACTAGTGCCTTTTGCAAGTTGTTAACTGTGTTACAGAGCATTTAAGATATATATATATATATGTGTGTGTATATATGTGTATGTATGCATATGTGTATATATATATATATATATGTGTGTGTGTATATGTGTATGTATGCATATGTGTATATATATATATATATATATATATATTATATATATATAATATATATATATATATATATTGTGTGGTGTGTATAATATGTGTATGTATGAATATGTGTGTATAAATAACTTAATGATCGCCTTTGTCACTTGCTTTGTATTAGTCATCGTACATGAAATGAGACAGTTGTTGTAGTTGTGTTTACTTTCAGTTGTGTTTCTTTTCCGTTCTGTTAAATTCTGTTAATTTATAGGAACATTTCTAGAGGTGCTTTGTAGGTGTGGTCTGTGTTGTAACGGCTGCTCTGGTGGGTTGTAGGTTCTCTTTTGCCGGTGGGGAAATCACAAATCAGAAATCAAAGTATGATGTGCTTAATGTAGGATTGATAATGTACTTATAATGTACTTATAAGGTAAAGTTGGGTCACGGAGGGGTACGTTGTGTGTGTGTGCGTGCATGTGTGTGTGTGTGTGTGTGTGTGTGTGTGTGTGTGTGTGTGTGTGTGTGTGTGTGCGTGTGTGTGTGTGTGTGTGCAGGCTGTGTTCCTGCTCTTGTGTCTTGTACTTTGTAACATGCTCCCTGTACTATTGTGATTTGATCAATTGTTTTTATTTCAATGATGTCGGGGGTGGGCGCTTATAGCTTTTGCTTCAGCCACTCCTTTAGAGCAGAATTTTAACTGCTCAAATAAACTAATAAACTAAACTAAACAAGTTCTTTTTAAATAGTGACATTGTCAAATGGATTGAGCCAGACTCAAATTGTTTGACAGTGAGTGAACGCATTTGCAGAGGACGATTTTCCTACGGAGACACTAAAGTCTACTTTAACCTTTCGAATACAATATTTTGACTAAACGCGAAGTGCCCAAACTAAAGAATCCAACAGCTTCAGTAAACACACAAATAGGACTATAGATTGGCACACTGGTGTTTCTCATCCTCATTGTCCTCATATTGTTATAAGAGAAGCAGTGTCCACCTGCCGCTTATAAACCCGAAACAAACTCGTCTGCTGACATTATAAAGAGACGACACAGAAGGTCAGAAAACATGAGCGACAAATGAAAATCGGAGAAAAGACGACGATTTTAATGTCAACACAAACGGCTCAGGCTGTTTGTGTTGATCAGGAAACATTCTGAGGCTGAGACAGGAATATTAATGCCACAAACGGGAGAAACGCTCGACAAAGGAAGAAGGCTGGTGTGGATTTTTCTTAAAAACTTACTTTGAAGGGTGGGTATTATGTAACATCACTTTTTGAAGCTTTTTTAATCATGTTAGTGTGTCATTCCTCATGAAAACACATGTACCTCCAGAAATGCTCAGATTGATTCATGTATTTTTGAGTAATCTTTGAATCTCCTGCCAGCCGCCATTTTCCTGCTGTTTGCGAGGACGAGGCCCTCCCTTGTTCTCTTCCTCAGTTCAGCCCACAGCACCGCCCTGCAAACTTTTTAATTTATTTATTTTAAATACGTTTGTAAGAAACCCCTGGCTTATGTTGTCTGTACTCATTTATATACGCATTTAAAAAAAGAAGAAATTTAAAAAACAACAACAACGTAGTGAAGGGGCAGTGCTCATGGGCGTGTCAGACAGGCACGGAGTTTCTTTCCGACTTCCGAGATCAAGTGGAACGCACCATAAGTGCTCATGCCCTAGTGGCCATAAGCGCCACTGCAGGTGTCGTAGCATGTTTTTTTTTTTACTCATTAATTGTCCGTGAGAGTAAATACTACGCTGACAGAAAAGACAAAGGGACGAGGGATTTGTACATCCAATTATACAATGGAGATCATTTTTTTCACTCAAACCTGGCTGTAAATATTGTTTAAGTGGCGCTAGCCCACAGTTAGCTTTGCCCGTTAGCCTGTTAGCTTCTTCTTCGTGATTCTATTAGTGTGTATTGGTGACTCGACCCGGTGGCAGTCAAGTTGCAGTTGTGGTTTTCTGGCCAGAGACACCAGGGGGAGATGAAAGACCCTCAATCATCCCATTAACACTTGTATTACCCCAGAGGGACTACGGAAAGGATTATTAAGGTAAACAAGTTACTCAGTGCTGCTTTAAAGAGACAGAGGCGAAATCACAGCGTCAGGAACAGTGTTGCTATGAGGGAAAAGTTGTTTTTGGGTAGCATAGTTATTTGAGTATGCTATAGAATGGTACTATGTGCCTGAAAAAAACACAATACCCCACCTTTAAAGAAATAGGGAGATGTTTGAATCAAAATTTGTTTTATACGTCACGTTCACATGACGCCACAACATTGTAAATCATAGAAATGCAAAGGAGAAGCGCGTTCGATCCTCACATACAGTTAACAACTTTTCAGAGTCCATTAGCATTAGCCTGCTCAATGTACGTTCCCCATAGCCGTTAGCATTAGCCAATAATCACCACAAATTCAAAACGATCCAGATGTTTTCAGCTGTTGTCAACCATCGACCACATAAAGGTGAAGTCAAAGCCTAGTTATAAATCATTAATAATGTACAGACCTTTTAAGATTTTACTTTAGATACAAATTAGCGATTAAAAAGTGTCCTCTGAGCTAAATGCTAAATCAGATTCAGTCGTTTCTGCTTTTGTGGGTCGGATACGCATCCAATGGCCACTAAATGTAATTTCGATCGCTAATGATTAAATGAATATGATTATAAATTGGTTTTGTGAAGTTTATTTGTGTCGCAGTCGCGAGAGGAACCTCACCAACGGAACGCACATTTAGATTTAGTAGTAATTTTACAAATGTTGCAACCTGTAAACGACAAGATTAAAATGGAAGTGCTATGAGGCGGTAGCTTGAATTCGGCTATTGTCTTCGGTTTTGTAGCTTATATTGTTTTTGTACAAGGGCTTATTGTTTCGCTAACGGCCTCGACTGTTGCAATTAGGAGTGGGAACCTCTGGGTAGCTCACGATTTGATACGATACGCGATACATGGCTCACGATAACGATTATCTCACGATACGCCGATATGCAATAATCGATATATTGCACAAAATAATCTACGATACATCACGATTTAAATAAAACATGCTACTTTTAACCTTTATTTGAACATACTACATATTATTCATCATTTACATTTCTTTTCATGTGCTTTGTATCACTTTTATAAATGATCCCTGATTACTCACTGACAATGGGTCATAGATCTGTCAGTCACTTCATTTACATTTAAATAAACAAGAACCACAGTCCTATTTAAAAAGGAATAAATCAACCCCAAATTAATCTTCTTTATAATTATAAAAACTATCATTAAAAGTAATGTATTTGTGTGACAGTGTTTGGTCCAAGTGCTTAAAACTGTAGTGCTGCCCCTGCTGTCCTGACTGAATTCTTGATCATTATTTGCCTCTATTGACTGTGAAAACAGTGGAGCACTGCTGCCTCATTAGTATGCATGACATCATCAAAAGTATCGATCGGAATAAAAGTATCGGTATCGTATCGTCCACAAAATATCGCGATATATCGGAAAATCGATATATTGTCACACTCCTAGTTGCAATGAATATGACAGATTTCTTAGAGGGCCGGTCTTGACCCAAAAGTCCCGGCCCGCACAGCGCCCCCTAGTGTTACTATGAAAAGCAGTGTGGCAACCATCCCGTGTAACAAACAGCCCCGGTCTCCCCTACTCAAATGAAAGTACTCATTTCGGTTTTAGAAAAAGTATGTTTTTGTGGCGTAAACACATAACATCAATAATTCTCAAAAAAAAAAAAGTGGATCCAGCGTGGAGCCTCGATGAAGACGCTGGGCTGATCAGACGGGAAAGCGCCTCTGTGCATATTTAAGCAGATCTTCATAAACACTTGAGCAGCGTTCACATCTGAGGCCTTAAATAGCAGCGTGTTCAGGATTAACCTCCAGGAGCGCTGTTTGATGCTGCATATATTGATCGCAATGTTGTGCGTTACGCGAGAAGAAAGAAAGTTTTAGTTTTGGGACCGAGACTCGAGGGTGTGATGTACTTTTGCTCTGGGAAAGAAATGGGAAAAAAAGCATTTTACTAGGAGCAACTGTTCAGAGGGATATTAAGGTGAAGGCAGACTTTAATAATTCTAATAATGCTCTGTGGCGCCTTTTTGCCCGTTGTAACAGTCCCGACTAGGATGGGACGATAATTAAATCTGGGGTCACGATTATCTTTTTGCCCAAATATTTGCGATTAACCATATTATCACGATATTTGCCTATGGTTTAAAAATTTCACTGAAGCCTAATAAAGTACATATAAACAAATTCAACTCAAACCAGCTGATCTTTTCATCGCCATAATCGAGAGAAAGTCATTGTTGCTGGTTTTATTATATAGCACTATATGGTGGAATTAGCGATTATCTTCTAGCGTGATAATCCCGATTATAAAAAAATGTAGCGATCGATTAATTGCTGCATTTTTTATCGCGATTAACGATATTATTGTCCCATCCCTAGTCCCGACTCGGGACCATTACAATGAATGGGGCTGAATCGAATACCAGCTATCTCTTGTATATTTCATCTATGGTCCTGACCACCGGTTAAGGGTGGTCGCCACAGTCACTGGTCGCCACAGAACTAGGGATGCTCTGATCTGATACTGGTATCGGATATCGGAGCCGATACTGGAAAAATATGATATCGGGTATCGGCTACAAATATCGATACTGAACTGATACCTGTTTTGGCTCTCAACGCCTTAAAAACAAGGCCACCTACCACCTAAATCTAAGTGAATATGGACATGCTGTGTATCAGTGACCTGCGGTGAGGTTTGTTGCTGGTGAGGCACATTGACTCCAATATAAAGTAACAAAACTGCAGGAAAAATTTAACTTGCTGTCTCTGGGATTGTCTTACTTTGAAATAGCATTCAATAGCAACACATTTAAACATAAAATACATTCTCACGATATTGCAAATAAAATTAAAAGACAACATAGTGAACATGACCAGACTTGTACCCCGCCCGTCTACAGCATTTCATCTATAAAATGTCAGTCTAATCAGTTTTCCCTTTAACTTACTCCTTTACGTTTAAATTGCCTCTCCTGAACTGTGCAGAATAATACAACAGACTGGTTTCACTTGTAGTCCACACACAGCACCCCTCTCGTATCGTCAGGGCAGTGCATTGGAGGCGAGCCTGACTTCGGGCCTTTCAAAACACGTTTAAAGTCAAATGAACAGGTTAAAACAAGTCGTTCTTTTGCCTGATTCTTTTTCCAGGTGATAGAAAACCAACGAGCCCAACAAAACCATTTACAAATGTATTTTACTTTTATGGAGCGAAAAAGCCCCGAATGGGAATTTTTTAACCACGAGATTGATTAAAATCATAGGAAATCCCATCTTAAGAGAAGAAGAGACTTGTTTTTATAAAGTTTATTGTATTTTTAAATATTTGTATTTTTCCAGGTCTGGCCTCACTGCTCCCTGACCGCACGTCACTGCTGTATATCACTGTAAAGGGGAGAACCAGCGGAATTCAACCGTTACGTTAGTTTAACCTCAGCAAATGTATTTTTGATTGCTGTGTACAATTCCGTGGTTAGCATCAGTATGCTAAAGCTAGCGGGAGCTAACACTAATGGGGTGCATACCTATGTTCCCGGGTCCTATGTTCCCCGGGTGCACATTTTTTCCCATAGGTGAGTTGGTACTTCAACCAATCACAAGTCATGAGAGTGAAACGTCATACATATATCAAGCAGCTTAACCTGACCCTGCCTAGCCACTAACTTAAGGATAGTGGGCTGGTGCCTAATCTTAATCAATAGAAGTGGGGAACATAGGGCTGACCCAGCTAATGCTAACGAAAACTAATCAAGGCTGGGTCAGAAACTATGATAGAAATACCTAAAGTAGCCTAATAAGAAATAATTTGTAATAATCAGATCACTTCATGTGAGTTGTTTATTGTGACCTAAAGCCGTCATATACACAAGGATATATAGTGTAGTAAAGTCCAGTGATCCTTGTTAAATTTCATCCAAGGGTTTATCAATAGATATTATTGATAATTGATCTGTCATGACATAAAATCTTACTTTATTGTTTACGGGAGAAAAGAGTCAATTCAATGTTTCACTCAGAGAAATCCACTTTTAAGAAAGTCTCTTGGTATCAGTGAATATCGGATATCGGCAGATACTCAAATCTCAGTATCGGTATCAGTAGCAAAAAACTGGTTCGGTGCATCTCTAGCCAGAACCAGCGTAAAAGCTCATAAAAGTTGATAAATATGTCACCTTTAAATCATGAACCAGCTCCAAACATCTGCAACAAGGACAGTTTAAAGACTCGTTCCACGTCACAAACCTTCACCGTCCTCGTTATGGCTGCTGTTTATGAACGCCACTCACTGTCCTGCGAGTTGATTTGTGGCTTTAAAAATCAAGATTCACGTCACGGTGCACGTCACGACACGTCCAGGAGCGTTAACATTAAGAGGAGACTGAAACATGAGCGGCTAATGATGCTGCTGTAACGACATCTGCTGGAGGACTTTATCCTGGTGCGACGCATAAAGGTCACATACGGCTGCAGTCGCTGACGCTCAGAGCCTGACACTGTGGAAATGTGGTTAACCTAAAGGTTCTTCTATCAGACAATAAAACCACAGAGACACTTGAGCTGACGGATTCAAACATTCTCAAGTAGCAAAAAGCAAAAGGCTGCAATAATTTAGGTAATATTATCTTATAAATGTGTATGCAACTGCTGGATTCAAGAGGAGTAACTATGCTTTTCTGACTTGTATCGCGCTTTACGAGCTCCTCAAAGCACGACATTGTGGTCATTGTTCACTCCACACTCGGGGGTGTTAAGCCACGGGAGTAACGGAATATGTACAGTTTTTTTTTATTATTAATTAGGGCTGGGCGATAAATCGAATTAATTCAATTAATTCATGCTTTTAAAAACAGACGATGTGGAAAATGGCTAAATCGTAAAATCGTGTCCGCCGCTCCATGTCCGCCTCACGTGCGCCGTGTTGCCATTTTAGCAGAGTGTTCAACCGCTCCACAGCGACTGTTTTCAGAAATGTCACCCGAAGAAAACCCAGAGACTTTCTGACGATCTCTGCTGCTTTACAAAGGCGCGCGTTGTGTTGTCGGAGTGCGCAATAGAGTTTTCCCCAGTCTGATCCTCTTCCTTCTCTCACCCTGATGCTCTGAGCGGAGGCACAGCAGCAGCTTAACTCCGCCCCTTTTCCCCTTGAGTCTCCATGGAGACGGTTGTCAATCACAGCAGAGGCATGAGGATGAGAAAACTAAAACGCTTTTGAAAACTCCATGGCTTATTTAGAAGTTTTACTTTTGAGAGCAGACAAGGAATAAAGCACACAGTCTGAAGATAAATATGAAATTATATTTTTATTTTTGTTAGTTTTATTTTATTAGTATCTGGACGTTTTTCTGTCAGTGGTTAATAATAATAATAATGCATCGGTTTTTTATAGCGCTTTTCTGGACACTCAAAGACGCTTTACATTGCACTATTCATTCACTCCATACTTGGTTCCCCTGTAATGCCCCAGCCCTGTATGCTCGGATTCACCCCTGCTCAAAGTCTGCACGGCCTTCAGTCCTGGCTCTGTACGGCTGTGTAATATAGCCTCTAAATGCTGTAACTTTTGTGTGAACGCCTTCAACACCGACCTGCCCCCAATATTTCTGTCATTAATCCAGCTCTTACGGCCTCATAGTTCTGTAGGCCCTGTCTGCGCTGTAGCTTCCATTGTTTCGAACGTCCTTAATAAACATCTATGAATCTTCACCTCTTCACTCACTGTAGAAAACTTTGAATGCATCCAAAGAAACGCACATTTCCTCCTGCCGTTTCGTGCTGTATTGATTAGAAGGAAAACCAAAAAAGCCTGTGGCTGTTTACCAAATGTAAACATGTATAGATGTGCTGGTTTTACGCAATCCTGTTCTTTCATCAGTTACACTTAAATCATTGATAATATAATGTTACAGCAAATCATGGAGAGTCATTTGCCTCAAGTCTAAATCAAGTCTTTTTGGAGCGTTGATCAAGTCTCGAGTCCCAAAAATGACAACTCGAGTCTCCCACCTCTGGTAAATAGTGTTAAAAATAAAGAAAAGTGGATACATAAAGTGTTTCCAAACGTTTCACAGGTACTGTATTAGAATATTTGAGCAAGTGTATTTCGGTATACTGGACACTTAAAGAGCGCCTAAACGGGCGTGCCAGAGCCTTTCCCCACCCACAAACAAAAGTCAAAAATTGCTGTTAAAGGGGTGGTCTCGGAGGCTTTGGTGGAGACGTGGGGGGTTAGTGTGTGGGCGGTGTCTGCTCTGTTGAAAGTCTCAGACCAAGTCCCCCAGATCTGACAGAACTGACAGAACTGACAGAACTGCTGTTACGGGTGTCGCGGCGTAGGACAGTTGGTACACTCTCATGACTTGATTGGTTGATGTACCAACACTCCTATGGATAAAGAATTAGCCACGAGGCGGTCGTGTGCGCTGCACATTTCCCCCTGCCTCGCACATCTGGCTGTTGCCCTGCCTCGCACGTTCGGCGGGGTGGGCAAACTAAAGCCTGCGGGCCAAATCCGGCCCACGAGATGATTTAATCCGGCCCCTGACTTGTAGAGCACAAATTCCTGAGTATGTCAAAAAAAAAAGTAAGTCTCTGGCCATTCCTGTGCGGAGTTATGAATTTCTAAGGAAGTAACCACTGTGCTCATTCCAGCCTCTAGGGGCAACTTAAATTTTAAAAAAAAGGAAAGCATTTCACACGTGTCCAGTAGAGGGCACTGACATAATAAGAGATCAGGGTAACACATTATAGCCACATGGCAAATGGCCAGTCTGCCCAGGGCGGCTGTGGCTACAATAGTAGCTTACCACACAGAGTGTGGAGTGAATCAATAATGACTACAATATAATGACTACAGTATAATGACTACAGTATAATGACTACAGTGTAATGACTACAGTATAATGACTACATATAATGAAACAGTATAATGACTACAGTATAATGACTACAGTGTAATGACTACAGTATAATGACTACAGTATAATACCAGTATTGCCGTATAATGACTACAGTGTAATGAACAGTGTAATGAGTATAGTATAATGACTACAGTGTAATGACTACAGTATAATGAGTATAGTATAATGACACAGTGTAATGACTACAGTATAATGACTACAGTAATAAATGAGTATAGTATAATGACTACAGTATAATGATACAGTATATGAGTATAGTATAATGACTACGTGTAATGACTACAGTATAATGACTACAATATAATGACTACAGTATAATGACTACAGTATAATGACTACAGTGTAATGAACAGTGTAATGACTACATATAATGAGTATAGATAATGACTACAGTATAATGACTACAGTATAATGAGTATAGTATAATGACTACAGTGTAATGACTACAATATAATGATACGTATAATGACTACAGTATAATGACAACAGTATAATGACTACAATATAATGACTACAGTATAATGACTACAGTATAATGACTACAGTATAATGACTACAATATAATGATACAGTATAATGACTACAGTATAATGACTACAGTGTAATGACTACAGTATCATGACTACAGTATAATGACTACAGTATAATGACTACAGTATAATGAGTACAGTATAATGACTACAGTATAATGACTACAGTGTAATGACTACAGTATAATGACTACAGTATAATGACTACAGTATAATGAGTACAGTATAATGACTACAGTATAATGACTACAATATAATGATACAGTATAATGACTACAGTATAATGAGTATAGTATAATGACTACAGTGTAATGACTACAATTAATGACTACATATAATGACTACAGTATATGACAACAGTATAATGACTACAGTATAATGACTACAGTATAATGACTACAATATAATGACTACAGTAATGATACAGTATAATGACTACAATATAATGACTACAGTATATGACTACAGTGTAATGACTACAGTATCATATACAGTATAATGAAACAGTATAATGACTACAGTATAATGAGTATAGTAATGACTACAGTATAATGACAAAGTTAATGACTAAGTATAAGACTACAGTATAATGACTACAGTGTATGACTAAGTAATAAATGACTCATATAATGAGTACAGTATAATGACAAATATAAATGATACAGTATAATGAACTATTACAGTCTATGACTACAGTGTAATGATAAGTATACATACTACCGTATAATGGTATAGTATAAAATGACTAAGCAGGGGTCATCCAACTTTTTTTTCAGCCGGGGCACTTAAAGAGCTTAAGTTGTTCGAGAGCTACCAGTTAAAAACAAATCCTAAAGACTTGAACGTACAACTGTTTACTTATCAGGTTTCTGACCCTATTTATTCAAATGCTTATTTTTACTCGTACTGATTCACAAGAACAGAAATACTGGTATTTTTTAAGAATCAAGATTAAGAAAATTTAGGTGTTACACCTTGCAATAAAGTCTCAAGGCTACTTGGGCAGCCCCAAGGGATGGTGGCCCCGCGGGCACCACGTTGGTGACCCCTGGACCTACAGTATAACTGACTAAGTATACATGACTACAGTATAATGAGTATAGTATAATGATACAGTGGTAATGACTAAGTAATAATGACTACAGTGTAATGGACTACAGTATAATGAGTAAGTTATGACATATAATGACTACAGTATAATGACACAGTGTAATGACTAGTGTAATGACTACAAGTATAATGACAACAGTATAATGATAAGTATAATGACTACAGTGGTAATGACTACAGTATAATGAGTATAGTAAATGACTACAGTGTAATGACAACAGTGACTGACTACGTATAATGACTAATATAATGAAACAGTATAATGACTACAGTATATGACTACAGGTGTATATGACTACAGTATAAATGAGTACAGTATATGACTACAGTATAATACTACAGTATAATGACTACAGTGGTACTGACTCAGTATATGACTACAGTGTAATGACTAAGTGTATGACTACAGTGTATGACTACAGTATAATGACTAAGTTAATTAGTGTAATGACTACAGTATAATACTACAGTATAATGTAGTGTAATGACTACAGTATAATGATAAGTATATGACAAGTACTAATGACTCACCAGTATAAGACTACAGTGTAATGACTACAGTATAATGACTACGTGTAATGATAAGTATGATGACTACATTATGATCGTGTAAATGACTACGTGTAATGACTACAGTATCATGACTACGTATAGATAAGTATAATGCTAACAGGTAAGACTCAGTATAATGACTACCAGTGTAATGCTACCGTATAATGAATACAGTATAATGACTACAGTGTAATGATACAGTATAAATGACTACAGTATAATGTAAAGTGTATGACTACAGTATAAATGACTACCAGTATAATGCTAAGTATAATGACACAGTAATAATGCTAAGTGGTAAGACTACATTATATGATAAGTATAATGGACTCAGTATATGACTACAGTGTTTGACTACAGTATAATGATACAGTAATAAGACTCAGTATAATGACTACAGTAATAATGATAGTGTATGAATACCAGTATAATGACTACAGTGGTAATGATACAGTAATGATACAGATAATGACACAGTGTAATGATACAGTATAATGGTACAGTATATGACTAAGTGTAATGACTAAGTATAATGCTACGTATATGACTACAGTATAGGACTACAGGTATGACTACAGTATGAAACAGTATAATAACTCAGTGTAATGACAAAGGTAAATGACTACAGTATAATGACTACAGTGTAATGACTAACAGTATAATGACTACAGTGTAATGCACAGTATAATGACACAGGTGTTAATGACTAAGTATAATGACTACGTATAATGACTAGTGTAATGACTACAGTGTAATGACTGACAGTGTAATGACTAGTGTAATGACTAACAGTATAATGACTACAGTATAAATGACACAGTAATAGTGACTACAGTATAAAATGACTACAGTATAATGATACATATAATGACTCAGTATTAATGCACATAATCATGACACAGTGTATGATACAGTGTAAGACTAAGTAATATGAACTACAGTGTATGAGTAAGTATAATGACTAAGTATATGCTCAGTGTAATTGAGTACAGTATAATACTACAGTGTAATGACTAAATATATGACTACAATATAATGATACAAGTATAATGACAAAGTATAATGAACTACAGTGTAACTGACTAAGCTGTAATGACCTACAGTAAATAATGATACAGTGATGAGTACGTATATATGACTACAGTGTAATGACTAGTATAATGAACTACAGTATAATGACTACAGTATAATGACTACAGTGTAATGAACTAGTGTAATGACTACAGTATATATGACTCAGTGTAATGACTAGTGTAATGACTACAGTGTAATGTACAAGTATATGACTATATAATGCTACAGTATATGATACAGTGTAGACACGTATAATGACTACAGTATAAGACTAACAGTATAATGACTAAGTATAATGACTACGTGTAATGACTAGTATAATGATACAGTATAATGACTAAGTATAATGACTACAGTATAAGAAACAGTGTAAATGATACGTAAATCGATACGTATATCAGCAGTATATGACTACAGGTAATGAAACAGTATAATGACTACAGTGTAATGAGTACAGTATAATGATATACAGTATCTGCCACAGTATACATGCTACAGTGTATGATACAAGTATAATGACTAAGTATAAATGACTACAGTGTATGACTACAGTTTACAACAGTGTAATGACTACAGTATAATGACAACAGTATAATGACTACAGTATAATGACAAGTATAAGACACAGTGTAATGACTACAGTGTAAATATACAGTATAATGACTACAGTATAATGACTAAGGTGTAATGACTAAGTATAATGACACAGTAATAATGACTACAGTATATGATACAGGTCATGAGTAAGTATAAATGACAACAGTATATGACTCAGTATAATGACTACAGTGTAATGACTACAGTAATAATGCACAGTATAATGACTACAGTATAATGACTCAGTGTATGAGTACAGTATATGACAACAGTATAATGACTACAGTATAATGACTAACAGTGTAATGACTACAGTTGAATGACAACAGTATATCGACTACAGTATAATGATAAGTGTAATGAGTATAGTAATAATGACTACAGTATAATGATACAGTATAAGACAACAGTGTAATGACTACAGTATAATGATACAGTGGTAATGACTACAGTGTTAATGAACTACAGTATAATGACACAGTGTAATGACTACAGTATAATGAAAAACAGTATATGACTACAGTATAATGATAACAGTGTAATGATAAGTAATAATGACTAGTGTATGACTAATATAATACACCAGCTTAATCAGATTAAATAGAAATTGTTGATTGTTGAACTACAGTATAATGACTACAGTGTATGAAACAGTATAATTGAAACAGCTATAATGACTACAGTATAAATGAATGTAAATGAACTACAGTATAATGAAAACAGGTATAATGAACTACATATAATGACAACAGTGTAATGCCTAAGTATAATGAAACAGTATAATGAATACAGTAATACAAGTATAAGAGTATAGTATAAGACTACAAAGTATATGACTACAAGTGAATGACACAAGTATAATGAACTACAGTGTAATGACTAAGTATAATGACTACAGTATAAATGAAAAGTATAGTATAATTACTACAGTATAATGACTACAGTGTAATGACTACAGTATAATGGTATACAAGTGTGAATGACTACAGTATAATGCAACAGTATAATAACTACAGTGGTAATGAATACAGTGTAAGAACTAACAGTATAATGACTACAGTGATAATACTACATTATAAATGAACACAGTATAATGACTCAGTATAATGAGTATAAGTATAATGCTACGTAATAATGACTACAGTATAATGAGTAACAGTGTAAGACTACAGTATAAGACAACAGAATATGCACTACAAGTATAATGACTACAGTGTATGACTACTGTATAATACAACAGTATAATGACTAACAGTGTAAATACTACAGTGTAATGACTACAGTAAATGAACTACATGTTAATGGTATAGTAAGCATGACTACAGTAAATGACTACATGTAATTACAACAGTATATGACACAGTAAATGATAAAGTTAATGACTACAGTAATAATGAAACAGTAATAAGACTACAGTATAAATGACACAGTGTAATGACTATCGTATAATGAACTACTAGTGTAAGACAAACGTAAATGACTACTAGTGTAAGGAGATAGTATAAATGACTACAGTGTAATGACAACAGTAAATGACTACAGTATCAGATGAAACATAAATAATACTACAGATAATGACTACGTATAATGACTACAGTATAATGACTACAAGTGTAAAGACTAAGTTCAATAAGATGATCTACAGTATAATGACTAAGTATAATGATACAAGTGTAATGACTACAGTAATAAATGACTACGAGTGGTAAATGAAACATAAATGAACTACAGTGTAATGAGTATAGTAATAATGAATCAGTGTAATGAACAGTATAAAGACTACAGATAATGAAACAGTAAAATGACTGACAGTATAAGACTAACAGTGTAATGACACAGTAAATGACTTAGTATAATGACTACTAAATATGACTACAGTGTAATGAGCAACAAGTATATGACTAGAAAAAACAGTACAGACACATGTAAGATATAAATAAAATTATTCATTTATTGGAAAAATATTTTCTCAATAGTATTTTCCTGTTTACATTATATGCGGCCCGAGACCCGCCGAGGAAGCTGGATTTCGGCCCACGACCCAAATGAGTTCGACACCCCTGCTGTAGACGATATATTACCCACTGATAATATCAGTACAACTTTATGGGAAAAATGCATCAATCTTTTGTAATTCTGGCATAAATGATATTAAATTTGCACATTAAATTTGACTTGCTGCTGCCCGTGTGATAATATATAAGTTAATTGTAACACTAATAGTCTGACATTATGGCGCTCCAGGTCTAATTAACCTACATTTAAAACCGGCAGCGGCTCTGAAGAGGTTCAGGTTTTCTGCGCCGTGACATTTCCTGCTTCAGCGTTCGTCTCTTCAGGCACAGACAGGAGGCCGATCATTTGCGGTGGCATTTTCTGACTTAAAAACAGCCCCTCTCCGCGAGCTCGGCGACGGCGTGGCCTTTCGCGCAGGACTCTGACCCACGGCGCCAGGCAGTGTCCGTGTTTAAGGTTTAAAACATCCTTCTTTTATGTCGGGGTCATGTTGAGTGTTCGCTGCTTTATTTGCTGCTTTTTGTCTGAGGCTAAAAAGAGCTGCGTTATGAGTCACCAGCTCCAAACCCAAACACGAAGGTTTTATTAAAAAGACACAAAAGGAAAACAGGAAACGGCTCGGCTCCCCAGAGGTCACGAATGGTACTGAGCCCAGGAAGAGGACATGGGTTAGAGGGAAAAATAGGTTATTTCTAAGACGGGGGTTAATAAATCAGATAGTCATCCTCCTTAGATACGACGGTATCTTGGAATTGCCCATAGAGGGGAAACAAAGAGAAAAAAACTGAACTTTCCCCCACTTCTCCATATATTTCTCTACTGAATAAAGATACAGAAACACAGAGAGGAGGAATGGACAATGCTAACACCACCTACGTTAGCTGCACCATGTCAGAGGAGCATTAAGGCAGCCAGCCAGGTTTCCTCCTGGTGTTACGGTTTCCTCAACCTCCAAAAACATGCTGCTCAGGTTGGCCCACAATGGTTGCACGTTCAGTCGCAGTGGCTCAGGACTAACACCTGAACACAATTTGGTTGAACGGTTGTACAATGACAAATTAAATGCTAACGTTAGCAGCGAGTGTCGTTCATAAAGACATTTTCACCTGTCCCCATCTGAAGGGGGACAGACGGTCGTGAAGGCCATCTGCAGCACTATTTTTAGACACTGGCTCCACAACAAAATCGTGACTTGCTGACAACAATCACATACTGTATGAGAATGATCACTCTTTTTTATTTTATTTCAACGTTTAATTGTGCCGACAGGAGACGTCAACTTGGTACTAGTTTTTGTTTCATGTAGATTGTAAATATAAATAACAAAGTCCTAGTTTTGAAAATCGTAGCGTCTACCACAGAAATCTGGCCTAAACTTGGCTCATATGAGAAAATGTCACTCTGTCACTTTCACCAGCGGTTAGCACTCCTGCCTCACAGCAAGAAGCTCCAGGGCTCCATTCCCAGACCAGATGTGTGTGGAAATAATGATATTACTAACCAGACCTGATGACAATGAGGCCTAATAATAATAATAATAATAATAATAATAATAATAATAATGGTAAATGGTCTCAACTTATATAGACCCAAAGCACTTTACAGCAAGGAACCACTCGTTCACACTCTCATTCAAACACAAATGTCTGCAGAGACTGCGTACATCGCTGTATGATGGCTAATGGCTTATGTTTGCACTCTACAAACAGCAGGTGGCGCTGTGCAGATGCACTGTCAATGCCACTGACTACAAGGAAGCAGGTTTGTCCCGTCGTGTTGCCGTACAGAAGGGAATTCAGGCCAATGGCCGCTGGCTGCTCTGCTTTACGACCGCAACACTGGAGGCCGCCATTGCTGTAGTACCTCCATTAGCCACTAGTCTCCCATTGAAAAGCATTGGACTTTCGACACGTTAAAAACAACTTTAACGCCTGGTTTCTATTTTTTAAACACTTTCTACAGGCTGGTTTTCGAAAGAAATGTTTTTTGAAATCTCGTACTTAATGAGGGTCGGACTGTTAGCATTGGAGCTGCGCGAGCTACACGTCACGCAAGGCCGAGTCTACAGTGAAGATCCCGCCCTTATGCCCTTATTAGGAACATGCTTCGTCAGAGCTGGGGAGGAGGAGTCTGTAAATCCGCCATGATTTCCCCCTCGAACGTGGTCATTATGGTAAACGGGGAGGAGTGAGGAGGAGTTGTCTATTCTTTTTAACAGTCTATGATTCAGGCGCAGTTTTTGAAGCAACGTTTTTTTTTAGTTCACTTTAGAGGCTACTCAACATATTCAGTTCTTTGGGTCGTGGCTGGTCATCCTTGTACCAGTCGCTCTCCAAAGGCTTTCTACATTTCTACTCACACTTTGTGTATCATATTTTAGATGCATTTTCCTTTTCTGCAAGTGTTTTTGTTGAGCACAATGTGTATAGGTAAATGAAGTAAATCATAACATTGCATTAGTCTTTTATATAGCGCTTTTCCAGGCGCTCAAAGTTGCTTTACAATTTCCTGCATTATTCATTCACACATACTCGGTGGTGGTAAGCTACGTATATGTAGCACAGCTGCCCTGAGGTGACCGATGCAAGACTCCGACCACCTCCAACCACTCACCCACACACGACATTCACCCAGGCTTTCTGTTCCCTGCAGGTCTCCCGTCCAAGTACCAACCGGCCCTATGGATCTGTATACGCTTTTCCAACTATACTTTAGGCTCAGAGCACTTTGTGCCAAGGAGCCACTCACCCATTCACACTGTCATTCATACACCAATGTACGCAGACACTGGGGTGAAGTGTCTTGCCCAAGGACCCAACGACAGTGTACACCTGCAGGATTCGAACCCACTCTACCACCTGCACTACGGTCACCCCTCTTATAAGCCTATACTTTTTGAGTTTTCATTACTATGTAAAGAAGGTAAATTGCTCAAATAAACTAAACTACTAATAGACAGACAGACAGACAGACAGACAGACAAACAGACAGACAGACAGACAGACAGACAGACAGACAGACAGACAGACAGATAGACAGCTCCGTATCAACAGAAATACAAGGACACAAACACAGGACATTTATGTGTATTTGTAGTTTGGTGATACATAAAGTACAATATAAGACCCTAACCTTAATCCTAATTATTTATTTACCTCCAAACTACTAATACACATGATTCCATTGTGTATGTACTACATAGGTACAAATGATACGGATTGTTACAAAGCACTTTACATTGTACTAAATGTAGTTAAAGTGCATATGACACATTAGACACAGTTTTTGCTAAAACATAATTAACACAATTATTTTTAAGATTTTGTGATGTTTATAGTTTCAGTTCCGTATTGGACACTGACAGGAAGTGACAAAGGTAGAGGCAAACAATTTTAAACTGTTGCCGTGCCAACCATGTTAAGTCAATGGGAAATGAGTTAAACTGCTATGGAACTTCACCTCTTTCTATGTCACTTCCCGTCAGCAGCTTAAAAATTCAAATAAAAATAACTTTTCTGCTTCTCTGAAATAAAATGACAATTATTACTTAAAACTGATTTTATCCTCCTAATTAGTATCATATTTTCCAACTTTCCGGATGAGAATGTTTTGTGAGCCATTTCTATCTGCGTGTGTGATTTCAGGCCAAAGGAAACGCTTCAGTGTTCACATGGAGACCAACAACCTGATCATGATCTGATTTCTGGAGTTCTCAGATTATCAGAGACATGTAAACAGCATAATCTGATTAAGATGTAATCTGATTTCGTTCTGATCTTTCACACTTGTGTATAAACTAACCAGGGAAATAAAGAAAAAAGGCCCAACTAATGTCACAACGATTAAAAGACTATAATCATTTTAAATGAAAAATTAAATAGGAAAATTAAATGGTAAATGGTCTCAATTTATACGTATAGCACTTTTCTACCTTCATTAGGCCCAAAGCGCTTTACACTCTCATTCATACACCTGTGTAAGCAGACACTGGCGGCGAGGAGGGTGAAGTGTCTTGCCCAAGGACACGACGACAGTGTGCACCTGCAGGAGCTGGGATTCGAACCCCCGACCCGTGAGAACCCCCGCTCTCACAATATCTCCATATCACCAAAGTTATCCATGATACAAATCCCAAATTTGCTTACAGTGAAAACACAGTGTATGGCCGATAGTCGAGTGGTTAGAGCTGCTGCACATATGCAGAATATTGCTCCATCCTCAGAGTCGTGGGTCGAGTCCCAGCTTGAAATATTTATTACATTTTATTTTATTATAATAAATTTACATCTCTTCCCTTACATCCTTTTTAAACATAATAGAGCAAGGGCAGGCGAGAGATCGACCTGGTGGACGCCCCCCCCCTTTCAACGGGTTCATAAATCTTGTCTTTTAATGCACCAGGGCTCAGAACTGCCTCTCAACAATAACTAGTTAGGGCAGCAGGGTGAGGGCTTGCTGGTGGGGGGCTACTGCCCTCTACCTACTGGCCATATTACACCCTGGCTTTTAAGGCTCCTCACTAAACAAGGCAAACAACAAAATAATAAAACAATCATAACCAATATTTACAGTGGAAATGGGAATTACAATAATAATGGGTCGTGTTGACTATGTAATACTTATTATAACTAAATTAATAGTCAATAATAGATTGGTGACTGGTGTTTATAAGTAATGATTGGAAATGGTTATTATGTGAACGGGAATGAGGAATAAGAAAAGGGAAAAAAGTACAAATTGTAAATAAAAATAAGTAATTCAGGAATTTTTTATGTAAAGTGTTATATTGTATGAAAACATGAGATGTTGTATCACTGTATCCGGAATGTAAATTAATCTTGAATATGGGGGTAGGCACTTATAAGCTTTCTTGCTTCGGCCTCAAACTCCTTTGAGTTTTTTTGTTGCTTTGTTGGTTTTCTGCACTGTAATAATGTTGTTGTAAAAATCACTGAAATAAATCCAATCAATCAATCAGGTTGTGCTTTTTGTGTTTAACTTTGCTGGGATCATTACAATTACAAAGTAAAATAATGCACAGAACCCGGAACCTTTTGAGTTTCTAAACCTGCACCGTCTCCAATGGGCTCATGGGTCTGACTGAAGGTTGAAGAGAAACTTCTGTTGCTAAATCCAAATCTGCTCTGGCTCAGGTAAAACCCAGAGTTTGGATAATTCGATTTCTGAAGTGAATATAAACGTATCCGACCTGATTATTGGGTTATCCGATTACTCCAGTTATCTGATTTCTTTTTTCTGGCCATGAAAACGTAGCCAGTGCTGATCTTCACGCAATCAGAGTTTCATTTCTCACGTACTGTCCCTCCGCATCACATGACTTGTCCCCCCTTTCAAATGCACTGGACGCGTCTTCCTGAGGACAATAAAGTCTGTGACAATCACCCCGCGCGCGCGGCGTATGCGGACACAACAAACCACAATGCACTCTCTCTCTCAAAGTGACTCAGTCCGCGTTTGTCATCCGGCGGACATAATTGGCTAACTTTCTTTGTTGCTAGGCTGGCCAGATTTCAGATGAGTGGGCTCCGCGTGCCTCTCATTAGCTCGCGCACAAAAACAGTGTTATATGTTGAATAGCTCCAATGGCACCGCTCCCTCTCCCTCCCGTTCCCCGTTTATCTCCGTCTTTTTACCAAAACAACAATGGCATTTCAGCACCACACTCGAGGCCTGCTTGTTTTCCTCAAACGGAGGTGTGAGGGAGAGGGGGAGGGAGGGAGGGGGGGAGATGGTTGTAGCGGCTCACAATGAGAGAAAGCGTATAGCCTTTTGAAGCATATAAGCAGCTTTTACGCTTCCGTACACGAGCGACGCTGCATGTGCCCCCCCCCCCTCCCCTCCCCGCGCGCTAATGTCCCCGAAATGTGTGAGAATGTGCCCGTACCTGCTCGAGGCCCTGGAAGCAGATCCTACACTGTGGGGTGCGCAGGCTGCTGGCTGTGCTGGCCAGAGACACGGCGTCCAGGCCCACCGCGAGCTTACTGGGCTCCTTTTCCTCGAAGGCGAGGCTCCGGGGCCGCGTCGGGTCGCTGCCGTAGTACTCCTCCTCGTCGTCCCGGGAATGGCAGTCCACGAAAGGCGGCATGCAGCCACAGTCCCCCCCGATGCCCATCCCCAGACCGCGCATGGTGCCGCCGGATCGCTGCCTCTCCCCCCCCGCCGCTGATGCTGATGCTGCTGTTGTGTCGGCCTGTCGCGAGTCCGAGCGCATAAAAACTAGCACTTTCAGTTCATTGAAAAACATGCGGATCCGGTATTTGAACATGTTTATGTGAAGGGGCTTCTTTTTTATTTTTACGCACGGCCTCACTGCGATCAATAAGTGGGTAATTACGCTCCCCTTCCCCCCCCCACCCCCGTGTCTTATGTTGTTATTACCCTTAGAAGCTATAAGTAGTCGTATAGTCTGTGATACCTTGGAAATGATAGGGATACGGGCCTTTCTGATGGCATGTGTAGGCTCACTAAGCCAATGCGGATGAACTGTTTTCCATTTTAGCTCGGCCAGCACGCGCTCACCAAACCCATTACTCAAACAAACTCAGGAAATAGGCCAGTAGCTGCGGTCTACGCGGCGTTTTCCGTCCATGGCAGCCAGTTCTCTATTGTTATTTCACCGTTTGACACGGCGCATTGTCCCCCCCGCCGTCTTCACACGCGCTGGAGCTTCTTGCCGCGCGGAAAAAAACAGCCTACATGTTGTGCGCGCGTGTGTGTATGTGTGTGTGTGTTTTTCCCCCCCCGTGTCGTCTCTTTTCGCTACCCGAAGCAGAAGACCGCGAGAGAGTGCACGAGTGGAAGGGGACGCAGGGGAACGCAGAAGGCGGCAGGCGCGAGGAGAAAATCCCCAAAAGACATGTCCACGTCCACGCGATCGCTCCGGGCGTTCTTGTCCAAAAGCATAATCAACTTCCGATGTTTTTTTATTACTGTGTAGCAGCATCGATCGTTTTCTCCACTCCGTTTCCCCACGTCGTCACGAAGATCACCGGAGCCCTTCTTTCTTGCATGTTTTTTTTCTTTTGGAGGGGGGGTTATGTAGATCTGGTCTCATCCGATGAGCCACAAACAGCGGTGAGCGTCCGGGAGCGGAGCGATTCCCATCCTGGCGCGACGTCCTCCACCTCCAGCACCAGCGCGAGCGTAAAGGCTAAAGCCAAAACACGGCACCCCCCCTAGAAAAACAGCCCAGGAGAGGTAGATAGAAGAAAGGCACAAGGCATTTTTCCCCCTCCCTCCCCCCCTCCCGGAATCAGAGTGAACGTGGCGGAGACGCGTGGCGATGTCTTTCACGCAGCGGAAAAGCCATTGATTATCGGGGCTGGATCAGATTTTTTTTCTTGCTGTAGCCTCACGATTAATGAACACACACAAAAAAATGGTTGACTTCGGAATGTGGATGAAGCGCAGCGCAGCAGCTACTTCCGGAATGTCTCTGAGGGGAAAATAAATAAATAAGGAGAGAGAGAAGAAGAGAGAGAGAGCGAGGAAGAGAGAGAGGAGGTAGGGAAGAGAGAGAGAGAGAGAGAGAAGAGGGAGGGAAGAGAGAGAGAGGGAGAGAGAGAGGAGAGAGTAGAGAGGGGAGGAAGAGAGAGGGGGAGAGAGAGAGGGAGAGAGAGAGAGAGAGAGGGGAAGAAGAGAGAGAGTGAGAGTGAGAGAGAGTGAGGGAGAGTGAGAGGGAGGGAGTGAGAGAGGGAGGGAGAGAGAGAGAGAGAGGGAGAGAGGGAGGAGGAAGAGAGAGAGAGAGAGGGAGAGAGAGGAAGAGAGAGAGGGAGGAGAGAGTGAGGGAGAGAGAGAGAGAGAGGAGAGAGAGACGAGGAGGCAAGAGACGAGAACTGAGCGGAGTGAGGGACGGTAGACGGGAGGGCAGGAGAGAGAGGGAGAGCCAGTGGAGAGGAAGTGAGAGAGAGAGAGAGGAGGGGAGAGAGAGAAGGGAGGAGAGAGTGAGAGAGAGAGAAAGGGGAAGAGAGAGGAGAGAGTGAGAGAGAGAGGGTGAGAGAGAGTGACAGAGAGAAGAGAGAGAGATGACAGAGAGAGAGAGAGAGAGAGAGACAGAGCGAGAGAAGAAGGGAGACAGAGCGAGAGAGAGAGAGAGAGAGACCAGGGAGAGTGAGCGGAGAGACGGAGAGTGAGAGAGTGAGAGAGGAGTGAGCGAGGGCAGGAGAGAGAGTAGAAGAGAGTGGGAGAGAGAGAGGAGAGACGAGGAGAGAGAGAAGAGGAAAGAGGGAAGAGAAGAGAGACAAGAGAGAGACAGAGGAGAAGAGAGAGAGAGATTTTTTTTTTTGATTTTAATAAGACCTTTATTTTGCTTCCATATTCACATCCAGTACCTTATGCTAATTACAAAAAGATTACCAATGTAATTAAAAATACACAGCAAAATTACGTAAGATTAGACGCCCAAAACAAAGCCTGTCCAGCACTGCTTGAGGCTAGAACCCTCAAAGCCCCACAATCGCGCCTCAGAGACTCCCTCCACCCCGGCCTTCGATGTCTTCCACCCCAACTCCGCAGGAGCCGAGCCTCACCCATCTAACAACAGCACCTCCCAGCCGCTGACCCTGAACTCCCGCCCCTGCCAACCCCGTCCT